>CM069444.1:83365665-83518165 GCA_035610835.1 Ophiura sarsii
GCGGAAAGTCAACATATGTGGCAATTCATCTAGTCATATGGCAAAACTGTAGACTGCCTTTTTGTATACTTTTGGCCATCCTCAAGGTCCCTCGCATGATAAAGGGGTCAAGAAGAGTAAGTTCCTCCCTAAAATTATATTACTTTTGTTTACATAACTTCACATACAATTAGACGTTTCGAAAAGTTGAAACAATTATGAAAAGATAAAACGCTTGGCTATCAAGAGAAAGTTTTAAATTTTTATTTTTTGTACGAAAATTAGACCAAGTTTGTTTGCATAACTCCGCACAGGATTAATCGTTTTGAGAAATTAAAAAACTTGTGAAAAGAAAAAGTGCTTGGCTTCTCACAGAAAGTTTCTCCTGTTTAATATCATGTTTACTTTTTCCAAATGGTCTCATTTTCCCCAAACGTTGTTCTCAAAATCCTATACAATTTTGTTTGCGTAACCCCCCACACAATTAGACGTTTTAAGAAATTAAAACTTTTCTGAAAAGGATAAACGTTTAGCTATCCGTACTAAGTTTCCCATTTTCAATATCATGTTTACTTTTCCAAAAAAATACAATAATCCCAAAATGAAGTTTCCGTTAACATGAAATTTGCCAAAATCCAATACAAGTAAGTGCCACTTTTTCTGAAAATATAATTTTGAGGAAATGTGACTGTTTTGGAAAAAGTAAACATGATATCGAAAATGTAAAATTTTCTATTGGTAGCCAAGCGTTTTCTCTTTTCATAATCGTTTCAATTTTTCAAAACGACTAATTGTGTGTGAAGTTATGTAAACAAAAGTAATCTTATTTTAGGGGGGGGGGCTAACTTTTTTGGACCCCTTTAGTAGGGACGCATCTTAGCCGAATAACCGTTAAAATATCAATTATTACCGAAACGAACTTCGCAATTTTGAACCGCACACTTCCCGCGGAATCTGAACTATCATTTTCAAGAGTGATCTTGAGGTCAAATTTAAGTCGTTTTAGGAGATTAAGGTCTTGAAATATTCCTAATAATAGGATCTGTCTTACTAACTTATTAAAACCAGTCTCTGACATTTACAAGCAGAGTATTTCACATAGGAAGTTTGCAATTTCGTCGATATCGAAAGTGAAATGTTGCAAAAGAAGTGATACATTGATCTGACAAACAGCTGTCTTAAACAGCTAAATTACAAAATATTCATATTCAGATTAATAAGGGTTTCAGTCATTATTATTTCCTAAATCGATTTTACGACGTGACCATTTAAGTAGATAAAAAGACATTAAGAGAGAGTAAAATTTGGAACCATTAGCATTTTGTTCATTGTCCATTCATATGCGATCGCATTATATTTTGATTTTTTGTGCGGATTGCAGGCTATGTGCATAAGAGGAACATATTTCGGGGGAAATCTTTTTGGGGGGCGAAGCCACCCTTATAGCATGAGATTGCAAATCTTACACATTTTGGTCTTTCTAGACATAAGTGGGGGTCGCCATGTTTGTAGTCTTTGTAAATTACATGTACCTATGCAGTTTATTTCAACAGTACCCGCAGTCTGTGCTGGAGTCAAAGCTATATTTGTTCAGTTGATTAGAGATGTGCTACTCCCAACAGAGAGACATAATAGCTTATCTTGTTTGACTAGCTTATCTTGTTTGACCAAGGTCATATATACCTAGATTGTTCTTCAGACTGTACCCCCCCCCCCCCCCCCCCCCCCCCCCCGTCCATGCACACAAATCAACTTTATTGGTTTCCTGTACTATTTTTAGACTGCAGTGTTTTGATTCTTTTTTTGGTTTGAATTATAGAAAATACATATCATACACACTTTTCCCTGGTATTTTGGTATGAAACAGATGTTTGGTTACAAAATATGCTTCTTTCTCTTGGATCGCCCCCATTTCATTTCAAAAAAAAATCCGAAGGAAAAAATCCATTCTTGTGTACCAATTTCCTTTTTGGTACTATTGCACCTTTTTGTGTACTAATGTACCTTTTTTGTGAAAAAACATTTATTATTCGCATATCTGCATCAGCGTACGTGCATCAATTTGTCTATAATTTCTCGAAAATCAACACCTAATATGCATTCACTTAATATAAATAACGCAATTAAGCCGTATGAATAAATGAAAATCATATTGTCAGGTGCATATCCAAGATTTTGTAATTGAAGCGATCCGAAAATCAGCACTCCTATCAGCTTACCTGCGCATACTTGAATTCACTGCGAATGCTTAAATTATCTCCAAAAATCGGTAACCAATCAGAGGCGTAGAGACGAGCTTACAGTTTTCGCACAACCGATGTCCGTTTCACCATTTTAAGGTGAAAGTAAAAGTAACGCGAGGTCAACCTCATGGGACCTACGTCCTTATGCCGACAACTTTAATACGCGTTTAATAAAGCTGCTTAATTACTGATATATAAATTGCGCTGGCTGAAATAGTCAACGAGATAACCAAATGTTTTTTCGCGTATATTATTATAAAGAATACATTGCAAGGATATATAAGGTCAAAGGTTATTCACTCTTTACAAATCAGATCAACTGTGAATTTATACCTATGTAAGGTTGCGTAATGCTAAATTGTCAAGGCATTGCTCAATTTGGTCCCAGTAAGGCAGAGTCCATTCACCTAGGTGTCCAGTAGGTCCACCGTTATGTGCACGGGCGAAGTTCTCACAAGTTGGTTCGTAACCTTGTCCCGTTATATAGCGTTTTACGTAGCCGTTGATGATTTGCTCGCTACAGTGGAAGGTTGAGGCGCACTGTTCAAAACCTAAAGAAAAGTAAGGTTCAAATAAAATAAATATTAAGTTAAATATTAAGATGATTCTAAATTAGAAGATTATACAATGGATCAAACATAGCTTCTGGATTTCCCATCCCCCGTTTACCACATGTCTTTCTTTATTTTCGGAAATCAGTGGAGTTAGCGCCTTTTGGAACAAAAATGTTTCGACCAATTTTCAAAAACCACTTTACCAAGCAATCTCAGCAGTTGGCAAAAGGTCATGGTCAATACCTACAATAGGTGATAGTCCTCCAATCATGCCAATAAATGCCAACCACAAATTAAATATACAACCACAATCAAATGTCTTACGGTTACTCCTATCCTTGAGTGATCCGGAATGAAAGCGACTTGCAGTCCTGTAAGACTATAAATATGCCTGTGGTCAGTGCAATGAAATCTTAACCCAGTCTACACCCACAAGAGACCTAAACCCTGTCTACACCCACAAGAGACCTAAACCCAGTCTACACCCACATGAGACCTAAACCCTGTCTACACCCACATGAGACCTAAACCCAGTCTACACTCACATGAGACCTAAACCCAGTCTACACCCACAAGAGACCTAAACCCTGTCTACACCCACATGAAATCTTAACCCAGTCTACACCCACAAGAGACCTAAACCCTGTCTACACCCACATGAGACCTAAACCCAGTCTACACCCACATGAGACCTAAACCTGTCTACACCCACATGAGACCTAAACCCTGTCTACACCCACATGAGACCTAAACCCTGTCTACACCAACATGAGACCTAAACCCTGTCTACACCCACATGAGACCTAAACCCAGTCTACACTCACATGAGACCTAAACCCAGTCTACACCCACATGAGACCTAAATCCAGTCTACACCCATATGAGACCTAATCCCAGCCTACACCCATATGAGACCTAAACCCAGTATACACCAACATGAGATCTAAACCCTGTCTACACCCACAAGAGACCTAAACCCTGTCTACACCCACAAGAGACCTAAACCCTGTCTACATCTACATAAGACTAAACCCTGTCTACACCCACATGAGACCTAAACCCAGTCTACACTCACATGAGACCTAAACCCAGTCTACACCCACATGAGACCTAAATCCAGTCTACACCCACATGAGACCTAAACCCAGCCTACACCCACATGAGACCTAAACCCAGTATATACACCAACATGAGATCTAAACCCTGTCTACACCCACAAGAGACTTAAACCCAGTCTACACCCACAAGAGATCTAAACCCTGTCTACACCCACATGAAATCTTAACCCAGTCTACACCCACAAGAGACCTAAACCCTGTCTACACCCACATGAGATCTAAACCCAGTCTACACCCACATGAGACCTAAACCCTGTCTACACCCACATGAGACCTAAACCCTGTCTACACCCACATGAGACCTAAACCCTGTCTACACCAACATGAGACCTAAACCCAGTCTACACCCACATGAGACCTAAACCCAGTCTACACCCACAAGAGACCTAAACCCTGTCTACACCCACATGAGATCTAAACCCAGTCTACACCCACATGAGACCTAAACCCTGTCTACACCAACATGAGACCTAAACCCAGTCTACACCCACATGAGACCTAAACCCTGTCTACACCAACATGAGACCTAAACCCTGTCTACACCCACATGAGACCTAAACCCAGTCTACACTCACATGAGACCTAAACCCAGTCTACACCCACATGAGACCTTAACCCAGCCTACACCCACATGAGACCTAAACCCAGTATACACCAACATGAGATCTAAACCCTGTCTACACCCACAAGAGACCTAAACCCTGTCTACACCCACAAGAGACCTAAACCCTGTCTACATCTACATAAGACTAAACCCTGTCTACACCCACATGAGACCTAAACCCAGTCTACACCAACATGAGACCTAAATCCAGTCTACACCCACATGAGACCTAAACCCAGTATATACACCAACATGAGATCTAAACCCTGTCTACACCCACATGAGACCTAAACCCAGTCTACACCCACATGATGAGACCTAAATCCAGTCTACACCCATATGAGACCTAAACCCAGCCTACACCCACATGAGACCTAAACCCAGTATACACCAACATGAGATCTAAACCCTGTCTACACCCACAAGAGACCTAAACCCTGTCTACACCCACAAGAGACCTAAACCCAGTCTACACCCACAAGAGATCTAAACCCTGTCTACACCCACATGAAATCTTAACCCAGTCTACACCCACAAGAGTCCTAAACCCTGTCTACACCCACATGAGACCTAAACCCAGTCTACACCCACATGAGACCTAAACCCTGTCTACACCCACATGAGACCTAAACCCTGTCTACACCCACATGAGACCTAAACCCTGTCTACACCAACATGAGACCTAAACCCAGTCTACACCCACATGAGACCTAAACCCTGTCTACACCCACATGAGACCTAAACCCTGTCTACACCCACATGAAATCTTAACCCAGTCTACACCCACAAGAGTCCTAAACCCTGTCTACACCCACATGAGACCTAAACCCAGTCTACACCCACATGAGACCTAAACCCTGTCTACACCCACATGAGACCTAAACCCTGTCTACACCCACATGAGACCTAAACCCTGTCTACACCAACATGAGACCTAAACCCAGTCTACACCCACATGAGACCTAAACCCTGTCTACACCCACATGAGACCTAAACCCTGTCTACACCCACATGAGACCTAAACCCAGTCTACACCCACATGAGACCTAAACCCTGTCTACACCAACATGAGACCTAAACCCTGTCTACACCCACATGAGACCTAAACCCTGTCTACACCCACATGAGACCTAAACCCTGTCTACACCAACATGAGACCTAAACCCTGTCTACACCCACATGAGACCTAAACCCAGTCTACACTCACATGAGACCTAAACCCAGTCTACACCCACATGAGACTTAAATCCAGTCTACACCCATATGAGACCTAAACCCAGCCTACACCCACATGAGACCTAAACCCAGTATACACCAACATGAGATCTAAACCCTGTCTACACCCACAAGAGACCTAAACCCTGTCTACACCCACAAGAGACCTAACCCTGTCTACATCTACATAAGACTAAACCCTGTCTACACCCACATGAGACCTAAACCCAGTCTACACTCACATGAGACCTAAACCCAGACTACACCCACATGAGACCTAAATCCAGTCTACACCCACATGAGACCTAAACCCAGCCTACACCCACATGAGACCTAAACCCAGTATATACACCAACATGAGATCTAAACCCTGTCTACACCCACATGAGACCTAAACCCAGTCTACACCCACATGAGACCTAAATCCAGTCTACACCCATATGAGACCTAAACCCAGCCTACACCCACATGAGACCTAAACCCAGTATACACCAACATGAGATCTAAACCCTGTCTACACCCACAAGAGACCTAAACCCTGTCTACACCCACAAGAGACCTAAACCCTGTCTACACCCACATGAGACCTAAACCCAGTCTACACTCACATGAGACCTAAACCCAGTCTACACCCACATGAGACCTAAACCATGTCTACACCCACAAGAGACCTAAACCCTGTCTACACCCACATGAGACCTAAACCCTGTCTACACTCACAAGAGACCTAAACCCTGTCTACACCCACATGAGACCTAAACCCAGTCTACACTCACATGAGACCTAAACCCAGTCTACACCCACATGAGACCTAAACCCTGTCTACACCCACAAGAGACCTAAACCCTGTCTACACCCACATGAGACCTAAACCCTGTCTACACCCACATGAGACCTAAACCCTGTCTACACCCACAAGAGACCTAAACCCTGTCTACACCCACAAGAGACCTAAACCCTGTCTACACCCACATGAGACCTAAACCCAGTCTACACTCACATGAGACCTAAACCCAGTATACACCCACATGAGACCTAAACCCTGTCTACACCCACAAGAGACCTAAACCCTGTTTACACTCACATGAGACCTAAACCCTGTCTACATCCACATGAGATCTAAACCCTGTCTACACCCACATGAGACCTAAACCCAGTCTACACCCACATGAGACCTAAAACCAGTCTACACCCACATGAGATCTAAACCCAGTCGACACCAACTTTCAAAATACACATCAATTGTGTACTTTCAGTCCCCACCTCACGTACATATTCGGTTGGCACATCACTATGTTTCGGTTTACACCAGATTTGAGGCCATTGTGTTTAACACCGCATCGACCGGCAAGTTAACGTTACTCCTTAAGCTAGGAGCTGCTACGGAGTCAAGCACGATTCTTGATTCTACCTAAACACAACGCCATAGTAATTTCCAGGAAGAGAACCCCATCCCATCAGACTACAAACTACCATCTGCAAGGACGAACTGGAGATCCTGGGTGTTATCATTTACAGGAAGCTGACTTGGTGAAAACTCATTTCAGCTATGACAAGTAAAGCTGGCCAGAAGCTCGGTGTTATTCGCAAAGGTTGCAAATAAACTGAAGTCATATCCAATGTTTATGACTCACAAGTCTGCAGCATGATGGAGTATGCTTCACAAAGCTTGGCGAGTACTTCCCATTACTACCTATATAATCATTAAGCCAGCTTGATAATATCCAAACGAAGGCACCCGTCTTAATCATTGTCGAAGCTACACTGCTCAGTCACAGCTCAAGATTTCACACAGGTAAATATTTTCCCCTTTACTTCAACAATAACATGCTAAAAGGGCGTTACAAAGCGTTGATTTTTCTCGCTTGCGTTTGTAAACTTTACATTTATCTTCAAGTACAACATTTATGTAGGGTTACCATGAAAGTTCCAAGCAATAAGCCCCGAAATTGGATATTAAACTGGTTTATAATCACTCTCAGTTTTATCATCAAACAATTGAGCAGTGTTGACAGATCATCTACAATCAAAATCACCCAAACCAACAAAATGGAATGAAAAGATCTCTTTTTGCACTTTGATGATTGGGGATGCGTCAATTAGGATTAGATTCCAACTTGAATCATGAGTGGGCAAAAGATACCTTTCCTGACTAATAGTACATACACAGCCAGTCCAGAGTTCCACAAATTTCACTTATCGTACAGCTTCAGAGTGCTATAAATTTGACATCGTAAATAACCTGATTAATTATATCCCAACTTGGTGTGTGTGTGTTTAGTAGATGATTGTTTATCTTGATCAGTGTTGCTTGAATCAAAAATTCAAGTTCTATCAGTGTCCAACTGTGCAGGGGTTTGTACAGCAGAGTTCTGCCACATAAATCATCACTAATACTCATGATACTAGTACTGTCGATGAGTGCTATTGAGTGTGTGGTATTTTTTTCTTTATGTACAAACAGATGGAGTTTTGTTGCAAAAGGGCCTACATCCAAATTTTCAAAAAATGTAAACATGATTTAAAAAAAAATTAAAACTAGCACATTTAAAATTTATATCAATTTCAATTAGTATGTAGTGTACCTCTTTCATAATCCATTCAGTTTTTCAATTGCTCAACTTGAATATTTAGAAACAGTTTTTTGACTTTTTCTCAATAAGAGCCAAAGTGGATGTAGGCCCTTTTGCAAAATACCTCTTCATATGTATGCGCAATCTTTGATTCGAGTGTCAATTTCATTGTTTTGATTTTAACGTGTGTCCTTTGCGAGTTCTCTGAATAACGTGAACCAACTGTTTGGCCCGTCAGAGTTCATTGTAGAGTCACCAATGTCATTTCTAATCACTCATTTCATTTTACCCTTGTCAATGTCCGTTGGGCTATAGTTCACATTTGCTTTTTAAATACCATAGACTGTGTCCCCTTAATCCCCCCTCCCCCATTTTGCGACCCTCTCTAGCCCTCCAACACTAAACATTTGCCAAGTCTCCCTAACAATGCCGGCGTGATATTTTGTGGTATATGGCTGGCTTAGGCTTAGAATAAACCCTGTTCAACGGGCAAACAATCTCTCATGTAGGGTTGGTCGGTCGGTCTTTTTTCTGCAAACATTCCGTGAATAAATCGCTGAATTTTCAACAATTTTCCAATTAAAAACCCAAATTGAAACATTTAAACGAAATTGCAAGATTTGTCAAAGATTTTCAAAAAACATTCAAAAATGTTTAAAAACACGAATCTTTTTCGAACAAAAATATGTCGGTTTGGCCCGTTTAGAACAGGTTTTCCCGACGCGTTAAGGAGTTTAACTTACCTCCGCCTGGTAGTCCGCTTACACCAACAAACGTTGACCCATCAGTGTAGTATGCTTCAGTGAGCTGATAAGGTCCGCATGCATTAGTGTCCGATCTGCAGATCGGATTAGGTATAGTACACCCCGTCGTCATCTGACACATACAGAACAGGCAATCGGATGGGACCAAGTCACGACCTGTGGAGAAATAGAAACCGATACAAATTTATCATTAACATATTTGCTTCCATATTAAGCAATTGTTTTCAGATGAAACTACCAGGAGAGAAAATGGTTCAAATGTTGGGGTGGGAACCAGCACCGGCATATAATTGAGCTATTACATGATGCCGATAGCCCGCCTGGGCGCACCAAAATTTAGTAGAATATTATCAGTAGAATAGTTTCAGTAGAATAGTATCAGTAGAATAGTAGCAGTAGAAATAGTATCAGTAGAAAAGTATCAGTGGAATAGTATCAGTAGAATAGTATCAGTAGAATAGTATCAGTGGAATAGTATCAGTAGAAAAGTATCAGTAGAATAGTATCAGCAGAATAGTATCAGTAGAATACTATCAGTATAATAGTATCAGTAGAATAGCATCAGTAGAATAGTATCAGTAGAAAAGTATCAGTAGAATAGTATCAGTAGAATAGTATCAGTAGAATACTATCAGTATAATAGCATCAGTAGAATAGTATCAGTAGAATAGTATCAATAGAATAGTATCAGTAGAATAGTATCAGTAGAATAGTATCAGTAAAATACTATCAGTAAAATACTATCAATAGAATAGTATCACTATAATAGTATCAGTAGAATAGCATCAGTAGAATAGTATCAGTAGAATAGTATCAGTAGAATAGTATCAGTAAAATAGCTCTTTTCGGCTGCTGCATATGAGTGTGGTATCATCAGCATATCTTAAGTTGGAAATTTTAATTCCTCCAAATTTCACACCACCGTCAAAGCTCTCCAATGCTTCTCTCATAATATCTTCAGAATACACATAGAAGAAGCTTGGCGACAATATGCACCCTTGTCGTAATCCTCTTCCTATGCCAAACCATTCTGTATCACCACTTGATGTTCTCACTGCAGATTCTTGGTCTTCATACAGCCTACAGGTCAAGTCGATGAGGTGTTTTGGGAAACCCATTTTCTTCATGGTCTCCCACATTTCATTGTGGCTGACACAGTCGAAGGCCTTGGAGTAGTCGATGAAGACCATGTACAGGGGGCAAACAATGTCTCTAACTGAAGAGGAGAACATCATTTTGTAATTTAATAGTTTTAAAACGGACTGAACATATTAGAGCGATGTGTCCAAAATCAAAACTAAGTACAATTTTCATTTTTGCAGATTCTTTTTCCACTATAGGACGTGTTGATCAATGCAAATAGCCACGATTTACATCCCACTATCGAAGGGCGAGTTGTTGCTTCCAGAAATAAACTGACTATTATATCAAGGCTGTGTGTTGTAAGGGGAGACGTCAAAACTCGACCGCCCGTTGACTGCCGGTTACGGGCGGTTCCGCCCGGTTCTTTCAGGTCAAATGTTTTACTGGTATATGAATATTCGCGCATGCAACACTGAACAACCGCCGGTTGACTTAATGCTGTAATCTGACCAATTTACACTATCAATCTGTTACTTTGCGGTCATAATAGCTCTCTCTATAATCGTTCTATAAAAAAACAACATTCATAGACTTTCGGTATTGATTTTAAAAAGTTAATTGAGCTATAAACAGATTGAAAAAGCCAACCCCAGCGAAAATCAATAGCTGTATTGTACTGGCTGTCAACTGAGACTTTTAAGTCTTAAAAGAGCCCATTACTTCAAGATGTTATTGCTCACGTGTGTGACGAGGCACGTTCAACCGGTCGTGTTCACCAGAGTGTTACTATTTGACCTCATTATGTGTGTATATTATAACAGACGACACGTTTTGTGAGAACCGAACGGAACCGGCCGTAACCGGAGGTTGCCGGGCGGTCGAGTTTTGACGTGATCCCTAACAGAAAATGCAAAATTAAAGTTGTACTTGTTTTGGTTTTGGACACACAACTTTGTTAATATCTTCACATTTTTATAACGTAGGAGCTATATAAAGTTGATGTCGTTACAAAGCTCATTGTTCATGTTGTTGGTCTATATTCTTACCAATGCATGTATCTAACGGTGGTGCATACGTGCAACAGCTGACTCCAATTGGTTTACTCGGACACTTGCCTGGTATCACATTACCGTCCCCCGGAGGACATTGAGTCTCAGATATACAAATCCCTCCTCCGTCTACACATTCTGGATCTGAGTTAGCTGAGGATAGAGTATATGGAGGTAAATTAATTATGATTTTGAAACCCTTTGCATGCGACAGGCGTCTGTAGCTGCCCATCCTTTACATCATATATAACTGCAGGCGTCTGTATGTAGCTGCCCATTCATAGATTCAAATTAGCTCTGTAATAACATGCTTTTTATTTTAGACACTATTCATATTTACTTCTAACATGTGGTATGGTTAGACAGAAAAGTGTTTCATCTCTATGAATTTATCAAAATAAGGTGCATGTTACATTTGATTTTTTAGAGATATTATAGTTAAAAAACGTAACAGAAAATAGAAACGTACCATTTGTGTGTATGGGAATGGGGGATGACTTTATTGTTATGTTATTGATTAGCAGATTTTTATAGACAAGAGATAAAAACATTTTGGAGACAAGCTTCTTAACACAAGTCTGTCATCTATAATGCATATTTAGCCTTTTGGTTTTCCGTTGTTAAACTTGTCTGTGTTGTTCGAAAGATTCACTCATTCACTTACAATTAAACAGTGGATCTAAAATAGATCAGTACCCCAATCTCTGACTAACCCGATCCCATGTCCATCGGAGCATGATCGGAGGCAGCTTGCTAACAAGCCAACTCTAGGCCCAATGCATGTTCATGATGCGATAATACAGTGGTGTACTAGTACAGTATGATAATACAATGTCTTGGATAATGTAAGCCATTTCTTAGGCTGGGATGTATTACATTTACGAACACCTACCCACAGTCGGCAACGATATAAATTTGACGTCGGTTTAACACCAGAACTTTAATTCAAAGATCCCATAGTTTAATCAGTTCCAAATTGGCAAAGCCTCCTTGCCGTAACGAATGAATACAGAAGGACGCGGGTGCAAATGAAGGCAACATGCGTGCGGTCAAAATCGCGTGCGTATCATAGACTAATTACTCATGGTGCGTATGGCCATAATCGCGCGCGTACACTTGAATTACTTTTGCGCGAGGAGAGATAAAAACCGAATATTTCTCGCCAATTTGGAACTGATTGATTTGAGACATTTTCACTTAATTGTTTGGGTGACTAGAATAATTCAATAATTTCAAAAACCCATACAATGTTAAATCAATGGCATTTTCTGTAATTGCAAAGACAAAACTATCGCTATTCTCCTTTCCCCTGTTAGCATGACATAATACTCTACCTTCACAGGCCAACCTCTACCAACATCGGGATTGGTGCGTTGGTATGGCCATATCAAAATATATTTAAAACCTTACAAAATGCAGAAGCATTATTATGGGGTCTCCGTCAAAAATGCATGTGTGGTAAAGACTTATTTATTAATATTTACGTGTGAGGCAGCATTCTACACCCTCCTGATTAGGACACAATCCTTCTACGTAATTATCTAAATAGCAGTCAGTTGTAACCGTGCATCGCCCCATGCAGCCTTCTGCATCAAACTTGGCGCATTCTGTACCTGTTACCACTGGTGCTGAAAAATAGAAACGTGTAAAGAAAGACAAAATAAAAGTTAACAGTACGCGTATGTCTAGATTTATAAACTCGAAAACAATTTTTTCTTCTTCTTTTGTCATCTCAAGCCCGCAAAACCAATTGTAAAAAGGGGAGGATATTATGTAGGGGAGAGCTATAATTAAAACACATTCCACTTCAAATTTAACACAAATAACAGGCGATATTACAATATTATAATGTAAAGAGTCCGTGCTGGGACACTCAAATCCTTGATTAAAGGCCATAGAAAGTTAATATTAGTATATAGTGTTCAAATTAAGTTGAACCTTAACGTCGACCTAAACTATTCGCCCTTAGCGTGGTCCGCCATTTGCGAGGAGCGCATCTCGTACCGGATTGAATAGGACTATTCTATAGCATAATACATTGACACTTATTTAGTTCGACTCTCTCTGCACTATATGTTTAGTCTTGCAGTGATACATCGTGATATGGTTCAACACTTTCATTCAATCAGATTCCTGTTCGAGGCTCTATTGCGGATCCGTTCGAGGCTCAAATTGCGGATCCGTGCCAAGTGTAAAATACATTTGGCAGACTTGTCTAATTAGACAAATAAATAATTCGACAAATAAAAAAAGAACACTGCAGGTATACCTATTGTGCTGGTTGCTTCTGTTGTTATAAATTCTGTGGTTATAACTTCTGTGGTTAAAGCCTCGGAGGTTGACGCTGCAGCGGTTGAAGCTACAGCGGTTAAAGCTACTGCGTTTAAAGCTTCTGTAGATGATGCCCCTGTGGCTATTGAAGCCTGTGAAGGCTGTGCTCCTATGTCTCTACTTGATTCGCCTAGGGGTGAACCTTCAACTGTTGGTGCTTCTGTGTTGGATGCTCCTGTGGTTGTTTAACATTTTATACATTGACAAATAGCATGACATTTATTTATTTTTCTCCTGCTTCTGGGTAGGTTATTTAATAAGGCCAATGTTTATGACATGTTAGATTAAACATTTCTTTGTCTTTATTAAGTTTACATTGATTTTTGTCTAGAATAGTTAGAGAACAAGATATAGTTCGTAGTTGTTTTGCTATACGCTGGTCTTATAATGTATAGGCTGTACCATATTTGGAGTCGTTTTGGTCGCCGTCACCGCAGGCGGTCATACACGACGACAAAACTATATACTGCGTATCAGCCAAAACCAATCAAATTGCCTGTTGGCATCCAAGACCACACCCACTATTTAAATTTGTTTTGATAAGTTTTGAAATATTTTCCTTGTTATGTTATGCGTTTCAGAGAATGGTGACTAATAGGACATTGTCTAATCTACCTCAACTTCAGCGTAGAAAAGTGCACTAATTTGAATTAATATTTGATCATTTGTATTGCACTGTGCAGTTCTTGAAGCGTGATGGCTAGTTCACCATAGTTACTGGACCGCGATCGTATATAGATGAGCGCCCCCATAGACATGACACCTGCATTCGTTCGCCAACGATACAAATAGTTACCATTTCTGAATTAACTTTCGCTAGATGTTTATAATATTCTGGTTTTCCTGTTCATGTTTGAGTAATATAAACAGCATTGAATCCTCGCATTTGTACGCAGGAATAACATTTTCATGCTGGTCCTTTCAACGTTGGAGGCACACGGGAAGGCGGCCATATTTCACTCATATGCATTATTACAATTTGTCGTCTTCTCGCAATTTGGCTAGAGGCCTACCTGCCAACTATTCCCCTGCTAAAGTCAGTCAAGTCTTTTAGCCACATAAACACGGATTGTGCAACGCAGATATACAAACTTATCTATCATAATATAGGCATACGCCGATTAGTTTTTCAGTTTCCGATATATTAACAAAAATAGGTGTAAGAAGGGCCAGGGTCGCTTAAGTGACAGTTCTTGCCAAAAGCAGCAATAACAGTTTCTTAACAATAGTGCCGTAAGTGCCACTTACGACCCTCTGGCATTTTTAAACGGAGATCAAAGACAATATAGAAACACATTAACGTTATTTGATCAAATACCAGTTCCCCTGTGTGTTATATAATGAGATCTTCAAGCGATGCAAGACGTGACACATACAAACTTGTTGCATTAAGTAGAAAATAGAGCTTGCACTTACGACATTAAAATTGGTTAATTGTTCATATTTTTAGCTTTTTCGAAGTAAATGCATTCTTTGAAATGAAGAGCGACACCTCCGCCTTCATTTACTTTCAAATTTATAGAATTCCCTATATACACCTCATTGTCAATCACAAAATTGCTTCCCCTGAAAAACAGTCAAAATGCTCTTACGACCCTCTCGCATTTAGCCGACGAAGTGATCTTAGTAAACATACCGCAGTATGCTACCCGTTCTAATAGCACATCCAACTTACTGCAGTATGCTACCCGTTCTAATAGCACATCCAACTTCGTCGGTGTCCAGTTCTCGCTTAATATCAGTGGTCCTGGACTGTCAATAAACCACCATAGAGGTTCTGATTCTGTCTTAGGCGTCCATCGGTCGCACAATGTATGCCTATCCGGTAGAGGAACAATCTTCGTACATATACACCGTTCTCCATACGGTAGTGACCACGTCATGGCATTTCCGTTCGATTTATTCGGTCTTTTCTTTAAAAGACATAAATGGCCGTAAATTCCTGTCGCAAAGTAAGCTGTAAATAAAATGTTTTAAGGTTGATAAACATTAGCCTCAATGGCCAGTTTCCTGATCATCGATATCAACAAAAGGTTATTTTCGTGTATCCGTTGTACAGATATACCGGCAAATAGGTTCCCTATACTTTTTACACGTTGAACAATAGGAAAACAAAACAAAAACTTCTAATATGACTGGAATTTCTTTATTATTTTATTTTAAGTTCGTAATCTTTGTGATCTTTGAAATACATTTTCTGAGACAAGTTCTGAGAAAAATCCTTTGGAAATAGAAAGCTGGTTTTGTGTTAACAGATTTCAGAGGTGTTGACAGAACATAATAATAATAAAATCCCCTCAAAACCTACACAATGAACTTTAATCATTATTATTTGCCCTTTGGTATTAGGTATGTAGTCTGAAAATCGGGAATAGGTATCAAATTCAATCATTTGGGATTTCTGACTACAAGGACGACCTAATGCTATAATTTGACTCAGACTAGACTTATTTCTAACGGTGTGGAATCTATACAGGTCTCCCAGAAAACCTGCAACTTTAGACAGAGCTCTGATTTACGATTGGTAAATCTCTTTTTAAATTATGCGCATGTAATGTCGAAAACTGTTCAACCGATTTGATGGAAAATCTGCTGTGCAGTCCGTGAATTCGGTAAAAAGTGTTTCTGACATATATTTAGTTGACCATGCGTAATTGGAAAGCCTATTGTAATGTCTTGGATTTGATGTCATGAACAAAAAAGTAGAGATTATAAGGAGTCCATAATGTGCAAACACGATTGTAATCAGTCGTGCAAAAGTAAAAATAGAAAATGAGTTGCAGGTTTTCTGGGACACCCTGTCGGAACTTACTATTTCTAACTCGTTGAAAAGTGACTAAATTTAAACATGAGTATGGGGGGGGGGGGGGGGGGGGGGTGTTAACTACACTTCTGCATCAAGTGTCGTGGTTTTCCTCTCGTAAAACCATGGTTTAAAGAAATACATTTTTTTTCAAATAATGACCCGTAATAAAATCAATCAACAAATTGATTAGATAAACATATCTTATTAGAAAATTGGATTAACAAATACCAAAATAATTTACCTGATCGAATAATTAAGAAGTCATAGGTTTACTATATTTCGATGATGTACATCTATATATTTTATTTAATCACAAACATGCACACGTATGTATGTTCTTTAATTTTATGGCGCATTGCAGTCAATCCAAAAATTTGGATGACACATCCAATAACGACATGTAGGACAACAAATTGTAAAATAAATCGGATTGTTAAATTTAAAAAATAAATGATATCACTATTTAATTTCTTTTAATAAAAATAAGATAAGACATGCAAAAGATGGGGATTTAACCTGTGTCCGCCGATTACAATCTAATACATGTAGAGTCCTCCGTAGCAAGCCACAATGGTTGCTGTGTTCTCGCCGTATTAATTAATTATTGATCGATTGATTTACATAAAAATAACATGTTTCCTTGTATATAATGCGCTTCATGCATACATATTTTTTGTTATGTTGCAATAGTCCTTATTTTGAAAAACAATGGTTAAAATGGAAACGCTGTTAGCTGCGAGCCGACGAATAGGCCAGTCGGTAAAATATACGTGCATTTGATGCATTTGAATTTTAGCTACAGGTCTTATGGGTCACTATACACTAGCACAAAGAGTCACGGACCATGCGCTTTGATGTTGGCTAATCTAAAATTAATAATCGTCATCAATTATCTGTCATCAAATTAAGGTTTAAAGCAATCATGTAAATCTTTGGGGCAAACTGATCAAATAATAGTTAATTTTATGAAACTTGTTAACACAAACATGGTAATAATGTTAATTCTCATGGTATTGCAACAAAAGTGTAAGAAAACAAAGAAGTATACTTTTAATAGAGATAGGTAATCACGAGGTACAGGATGATTTTACATCGACAGAAATGCATATTTGGTATAAATAGTGATAACATATTTGGTAATAGGAATGAAATGGTTCTTTTCTATCTTGAAACTGGCCGAAGTCATTCTATGTGAAAAAGGATGTCATATTGAAGAAAATTGAAGAAATATGTCTTAGGGTTTTCTTGTTATCCTGAAAATATGAGAGCAATCCATCAAATACAGATACAGATAACATCATATCACGGTTCCATTTTCCCATGAAATTAACATTCTAAGGAAATTATCGCTATGCAATTAATAACTACGAAATGTGTGGGCTCTCCATCTAACGACCATTGAATTGTTAAAGTTAAATATGTTTTACTGCCAATGAAATATTAAAAACAATTTAAATAAATGCGCTCTCCTTTTTCATGACGCACATTAATAACAAGTTTATTAGTACCATCTACATGTACGATAATATTAATCGAAAGCTAGCCAATAGTGAGTGTGACTTGAATTACCGTCTACAAGTACAACGTCATGAGTGCACGTTCGTTAATCGTAATGTGGACGTAAGGCATCACGCACTTGTCAAAAGAAAGTACAAATGAATTATTGGTTATTATTTTGATATGAAAACAGAGACATTGTAAGCAAAAATTCATCTGTGAAAATGTTTTAAAATTTCAAGAAAAGGCGTGTTTCAAATTCCAGATCAAATGTTATTTCATAGCTTTTTACACGTATAGTTGTTTATATTGTATTGATGGAACCTGCTACACATTTAACAGATTTTACCCGAAATATGGGTCTAAAATTGTGCGTCTTGAGAAGTTCTTGTATCTTATATCCCTACCAATATGTGTGCCAAAGAAAGCCGTTTTGTGAAGTTTGTAACGATCAATCCTTTACAAACCCCACTAAGGGCTCGAAAGTCCATTGTGAAATATTATACTAATATTAATGTAGTTTAATTTGTTGTATTGTAACAGAAGAAATAAAGTATATTACGACATCTCAGCGTTTTATGGATAAACGATAATTCTTCTCACGAACATGTAGGCATCAAGTTCAATTTGCAGTGAATACTAATTTGTATTATATCTAGCGCAATACACTTCGGGTTTAGAACTGGTGCCGAGTGTATTTCTTTTCGGGCTTAGCAGAGTCTTGGACTGGCGGCGTTCATTCTAGCGACGTGTCAGACTAGCGGCTTGTAACTAGTAGCGTATCCGACTATCGGCAAATCGGAGCAGCGGTTACACCCTAAAATTGCTCTTACCTGTTATCAAGTACAAAATAAGCGCTATCAACTTCAAACCCATCCTGCCCAGGCTATGAGATGACAATACTGATGTGATATGAAATAGCAACTCCGACAAGTGATATGTTGCTCTGTTGTTGATGAAGTTTAAAATGAAACATTCCTACACGCGCAATTGTATGAATCAATCATGAAAAACATATATATAATATGTTGAAGTCATCAACAGGTAATGATCTAGAACGTCAACTCAAATTAATTAAATACATGGGAATACAGCTGGTCTCGATGAGATGATTATTTTCACAAAACTAATTCGAATTTTAGGGAATCTTGAAAAGGGAATTATAAAAAGACTAAATTATCTCATGATTTTGGGACGAATAAACAAAAGGTAGGCATTATCCCAGTGCCGAGGAGCCGAAAATTACCCTTTTTCAGCACCCATGGGTTCCATGAGTGTTGGATTTTTCCACAGTGGTTTTTTTTTCATTTGGGCGCTCCTACACACACAGAAATTTTTACCTAAGTTATGTAAAAGTTTGCATAATTTTGAAGCACGTATAGAACACCAAAACAATTTGGTAAAATTGTACATAAACTCTGTTTGGTAAAAAAACCCAAACTATTATGTATAAAAATGCAATTTTACTAGGTATTTATTTTGCACAGTGGCTAGGTATAAATTTTACTTAACTAGTTACGCATTTTTTTAACGTAAATGCTTTGTAATATTTTACCACATGTTATGTAAAAAACCCACAACATTATGGGAAATTTTGCTTAATTTTTTAGTAAATATTTACAAAATGACTAGGTATTTTTTACTGAATTTGAATGTAGGTTTAAGATGATTGTTTACACAATGACTGGGCATTTTTTACTGAATTTGCATGTAAGTTTAAGATAATTGTTTACACAATCACCGGGTATTTTTGACTGAATTTGGATGTATTTTTTAGGCAATTGTTTACACAATTGCTGGGTATTTTTTACTAGTAACACATCCAACTTCGTCGGTGTCCAGTTCTCTCTTAATATCAGCGGTCCTGGACTGTCGATAAACCACCATAGAGGTTCTGATTCTGTCTTAGGCGTCCATCGGTCGCAAAATGTACCATGCCTATGTAGAGGAACAACCTTCGTACATATACACCGTTCTCCATACGGTAGTGACCACGTCATGGCATTTCCGTTCGATTCATTCGGTCTTTTCTTTAATAGACATAAATGGCCATAAATTCCTGTCGCGAAGTAAGCTGTAAATGAATTGTTTAAGGTTGATGAACATTCGCCTCAATGGCCAGTTTCCTGATCATCGATATCAACAAAAGGTTATTCGTGTGTGTCCGTCCTATAGATACTACACACCGGCAAATAGGTGCCCTACTTTTTACACGTTGAACAACAGGAAAACAAAACAAAATCTTATAATATGACTGGAATTTTTAACTTTATTATTTTTAATTTTTATTTTAAATTCGTGATCTTTGTGATCTTTGAAATACATTTTTTACGACAAGTTCTGAGAAAAAGCCTCCGGAAATAGAAAGCTGGTCCTAAAGGATAACGCATTAACAGTATTCAGAGGTGTTGACAGGACATTATAATAAAATCCCCTCAAAACCTAAACAATAAACTTAAATAATTTTGTTGCCTTTTGGTATTAAGTATGTAGTCCGAAAATCGGGAATAGGTATCAAAATCAATCATTTGGATTTCTGACTACAAGGACCAGCTTATGCTATAATTTGACTCAGACTAGACTTATGTCTAACGGTGTGGAATCTATATAGGCCTCCCAGGGGTTAACTTCACTTCTGCATCAAGTGTCGTGGTTTTCCTCTCGTAAAACCATGGTTGAAAGGAATGCATCTTTTTCAAATAATGGCCCGTAATAAAATCAATCAACAAATTGATTGGTAAATTCTTAGACACAATACAATTCGTTGGGTTTTATACATGGTCACGCGTTATTAACTCGCCTCCCAATATGGTGGTGCTGTTACACTTTTTAGTTTCATGCTTTAATATTTCTTAAATATGTTTAAAACCACAAAAGCTACAAATTTGGTATAATTTTAAAGCCCTAATAACAAGCTATCTGCCTGTAAAATGGCATTGGTATAGCTAATAAAGAAGGGGAGATACAGTTGTTTGAAGTTTGGGGACCAGGGGGTGGTGCCGGAAGGGGTGCCTGTACAAACTCAATGGGCATAATCCCATGCTTCGTTCTTTTTACAATAACTAGTCATCTCCTAATGTTACAAACACCATTCTGGTCCCATTTTAAAGGATATTTAATAGTCTTTAAGTATGTGGTTCAACAGACTGGTCAACTATTTGTAACAACTAATTAATTATGGATAAGACCATGATCATCAGCTTTCTTCCTATTCGCTACACAGTGAACATGAATAATCAGCCTCAATTTACCGGATTTATAAAAATGACTATAACAGAAAAAGTGTTCAACCTATGATAGCAAAAGTATTCATTTTGGAAAGCTTGTAACTAGAGAAATTCAGAAATGCAGTTTCGGAAGGGTACATCCGTAACAAATATTTCTGAAAATTCTAAAAATATATAAAATAAAAATTGGAGATATTCACTAGCCGGTATAATTACCTTACCGACGTAGTAACCTTTGACAATTATATATCATCTGATGGGTAATTTCATGAGGTATTCAAATGTGTAAAGCAAATAATGATAGGGGTAGGTATTAAAAATATATTGGATCTCAAATAAAAAAATTAAAAACTCTGATATTTTCCGAATATTGTGAATCATACCATTTTAGTCCTTGGTCGTACTATAATTTCAATGGCATATTTGGTTTTCACATGCAATTTCCCTTCAGAAAATTTATACTTTTTACTACCTCAGGGGGGTATACTAGCAAATATAAATGTGTAAAGTTAAAATCATGTCGCGAAAACCAAAATCCGTGTGTAACGCGAAAGGAGGCGAGCTTATAACACAAGACCACATATCAAAAAGGTGCATGGAACTTAGTATGATTGTATAAACGAGTAAGGTCACAAGTTATGAACTCGCCTCCCAATAGGGTGGTGCTGTTACACTTTTTAGTTTCATGCTGTCATATTCCTTAAATATTTTTAAAACCACAAAAGCTATCTCAACAAATTTTGTATCATTTAAAGCCCTAATAACAAGCTATTTGCCTGCAAAATGGCATTGGTATGGCTAATACAGAAGGGGCGATACAGTTGTTTGAGGTTGGAGACCAGGGGTGGTGCCGGAAGGGGTGCCGCCTGTACAAACTCAATGGGGATAAGCCCATGCTTTGTTCTTTTTTCAATAACTAGTCATCCCCTAATGTTACAAATACCATTTTGGTCCCATTTTAAAGGATATTTAGTAGTCTTTAAGTACACCTAGCAACAAAAGTCCCTGACCAGGTGCTTTGAGGTTGGCTAATTCAAAATAGATAATCGGTACCAAAAATCTGATATATACATTAAATGAGCAAATTTCTTCTCCGCAGTTTGATACCTCATTCAACAAAATCGAATGGATACCTTTTAAGTTATGGCGGTTTCAATGACCGCGCATATTTATATTAAATTATAAGCCATCGTTAGTTTGGTTAATTTTCATTTTTTACTTGAATATTTTCCCGTAAAGCATAAATGTGTGGCTATTTTTCATTAATTATGAAGAAAAACCTAAATGTTCACTTTTCCCCATAACATCGATTTCTAAAATAATTTGCACAAGAAGTATTCTGCTTGTATACAAAATAGTCGTTTTATATCTATTTAATTTTTGTGTAATGAATTTATTTTTACTATAAAACTATAGAATCCATAGGCCTTTGAAGACGACCATGAAACATACAGTGTTTACACCCAAAATAGTATACAACGGAGAAAATTAAAGAAAACCCTAGTAAAAAAGTAGGTAACATGTTCATCAACTTGTCTGACGAAATAATTAAAGATATATTAGAACACACTACAAATGAATAATTTTGGACAGGCATAAAAACGCAATTCTTGTTCAAGTCATTTCTATTGTTGCAAACTTGCAAACTAACTGTTTTTTGTGTAAAAGCGAAAGTTCCACTCTGGAAACACTTGCGGTCTAGCAATAAAAAATTGATAATGTTGATGACGGTGTGATCAGTAATCTGAGCGCGTACATTTACAATTTTTTGTACGCGCTGCCGTAGGGGGCAGAGCTTTGAGGGAGTACGATGGGTGACTGAACGCGTAAATACGCGCACTTTTACGCGTAAAGAAAACCCTGCTCCAGCTGGTATAGATATGAGAAAAATGAAAAATACTCATATTTTTTCGAAGGGTATGAATAATTGTGGGCTTAACTGTATATAAACTGTGAGAGTTCCGCGTTGACTGGATTTGAATGATGGCCTAAAATAATTATCGTCTGTTGTATTGTAGTCACTACGGTGACAATCCTTTACGCTGTAACCGTCACTTAGAACAGTGCTCGAAAGTTCATTGTGAAATATTATTGTACTTTAATTTGTTGTATATATTTAGTCAGAAAATAAATTAAGTTTATTACGACCTCTCACAGCGTTTTATGAATAAACGATGCTTAGAATCTCACGTACATGAAGGCATCAATTTCAATGTGCAGTGAATAATATTTTTTATTCTATCTAGCGCAATACACTTCGGGTAAGAACTGGCGCCGAGTGTATTTCGTTTCGGGCTTAGCTGATTTAGTGGACTCGCGGCGTTCATACTAGCGACGTGTCAGACTAGCGGCTTGTAATTAGTATCGTATCAGACTAGCAGCTAATCAGAGCGGCGGATACACCGTAAAATTGCTCTTACCTGTTACGAAGTTCAAACTAAGCGCTATCCACTTCAAACCCATCCTGTCCTCGCTAAAAGATGGCAATACTGATGTGATGTGAAGATAGCAACTCCGACAAGTGATATGTTGCTCTGTTGTTGATGAAGAATAAAATGAAACATTCCTGTACGCTCAATTTCACTGTTTGTATGAATCAATCATAAAAAACATATATCTTGAAGTCATCGGCAGGTAATGATGTAGAACGTCAATTCAAATTAATTAAATTATTGGGAATACAGCTGGTCTCGTTGAGACACAAAACTAATCCGAAATTTCGAGAATCATGAAAAGGGAATTATAAAAAGACTAAATGATATCATGACATTGGCCCGAATACATAAAAACTAGTAAAAGCTTTCACAAGCGTCTTTCTTATATCTTAATATAATGAGCGATTACAAGTAAGTAAATGCTTGAAATAGAATGCTAGGTAGCAAACATAATTTCTTCTTTTTAGCAAATGGTAAATTTACGTATTTATGTATACTAAACAGGACGTAGGAATATGAAGCGGTTGCTTCAGATTCTGCAAGATCCAATTTGAAGATCTTGAACTTTTGCTTATAAAAACCATATTTGACTACTTGTTTCATGCATGTTCGTACGATTCAATCATGGAAAACTTATTTTATTGGAGTTATCGACAGGTTATGATCTAGAACGTCAACTTAAATTAATTAAATATTTTGGAATACAGCTAGCTTGTCTCGTTGAGATGATTATTTTCGAGAGGCATTAAACAGGAACTTTTTCTTATAAAACCATATTTTACTACTTGTTGCATGCATGTATGTTCGTACGATTCAATCATGAAGAACTTATTTGATTGGAGTTATCGACAGGTCTAGAACGTCAACTCAAATTAATTAAATATTTCTGAATACAGCTGATCTCGTTGAGATGATTATTTTCTCAAAACCGAACCGAATTTTCGAGAGTCATTAAACAGGAACTTTTGCTTATAAAACCATATTTAACTACTTGTTCCATGTATGTTCGTTTGATTCAATCATGAAAAACTCATTTATTAAAGTTATTGACAGGTAATGATCTAGAACATCAACTCAAATTAATTTAATATTTTGGAATACAGCTGATCTCGTTGAGATGATTTGTTTCTCAAAACCGAACCGAATTGTCGAGAGTCATTAAACAGGAATCATAAAAAGTAATCATGATAATGCGGGGGCTGAATAAATAAAAACTAGCAACAATTTCAAACAAAGGAGATGGTCGACTATTAATGGTCTTGTAGCTCAAGTAATTATTAAAAATGTAAATAAGTTTGTACTTGACTAAACATCTTTTCGGAGTATAACAATCATTCAATAGTAATTGATTTTATTTTTACCTGCGTTGAAACGAGTGCTGGTAAAAATATTTTTCTGACCGATATTATATTATGACAGCGATTCCAACATTCTACTTATTGAACTGAAACAATTCTCGGTATCATGAAATACCCTTCAATTTCCATGGGACCCTTACCCACATGCAACATTGAGTAAATATTTTAATTTCGAAACAGTTAAAGAATCTCAATTTAATTTGCATCTTCTAAAATCTTTTGGTAATGGTTGAGATTCCTAGTAAAATGACCTTTTTTACTATAATATATAGTTAAATAATGTGAACTTATGTGTACTGCCCGTGTACAAAGTGCCCCGTTTGGTTAGGAATAGCTTATATATATAAAAAAAATGCAGCAAGTCTTTCTTGGAACCGTATTCAAATAAAAACGTGGTCATTGAAATGGTAGGCTTTACATCATCCTCAGCCTGAGCGTATGAGAAAGGACAAAGCAAAATGATTTTGTTGTTTTTCACCTTTTCCTACATGTACTCTCTTCCAGTATACATGTAGGTCAATACGGGAACGTTTTGCTCGACATCATACCATGTCAAGGGTGAATTGATAGCCTAATATTGAGCGTAGTCGATGGTAGTGCAATACCCCTCAGTCCTTTGACGATTTATTTGAACGTTTTAGCTGACAGAAATAAAAAATGAAGTTTGTGTGCAACGACAACAACAACAACGACGACGACGACGACGACGACGACGACGACAACCCTGGTTTGAGAAGGATTGATGCCTTGTTGGTAAGGCCAAAAGGGTTTAGATCGCGAGCGATCTGAAAAAAGGTACCTGGCTGCTGAAAATTAGTAACTCCCACAATACAGCACGGTCGATACCTCAAAAATACACTACAACAACAAGTACCGTATACACTATACGAAAAATATTATTTGTAAATAAATCTTCACTTGATTCTGTTCCGTGCTCACAGTGTCAAGCGGGGCCGAAGGCACCGTACGCGGATAGCCCGCCGCTAGGCGCTAGTAAGAAAAGGAGCCGCAGCCCGCCTGAGGCCGAGGCGACTAAACCCGGCTTGTTACGAACCGATTTAAGTTAGGTCCAATTTAGATGAGCCCGACCCGTGTAGAATTTGCGAACTCAACCCCTATTTTGCGCGAACTCTACCCCTATCGTAGAGGGCGCTGTTGTACCTAGGATGCGTGTTTTTTTCAGCAAGCTAGATGGTTCGCCGCCAAAAATTTGCGATCTCTACCACTATCGCGTTGGTAAGATGACAAAGATTAAGTGAGTTCTAAATTTGATACACAATTTAAGAAAATATATGGAATGGAGGCTTCATTACTTTTTTTGTATATAAAGAGCAAATGTGAACAAAAGCCCAACTGACATTAACAGGGTTAATGAATTGTGTAATTATACATCAAACTGGCAATTCTCTACAAAGAGTTCTAAAAGGCCAATCAATTGGTTCACTGCAACTCATAAAATATGCATAATACAAGAAACACAAATGGGCAGTGTTAAAAATGTCAATAAAAGTGACATAAGAATAAGATAAAGGCCCAAACATAGAGAACCACATCAAAATATAAATAAAAGAAAAAAATTATATAGAGAGGTCAAGAGAACCTACACAAAGATTTGGGAGCTAAATCTACCACTAGAAGCTGGCGTGGTCGTATCACCAGCCCAGCTGGCTACATGCTTTGCAGGACCATTCATCATCTCCCCAACCAAGCAATAACCTACACTTGAACATGACCTCCATGCTAATGTAACAGTTAGGTGTTGAAAGGACTTGAATAAAGGAGAATGTAGGCTATGCTAATTTAAAAGTTGTAGAGAAGGTGTATGTGTATTGTTATGTTGTTGTTGTTGTTTACTATATGATTTTTGGTGGAAAGCGGATGGAAGGTGTGGATATCCTATAATAGTATATTATTTAATTAAAGCTGTAGAATTTTAAAGTTCGTTTATGAAGAAATACTCCAATCAAATGTGTCTCATAAGATTGCGGATCTGGATTCAAGTGGATTATGTTCAATCATTCATAAATTGGGTGAAAGGTGGCTCTTTTTAGGTTCAAAAGTGTGTTTTGGTGAACAATACTGGAACGACTTCATGTTCCAGTATCGGGTGATACTGGTGTATATTTTACCAGTATCGGGACCATTTTATACGTGCAAGAATCGAGCGATACTGTAACACTGACTAATTACATGTTAAACGATACTTAGCGTTCCAGTACTGCATGATGCAGGCTGTACAATTATACAATTGTAGATTTATTTTAACCTAATATTAAAACCATGCAATGTCAAAACCTTGTACACTTTGTGATATGTGATGTGTTGACTACCAGAGGAATTTCATTTGGTCTTTTTACCTGGTTTTGTTTAAAAATCATGACCAATATACTAAGTCGTCTAGAAATCGGGTTGGGCCACTTTCAGCATAGAATACAATCTAGTTTGTTGAAATTAAATGGTTAGGGTATCATGCAAGCATCATTAAGAGAACTACATAATTCCTTTTCAAATAAATTCATGAAATGTAATGAATAAATAAATACATAATATCTCGATCAATTTCTTTGGGTCCATTACTGGAATAGCTCATTATTCCTCCGGACATGATACCCCATCCTGAAACCACCATAGACGAGATATGGCGCCATTCTTCAGAGTTTCAGAGTTTTTTATTCACCAAACATATATAATCAAGCAGTAAATGAAACAAGGAAAATGGTGGGCTGACCAAGTAAGAGCACAGCTCGTGAGGCCTTGGCCACCCTTACAAAAAGAGAGATGCAGGACAGCTACAACATGAAAGACGTAAGACAAGGTGCAAGACGCAGACAATACAAGGACAAGTGTGGACAAACGACAATGTTGGCAAAGGCAATGCTACTTAATGAATAAGATGTTGAATTCAAAGTCATGAAAGTACATATATAGTATAATTATGTTGTATACAATGATAATAATGTTAACACTAACTGTAGACGTAATAACAGCGAGGTAGATTATATAGCTATTAATGGTATTGAGATAACAAATACTGTTTATATTTAAACTTAAAAGTGAGGAGTGAGGTACTATATTTAATATCGGAACTAATTTTATTATATAATTTTATATATATTTTTATAATTTTATTTTAATGCTATAAACATGAGATAGAACTTGTGCGCGCGCAAGCCAAGTGGTGCTGGCCGTGTTGTTTCTGTGTTACGTAGTAGGGTTAGGGTTATTCTTTCCTGCCGCATCCAGCTCTAGCCACTGTGCATATCGGAAATTCTGTAGCCAGAAGAAATGAACCATTGTCTAACCATATCTTCAGATGTCACACCACCAAATGGTTCGCCTATAGGTTTACATGCTAAAGGAGTGTTACAAAATGTACAATTTCTCGCTTATAAAGCGACTTGATTTTTCAATTTGACATTTTCCTTAAATTTCATGATATCTTTGATCATTAAATCAAAACAATTATATATGGTATCCCCGGAAGTTCCGAGAAATTAGCCACCAAAGTTGGACAATTGGTGTAGCGCCCTTATTTATCAGAAAAAGTTGAGAAATGTTACCAGAACATTTACAATAAAAATGCAACTAAAACACCTACAAAATGCATTGAAAATATTTAGGTATTAGGTAATAGTCCTAACATCAGGATTAAACTACCATTTTAATCATTTGGGAGCGATAAGTATAATTTCTGATTAATTCTATAATCATTGGGCCATAGGATGCCCAGCTGACAAAATAGTTTACTGTCGTGGAATCTTTAGGTGATTGTTTGTTTGTGATCTTTGTGAATGTATTGGGGAGATCGTTCCAAAGCTTTGCTCCGTGGTAGAGAATCTGATGAAGATGAAATGTGTGTGCTTGCCGTGTGTAATTTGCATGAATCTCACGGTTAGTGGTGAAATAGTTTGCGAAGCACTTTTCGAGTTGTTGTACATCAATCAAACCTATGGCATCGACAAGAAGTTTTGGTATTCCGTAATGTCGCAGCACTGCAAACATGACTTTCCTGTTTATTGAGTCGAAAGCTTTCTTGAAGTCTATGAATGTGACTGTGAGAGGTAACTGATGGTCCTTGAACCCTTCCATAATTCTTCTGAGGATATGGATTTGCTGTGCACAGCTTCTACCAGGACGGAAGCCAGCCTGGTTGTTTCTCAAGATGGGGTCGACATGATCGCTAATTCTGTTTAGCAGGATCTTGTTATCCACTTGGCTGCAATTGACAGTAGCGATATTCCTCTTTAATTTGTCATTTGAGATAGCTCTCCCTTCTTTGGTAGAGGTACAATAACGCTGGTGGTCCATTGGTTTGGTGGTTTAAGGGTAGTGTAGACTTCCATGCAAAATCCATGGACAACATTGACCAAAGCTTCACCGCCAACTTGGAGTGCTTCTGATGTGATTGCACAGTCAAGACCTGCAGCTTTTTTGGCTTCATTTGACTAATTGCTTCCTGAGTCTCGTGAAGTGTTGGAGGGTTAATTAGGATTGGTAGATCCTGAGCAGCAGGTGAAGGTAGATTGGATGGAGTTTGACCGCTGTCATTATTTAGCAATAAACTGAAGTACTTCTTCCATTCGGCAAGCAAGTCTTTGTCATTTTTTGGGGTAGTACCATCTCTTTTTTTAACCTTGACACCGGACTTTCTGTCTTTCCCAGAGAGATCATGGATGATCTTCCAAGTGGTGGAATAGTCGCCCTTTGAGTCAGCCAGTTGAAGATCTTCCATTTGTTTGTTGAGCATGGATAATTTGTCTGCTTTGTATGAATCATTCAAATGAGCCTTAAGCTTTTTCCATCGTTCCCTGGACTTTGAGACAAGGTAGCGTTTTTTTAGCCTCATCCCTCTCAGACTTAAGCTGAATGGTCTTGTCGGTCACCCAGTTTGGCATGTCATGAGCTTCGCGTTTGCCGACAACTTTCTCAGCTGCTTCTGACACTGCTTTCTCAAACGGTTCGCATCTCTCAGTTATTGGTGTGGATGTGTCGTTGCACTCGAGGATTTCGAATCTGTTTGATAGCTCAATCTGAAATAGCTCTTTCGTGGCAGCATTCTGCAGCTTTTCCCAGTCAAACCTCGGTCTCTTGCAGGGTTGCCCTTTGGTGGATCTTAGGCTGCACTTGAGCTTGATGCTGAGGATCCGGTGATCGGAGTCTATTTCCACCGAGTTGTAGGCTCTGCAGTTCAGTAAGGAGTTAGTCCGCTGTTTATTATAATGTGATCCAGCTGATGTTTTGACCCTGCTGGGTGCATCCATATCCAAAGACGACGTCTGGGTTGAGGAAATCTTGACTGTGCGGGACGAAGTTTGAATTCCTCGAACATGCTCACAAGCCTCTCTCCATTGCTGTTTGTTGAGTCATAAAAACAGTGAGGTCCAACAATATCGGGGTGTGATGAGTGGCTGTCTGATCCTACTCTGGTATTGAAGTCTCCCAAAACCAAGTGGATATTATGAGGTTTCACCTGCTCAAGATGGTCCCCCAAGCTGTTGTAGAACTCGTTCTTATCATCAGGTGATGCACCTTCAGTTGGAGCATAAATGGATGTGATGGTGAGTTTAGGATTACCATGGAAATTGGCAGTGATAAGTCTACTGCTGATGGAGTTCACACTTTGTAGACACCTGTGTCTGTGTTTTGACATTAGAATGCCCACACCTCCCTGACGCTGATCTGTGGCCGAGCTATATATTCGGACCTAGTTCTTGTCATCGGACCATAACTCATCGATGTTGTTAGAAGTAATCAAGCGATGTTCCTGTATACTACTGATGTCTATACCTGCATCTGCGCAGCCTACAAATAATTGGTGTACCTTCGCTTGTTGGTATAGGGTACGCACGTTGTATGTAGATACAACAAGAGGTTTGAAGGCAGATATACGACGCTTCTCAGGACCAAAAGTTCGTGATGTTGTGGCGATTTTCCGCTGGCCCGTCATAGAGTCATTTGTTGACAGCCGCCCAGCTACCTTCGAGTTTATAGTACTTGGTTTTTCTTTGTGGTTTTCGTAATCGAATAGGTGCCAGATTATTTTGGCCCGGTCTAGCAAGCTGGCACAGACAGATTTTACCGTGGATATTTGTGGCACTGGGGACGGTTAGGGGTTAATTCATCGTTAAACCCCTTCATATAACCTTAACGCGCATACGGAGGCTTTTTGTGGTAGCGAGATTCGTGATCGTAGTCGGATGAAGACAACGTCACCACCTTCAGTTGTGGCAAGGCTGGATGATGAATGCTCTCAACACAAAGTGAACAATGGCATATGAATATAATGTATCTACCAACAATATTAAAACAATGACGTCACTTTGGGGATGACGAGGGATGTCCTATTCAACCCTCCCTTATGTATCAATGACCATGCGTGTGTTCTGATCAAGTAATTACAAATACATCCCATGTTTTTTGTTTACAAAAAGTATGTTGGCAAGCCCTATTAAGCCTCTATCACATACACTTGATCCCATTAAATTTCGCCCCTTAACTCTCGAGAAATTCAGTAACAAGAGTGCGAATTCCAATTTAGCCACTTACGGACGGTAATTGGATTTTCAACTGAAGCTTCAAATTACAATTTATAGAATACATCAGTTTGTTGTGTAATATGCATCTAATATCCAGATATTTGATGGTTTGTCATTGATAATAATAATATGGATGAAAATATGTGTTTCTGCTAAATTTGAACTAGCTATCAACATGATAAACATTATAAGGAGGTAGATTACTATTGATTTTATTGATTATGCTGAAACACATTTTTAATAAAAGAGTTCTCTACACGTGAAAAGTGGCCAAAGGTGAATTTGAAATGCCTGAGTAGATTTTCCATACTTTGATAAAGCTCCAAAATGAATAGGAACAATTCTTATGACACATTAAAGATGGCTGAACATCATTATTACTATTTCACATGGGACACTTTTTTGACACGCCCTGTACTTTGCAATTTTATTTTAAAAATATAAATTTAACTTGATATAGATTCATCAGGATTGTTCATAAATATGTAATAAATTGTTCTTTTGACGAATCCAATAAATCGTACTTACTAGTTACGTTTCGACTCCTTACTGAGCTGTAGTCTTCATCTGACTGGCAACCTTCTGATTTGTCCTATTGGTTTTATAGGCACGATTCTCGCCGATAGAGGGCGGAGTTTCAATCAGTTGGTCGTAAATGTTATTCAACTTGTAAGCCTCGGGGAAAGAACGCGCCTCTCTGTCGGAGATTTGATGGAACTTATCAAGTTCTGTCTCACCACCACTTACTTCAGCTTCAAGGGCATCATATATGTACAAAACGCTGGTGCCGCCATGGGGAGCCCACTTAGTCCCATTGCAGCAAACCTGTTCATGGAATGGCTTGAACAAAAAGCCATGGCTACTGCTCCTTTAAATTGTAAGCCAAGACTATGGAAGCGGTATGTGGACGATATCTTGGAGATAGTGAAGAAAGGCGAAGTGGACAACCTAACAGAACACCTCAACACCATCGATACAACGGGGAACATCAAGTTCACGTACGAGGAAGAGGAAGAGGGTCGCATTCCTTTCTTAGATACGCTAATAATCAGGAAGCCGGACGGCAGTACAAAACTCTGTATTTACAGGAAGAAAACCCACACCGACCAATATCTACAATTTACATCCCATCACCCCCTCCATCAAAAGTTGGGCGTCATTCAAAAAGTCGAGTCTGCAAGAAACTGCAAAAAGGAGAAGAAAGCTAACACAAAGAAAGACGACACCAACAAATCCAAGGGCTTGGTAGTCATCCCCTACGTCCAGGGCTTATCAGAGAAAGCATCAAGAGTGTTTAAGAAACACGGCTTCGCTACGGCTATGAAGCCACACACGACGCTTCGAAAGTTGGTAGTCCACCCAAAAGACAAGCGGGACCCAGACCATACTCCGGAAATTGTGTATGAAATTCCGTGCAACGGTTGTAAGAAATCTTACATAGGAGAGAGCGGTCGACTTTTCGGGACAAGACTTAAAGAACACAAAACTGAGGTTGATAAATTTGAGGCTAGGTCTTACACACGGGCAGTGAGAAAGGCGTCAGTAGGTGAACAACACAAGTCGGCCATCACGGACCATGTGGCTGCCACTAATCATGCCATAAATTGGGACGAGGCCAAAATCATCGATAAAGAAGGACATAAAACCACGAGATGGCTCAAAGAAGCCATCTGGATCCGCAGGCGAGGAAAAGACACAATGAATAAAGACGAGGGGCTTACAAGTTGAATAACATTTACGACCAACTGATTGAAACTCCGCCCTCTATCGGCGAGAATCGTGCCTATAAAACCAATAGGACAAATCAGAAGGTTGCCAGTCAGATGAAGACTCCAGCTCAGTAAGGAGTCGAAACGTAACTAGTAAGTACGATTTATTGGATTCGTCAAAAGAACAATTTATTACATAGAAATTTAACGCTGGAAGCGAATTTATTTCATTTGTACCTTATACCATGTCCTGTAAGAAATGTGCTGCTACTTCAGGATTTCAGTGTACCACTTCAGTAAAAGTTCATTTTAAATGGCTTATCCCAGCTAACACACAACGTTCTTAAAACGTTCTTAAACGTTCTTAGAACGTTCAAAACGTTTTAGAACGTTTTAGAACGTTTTTAGAACGTTATATATACGCGTTATAGTTTTTGTTTTTCCCCTCCAAGCAAGAGTTTTACTGTCACTCCTCACTTTTCTTTACTGCATCTTGTACATTCCAACATGTGCATATATTATTGAGTTGTTACATCTAACCATTAAGATTACATTTACATTAGATTACATAAGACCATTAAGTTTTAGTTTTTTGTATCGTAATATAATAATTACCTAGATGAATTCACACCATTCTTGACCAGCCTAAAGTAATAACTACGTGGTCATACTATAATTTATTGTCATGAGAAAAGTTTTGTTTCAGCGAAAATACTGGTAACATAAGAATGCGTCTCGCGTTGGACACTTGCTTTGGGTTGTCATGAAAAGATCTACGATAATGTGTATATAATTACAAGGTAAAACTCCAACAAACATTGCATAATACATACTACATGATTAAATAAACATAATTGTTACATTATCCTTCTGTAATCTGGAAAAATCTAGTAAGTCACATTTTGGTGAAATTTGAGTAAGTCCCATATTTGGACTTAATATGTTTTTCCCCTTCAATGTAACTGTATGAAAAACTGCCGATAGTTTCACCCACTTTAACTTGATAAACTGAATGGGAGTAAGTACAAATATGAAACAGTTTTCTTTAGTTTCTCAAATTTGCGTTCAACAGACTTACTAGGTTTTTCCAGATTACAGGAATGTTCACTGTTACAAATATAATTGAAAATAGATAAAGAAAGGGTTGACTCCAAAATACAATATGATCATTTTCATTTGCGTCAACCGAAAAGACGATTCCAGTAAGTCCAATTTTTATCATATTATTATTTAAGTGTATTATTGCTTATTGCTGCAGATTTTCGGCATTACGATGAAAAAATTAGTTCATATTTAAAAGCTATTAAACTTGTTTTACATTTTGTATTCTCGCCCTATAATATACCCGGGATAATATATTTATAGAATTTGGCTAACAATAATACCAGATCAAGAGCATCTTCGTTCTTTGTGCCTATAATAACCAGTAGAGGCGTTATATCGATATTTGTTAAGGGTGGGGATAGATTCCATCAAATATAAAGTTGGATTCGTTTCCAGACACTCGTAACAATATCACATTGGTATATTAAGTTTCCATTTTGGAATTGCAAAAACTTGTTTATCACTGTCGTTTATTTTAATTTTGTAAATCAAACTATTTGTGCCTAGTATTTTGTTTATTATTTTGTACTGAAACCAAGGAAGTGTTGCATCCTTTGTAATTTATATAGGTCGGTATATTCGTTGCCAATCCTTTATTGTGATGAAGACTCTTAGTTCACTTTGCCATTTCATTGGACTGTTACAAGATGTGTTAACATTGAGCAATTGTGTATAACAATTTACAGCCTTCGATACTAATTAAGAGTATCATACATCATTGGTCTAAAAGGTTCCAAGACTTTCGTTCCACCTTTTACTTTTTATTGAATTTAGAATACCACAATATTCAATAATATTGAACGTATATGATATTTCTTACAAAATTCAGCGAATGAAAGAAATTTGACCATTACTTTTCAACAAATCATTTCTTACAAAATTCAGTGAATGATAACAATTTGTCAACAAATAATTAAAGAAAACTACGCCTTAATAACGTTTATAACGTTAATAGCGCTTATATTTAACAGATTGATTACCAATCATTATTTGATCGTTCCACTATAAGTAATTCTTTGCAATGGCAGCCAATACATTTAGAAGTACATGGTAGTAACATGGGATGATTGACCTCAATCCCATGATAATTACCATGCTCAGTATAATTTCTCGTATTCTGACGGAATAAACAGACTACCACGTTTGTATCCAGTTTTACAATTGCACGTGTTACCCACACGCGGTTAATTATGCAAAAGCCAATGGACGCTCAAATTATCCTAAATACTTCTATTAATGTCGATTTGTTAATGATTCAACTAAACTTATCAAAGTTTTAAAACTCATCAAAGTTTTTTGTCACTTTTTGTCACTCTCTTTTGCAAAATAATTTAATACTTGTGGCTCATGTTTACCAAAACGTGTATATAGTCGCCAATAGAAACCACTGCTTATTGTAGCCCGCTTTTGAAAGCGACTTCCACTGAGAATGGTTGATCTATTGATTACTAATGTCCTTCAGCCAAAGTCGGACTAGTTTGAAACAGTCCCAGTTTTTCAAGTGACTTTCCCACGCTCTAGATGAATCGTACCGCCTTAATAATAGCCAATTGAGCACACAATGAACATTTTCTAGACTAGCAAATCGCAAGTCACATGCACATAACGTGCACCACTGTACAGATCCATATAACATGAATACTAGAGCATCATTTAGTGCATGCTGAGCCCTCCCATACTAAAGGCGTCCGAACAGATCGTTAGCTGTCTAATATCAATTAGACCAACTTAAATGTTGATTTTTATTTTTAATATCCGCTTGCTTGATCTTTCAAACAACGTTTTTGCTTAACCTACACAAATGTTCTTTGCCCCAAACTGACCAAATGGTCGGCGACTGATGATTTTATCCACTACATGAAACCATGGTATCGCCCGTTGCTATAAGATTTTATCTGTAAAACGTGATTAATATTTCATATTCATTTGATCATATATTACTCTATTTTATTGGCTTAACTATCAAGTTGAAACACCGATTTCTTCCAATTAACTAGAGTTTAGGCCTACATGTTCACGGAATAAATCTATTTCACTATAGCACTCCACTTTAGCAACCAATAAGCCCAAAGTATCATCACTATACTTTGTATCGTAACAGTTCACTATTCATCCAGGCTCGCCAATGTAGGGAGTTGCGTCTACGTGTTGCGGTGTCTATATTTATTCGATTGACTTCGGTTTGTCTTGTAGCTATATTCCTGAGCAGTCCCTTCTATTATTAGCCAATAGTGTCCACTGTTCACGTCAATATCGTCCCTGCATCGTTGAAATGTGCCACTTTTGTGCCACTTTTTCGGAAATCACCATTTTGGGGAAATTTTACTGTTTTGGGAAAAGTAAACACTTGAAAAGGGAAAAACTTTGTGTGGGTAGCCAAGCGTTTTCCCTTTTCATAAATGTCTTAATCTCCCAAAACGCCTAATTGTGTGTGGTTAAATGCAAACTCGTATAGGATCTTGAAAAGTGCCACTTTGTTTTAAAACATCATTTTGGGGAAATGTGTCTATTATGGGAAAAGTAATAATGATAGCCATGGATAATGATAGCCAAGTGTCCACCATTCACGTCAATAAGTTCCCTGCATCTTTGAAAACTGTTACCGTGGCACTTTTCTTTTCGAAATTCAACATTTTTGGGGAAATGCGACTGTTTTGGGAAAATTAAACACTTATGGAAAAGGGTATGGTAGCCAAACGTTTTTCCTTTTCATAAGTGTTTCAAACTCTCAAAACGTCAAATTGTGTGTTAAGGTATGACAACAAACGTTTTTTAATGTAAGGGGTGGGGGGGGGGGGGGGGCTTACCTTTTAAAACCCAACTATGTATATTGGAATATATCGAATGAAGTATTATTAAATTATGTGTTTGTAAAATACATAATTGAGCTCTTGTTGATGTTGTTGTGATTTAATACTGAACATCTGTAATACGACCCTCCTAGAAAAGCAAAAACCTGACCAGTGGGCAATATTGAACCTGATTCCAGTCCCAAAATCTGGTGACCTAAGTCAAGCAGGAAACTACAGAGGCATATGTCTGAACTCCATTGTGGCCAAGACATATAATAACAGAATGATTCTCAACAGAATAATTAAGACCTCACCTAGATGAATTACTTCGAACTAGCCAGAATGGCTTCCGCGAGGGAATAGGCACTACCTCATTCTTGGGCTCAGGAGAATAATCGAAGGTATACATTCCAATAATCTCTCTGCAGTCATAACATTCATTGACTTCGACACCATACATCGTGGGAAAATGATCAAGATATTCAAAGCATACGGTATCCCACAAGTTATAACTGATGCAATTGATGAATCTTACAGAAACACAAGAGCCAAAGTTATATCACCTGATGTTGACACGGAACTGATCTATTCGACATCCTAGCAGGAGTACTCCAAGGTGATACCCTTGCCCCTACCTATTCATAATCATCCTTGATTATTGCTTAAGAATAGTTATCAGTGGGAGAGAAGGGGGACTAGGATTCACCATCAAGCCTAGACAAAGTCGTAGAATAGGGCCAAAGAAAGTCACGGATCTTGACTTTGTAGATGACATAGCGTTACTTTCTGACACTAAGGAGCTGGCACAGAAGCTGCTGAAATATATTGAGGAAGCAGCACTCAAAACTGGGCTCCACATGAATGCCAAGAAAACCAAATCCATATGGTATTTCACCAAACACAAGCGGTACAGCTAAAAACCTCTAATGGAAGTAACCTGGACAACGTAGAGGATTTCAAATACCTTGGAGCTTGGGTAGTTAGTAGCCAGCATGACATAAAAATACGTAAAGCGCTTGCTTGGAAGGCCTGCAATGCTCTGAACAAAGTGTGCAAGTCCAGCCTCTGTCGAAAAATAAAAATCAGACTTTTCCAAGCTACCGTTCAAAGTGTTCTACTGTATGGAGCTGAAACATGGACCATCACCAACAGATTGAAGATATCTCTAGATGGATGCTACACTAGAATGCTGAAAACTGCTCTCAACATCAGTTTGAAAGACAAGGTACCGAACAAAGACCTGTATGGAAACTCACAAAAGGTATCAAAAAACATCACAGATCGATGGATGAGATTTGCCGGGCATTGCATGAGAAGAGAAAATGAGATAGTATCTGACTTTCTGCTATGGAGACCCAAACACGGACACACATCTGTCAGCCGCCCAACCTTAACATACTTGGACACCTTGGCGAAAGACACAGGACTGAATGATGAGAAGATGAAAGCATGCATGAGGGACAGAGAAATATGGCGAGCCATCACGAAGATCGACATAGGTAGTAGTATAAATAAGTAGTGATGTTGTTGTCACGTTGTTGATTTGATGTAAACCTCTCTGTATAATTCCATATTATTTGTTAGTTGCAATCCGAAATGTACCATGTCAATCATCTTAGTTTAGTTTATTTTTATTACAAATCTCCTATACAGGGTGTATCAATGAAAATGGGACTCGTGTTTATTATGACCGTGAATCTCTCTTTGATCAGTCAAAGTGACAAACATGAATGAATAAGGGCAGTATAAGGCAAATGAAAATAAAAACCAGTTCCTCGTCCTAACTTTTGGAAAAAAGGAAGATGAGGGCACCTTCTATTTTTGATTTATTTAATTAATGGTTTGGGGGGGGGGGGGGGGCGGTGTAATTAACACAAAACCTGCTTTAAAATGATCATTGGACTGAAATCAAATATATTACCAATATGTCAGCTTCTTAAGAAATTAAGATGAAATAAAGAAGAAAATCATAGAATTCCTAAAATAGGATGCGAGAGGGGACGAGAAACTATTTTATTTTTTTACTTGGTGTTATTAATGATTTGTGTACACTGGCTATAATAATTTATTGATCTGTGTAACGGAATTTTTCACCAAAAATTAGAATTCTTAAAAATGTTAGAATCTCTCTTTATTCTTGTTTAAAAAGGGCTATAACTGAAGAATAATCATTGGACACAATGTCAAATATAAGGACTTATAAATAAAAAAAATCGATATCTTCAATTATCTTTTTGAATCGTAAAAATAGCACTAATATACGTATGATACCGCAATTTTGAAACCGAACCAAATAGTGAGTATTGTACTCGATAACGCATGATATTTATGAATGAATGGATATACAGGGTGAGTAAAAAAAAGAGTAATCAAAGTAAAATAATTATTTTAAAAAATAATTATCAGAATATGAAGGCAACCAATGTATGCGGCAATAGATGCTTTTATGCACTATCATCAGCAAAACAAATCATGACATTTCATGGAATCACTTACCAGATATAATTATTTTGGTAAAGTAACTGCATTTTGAAATCGAACACAATTGAATATTTTACTCAATAATGCTTGATGTTAACGAACAAGTGGATTCATGTATGGTACACAATTGCTAACTAATAAAGACAAATCAAACACTCTCATTTATTTATTCAATCATTAACTGCGAAATAATGAACAAACAATGGATATACAGGGTGAGTAAAAAAAAAGAGTACTCAAAGTAAAATAGTTATTAAAACAAATTATTATCAGAATATGAAGGCAACCAATGTATTCGGCAATAGATGCTTTTTTCACTATCATCAGCAAAACAAATCATGACATTTCATGGAATCATTTACCAGATATAATTATTTTGGTAAAGTAACTGCATTTTGAAACCAAACACAATTGAATATTTTACTCAATATTGTTTGATATTAACAAACAAATGGATTCATGTATGGTACACAATTGCAAACTAATAAAGACAAATCAAACATTCTCATTTATTTATTCAAACATTAAATGCGAAATAATGACTAACCAATGTCATTATTACACGAATTTAGCAATAACAAAAATACATTTTGCTTTGTGATAGTCGGACTCAGCTCGGACTAAAGTGTGGACCATTTTCAATAGTGGAATTTTATAGATCTTTTAAGAGAAAATATCGCAAATCATGTTCGGTTTATAAAATGTTGACTTTTACGCAAATGAGCATAAAATATGTTTACCACAACCAATTTCAACCAACTAAAATTCTTTAGAAAGCTAATGAGATATTCCGTCTGCCTCAATAAAAAACTTCTGTGAAATTTGTGCAAAGATCATAAAATATAAAATCCCAAAGTTCAGTAGACTGTTTTGACTCGCCCTGTAATTATGCATAAGACATATACTAATTAATAATACAAAGCAAACTTAATTAGATATTATTTTCATTCATTAATTGCACGGTACCAGACTCAAGGTTAACAACCTTAGTTAGTGGTCCTGATCGGATAAATGGTCTGGACTGATAACGGGTTATGGTGCGATGTCTTGAAGTTGATTGAATTCTTCCATGAGAATCAAGACGTTCATCACATCTGGACATAATCTGATAACATCTTAATACGATCAGATGTTGATAAAGAGATTAGGCACTCTATGCAGAGAAAACAAGGTGATGCAGCATGCTATATAAGACGTGGAGAACATCTTGGTTCTCATTCTGGAAGTGTAGCCGAAGAACAAAGGTAAGAATTGTTTTTATACCGTTAAAACCAATTCATTCGATTATTTTAATCATTGAACATTGTAAAGCTAGTATTAGACAATGTGATATAAAGATTAACTATCGCGAGAGTAATTTAAAGAAAGAAAAAACCACATTTTGGATCTAGTTTCGACATTAGCGAATGAACAATTTAAGGTAATGGAAAATAGTGTTATTTTGATCAGAAATTTTGTTTTGTTTGATCCAAATCAAACTCATTTTGGGCGTTTCTTTAAGGAAGCAAGTATACAAAAAAACACCATTAACACAATTTTCCAGACAAAATTGCTTTAACATAACATTAACACAGAACCATTTCGATTGTAAGGAGAAGGTGCAGTTACGTTAATAATGATATACGTGGAAGCAGCACCTATTTTCAGATGTAAATTTTTTGATATACAAACAGAAACAATCATGAAGATCGCATGTCTGGTACTCGCTGTGTGCGTGGCTGCTGCCAATGCGGGATTCGCACCCCTGATGCGTGCTAAGGAAAGGATTGATGGAAGGTACATCATCGGTATCAAGGTAAATCATTACAAGCAACATTCAGTAGATACTATGGGGCGTGTCAAAAAAGTGTCCCATGTGAAACATGGCAAATCTGATCAGAGGCATGTCAAATTTAGCTTTGGCCACTTTTCATGTGCAGAGAACTCTTTTATTACAATCGTCATTCAGTGTGTAATTGAACGTTATCAATAAAATCAATAAACATCTACCTACTAAATGTTGATTGCAGTTTAATTTGAGCAACAAACAAAGTTCATCCATATTATCCATGACAAACCACAGAATATTTTTGATATTAAATGTGTTTAAAAAATACATTGATGTATCCTAAAAATAATCATTGGGAATCCAAATGCATTTTATTCAGTTGAAAAGCAATTATTGTCCAAAAGTGGCAAAAGTGGGATTCGCACTCGTGTTACTGAATTGCTCATATCTCGAGAAAGGGGTGACATTTGATGGGATAAACTGATTACCAACACTCTGGGGTTTTTTAAAACAAAAAATACGGGATGTATTTTTAATTATTTATTCCACTCACGGGACACTTCTTTTTGGCCCGCCCTGTACAATGACTCCTCAGAACTAACATTTTGAATTGAAAGGTTTATTACGACGTATCGATGCTTTGGTGGATGTGTGCTGAATATTAACCCCTGAGAACTACCTGTCGATTGGTCAGAAAGATGGATACATCATTTATTGCACCAATGAGAGATATTGTTAGAATAATTGTATCCTTGATAAAGATGGGAGTGAAATATTTTAGATGCTGTATTTCAATTGGTTATTCAAATGAGTATATCTTGAAATTAACCAATCATATACATTGTTAAACAGGCAAGTTGTGCATGCCTAGGGGGGGGGGGGGGGGGGGGGGGGGGGGGGGGGTCAAAAGACACACGCGATGTTTAGAAGGTCTTTTCTATTTTATTTTATTCTACATGAACAAAAGCTGTCTCATTTAATAATTTGGTTGAATTTCACCAGTTGTTGTAATGATAGAAAAAAACTTAGTTAAGATGGGCCTATAGAATAGTACAAAAACGTTAACGTTGTGTTGTATACAATATTTGAGGATAATTCACATGGGCTATTTGATATCTCCATAAACAGAAATCTGAATCTGAAATGGTGAATGGTAGGCCATAGTGTTAACGAAATGTCAACAACACATATTGCATCCCTCTCTATGCCTAATTTAAAATGTTGCTTTTATGATAAAGTAACAACATTTAGGTAATGCTTAATTGATATATCTAATGTTGTCTATATTATATTTATTTTGCTAGGCCGATTCTCGTCTCGATGATTTCGTTTCCCGATTCGAATCTCTCGATCTTCCTGCTCGTGTTGAGAAGAAGTTCCGCAACGTCATCAAGGCTGTTGTTGTATCTCTTCCAGAGCGCTTCATAAACCTGGTAAGAATACTAAGCGTATGCGATGTGTAGGCCTAATCATCACATTACACAGATAAGGCATGGCATAGCTATACAGATTGGTTCCAATATTTCCCTTACCATATCAACTCTACCATTCAATATATTCGAGTTTACACACATTGATTTATAATTATATCTTATCCTGATGTAACCATGGTAACGTATACTGTATTTCTATCAACGCTTGATATTATGTTTAGCACAAAGTTGTTTCATTCAATATAATGATAGTACTGTAGTATATGTATGTTTTACACATTATATCTGTCATCTTCATATGTATGATTTGGGAAAGATGTTTTTCCTTTCACTCTTCGATAATACGTTACACCATAATATATGTGTATGTACGTTACTGTGGAATTCCGTAATAATATTTAATTACATCATACTTTAGGCCTGCTAACATTATAAACAGTAACTTGTTTGATAAATATTCATCCTCTTGACGTTATCAACATGAACTATATTTCACCGAAACCTCAAATATCTACTTAAACGATATTTTTATTGTAGGTCCGTAAGATGGAAGGTGTAGAGTACGTGGAAGAAGATGGTATTGTCCACAGCCAGGTGACATGGGGTCTAGATCGTATTGATCAGGTCGATCTGCCCCTTGATAACTCATACCGCGTGTCAGGTTAGTCTATGAAAGAATCGGGTGATGGGCTGGGTAATGCCATCCTCAAACAGACAGAGTGAGTGTTTCGTATATTATTAGAAGTACGGGAGTAAGCTCATACAATTGGATAATGTAACGCCTTATCATGGGAACACCTTATCATGGGGACTCCTTCGTAAAGAGTAGGGGATCATCCCGGTCTGTGTCTGTACATCAGTTCTAGGTCATGACAGGAGCGTCCGTATTCGTACACGCGGCCAGGGATAAAGCTTGTACAAGCCTGTACAAGCTGAACTAATCCTGTCACCACCACGCACAAGGACCATCTGATCCTGCGTGCCGTGGACACGAGAAGAAGAAGATGGGAACACTGTTGCTTTAAAAAAACACCTTCTAGAGAACACTTTTTCTTAGAAGTGAATACATATAAAAATTCATACAATTTATTTGTCTCCATGGTCATTTCTATATTAGGTTGAAAAAGAAAGACATTAGAATGTTAAATAGAATCAAATGTTAAGTTGCATCAGATCTGAGATATTAAATGTATTGCAAGCCAAACATTTTACCTTGTCGCATCCTAATGCAACGGTTTACATCTAAATTACAACCCAACTGTTGATATTTGCCTGCAAGCCTACCGTTTGTACAAGACAATATTTTTTAAATTATTAATGTATAGATTGGCAATATTACGATATTTTTATTATCAAACCATTCTCGCTGGTTTAAATTTCAAGATAATACATCATTTTATCGTTTTATGTATTCACTTTAGGTACTGGCAGCGGTGTAAATGTGTACGTTGTAGATACTGGGGTAAACCCAACACATCGTGATTTCGGTGGACGTGCTGATGCTTGGTATGATTCACTCGGCGGTGATGTAAGTCAAACAAGTTTGCACTATCCATTATCTCGTACTTTCTCGTCACTTTCTCGTATAACGTTTCGGCGTCAATTCTCGAAGCCCATGCTAAGTTACTGTATATTCTTCATCGTCAAGTTCACGTGAAGTTTTTGGATATAAATCCCAAAACGGCAAACGGCAAACAGTATCGGCAACGACAAAACATTATCATAGAGTACCCAATTCAAGTAGAAACCTGCAAATGGTAAATACTGCCTAGCAGTAACTTTATTAATTATACTGACGCAATGTATACTTTAGGTTCATTGGTTTAATTAGTTCTGCTGACGGAATTATTAAGCTATCTTTTACACTTTCCACGCGGTTATTGTTTTACCATTATACAAAACAGATTTTTCAGAAACCTTTCCCAACTTTCAAAGTCAATCCCAAGGACTACTGATCTAATACTGTAAAATTCAATCCGTAAATAGCATTTAAGCGAGTAATATCCAATATAATCATCTTGTATTTTTTTTAAATCAGATTTTGCCAGGTGATAAGCTTTTATTCAATCAAGTAACAAGTGATACAAAAGGACCCGAAAGGACGATTGTCATGGTTAAAGCTCACACCAAACGAAAATATGGCGATGTGATACTCACAGCAACGACCGCCTAAGTTATTTGCCATTCTGAGCTTGTTGCTCAAAAGGAGTAGATAGTATGACTAAGGTTTTTACAAGTTTTGAAAAAGAAAACATGCTTCAGAATATTGGTTTTGTTGACCATAATAGCTCGAAGTACTAATCTGTTCTTAGCAGTTTCCTCCTGCTTGGACCTCACTCACGAAATGTAACAAAGTTGTGTACATTTTCTTTATGAAACTCTCAGTCAGATCTGCTAGGTTTCGTCTGCCGCGGCCGGTTTGTGGTTAAGACCAAACTAAACATAACCATATATATATATTTATATACAGGGTGTTGACTGCAATGGCCACGGTACTCATTGTGCCGGTTCCGTAGGAAGCGCCACATACGGTGTAGCCCCTGGAACCAACATCTACGGAGTACGTGTACTGTCATGCTTTGGGTCTGGATCCAACAGCGGTGTCGTTGAAGGTATGTGTTTTATAAAGTAGTGTTACTCATGATTGCACACTGGTGCTCCTTTTAAAGATGTAATTTTACAAACTGACAATGCAACCTTTACAAAATATGTCTAAACCATATTTATGTCAGCATGGACACACGTGTCAGACATAAAAATTGTAGGACGCTATACCCCTAGACATTGAAATATGATTCCTGGAGGGAGAAACATTTGGTATAACAATTCTAAGAAAATGGAAAGCCCTCAAAATCGAATCGAACAGGAAGGCTCGATAAATGAAAGACAAAAATGGACGATCTCACTGCACGATTATTGTCACAGAATGGTCATCAATGTGTTTGAAACCATCAGAGACAATAGTTATTGCACACGAAATTAAATATTCCTGATATCAACGCAGTCATGTATATAACAATAATTATATTGATATTTTCGAATCCAGTTCCTATGAAACAGTTTTACCTTTTCTTTACCCTTTTCGTATTTAACGTCCTTAACCTTTACCATGATTACCTTATCGAAGCCACATTTCTTTGATGATTTTCTAGGAATTGACTACGTGCGAACCAACGGCCGATTGCCAGCTGTTGTGTCTATGTCTCTTGGTGGCGGTTCATCAACCAGTACCGATAATGCTGTCGAAGCCCTAGTCAGTGCCGGATTCACCGTCTCAGTGGCTGCAGGCAACGATAATGCCGATGCTTGCAACTATTCTCCCGCTAAAGTTGCTAGTGTAAGTATTGCAAGAGGTTTGTCAATCTAAGTATTTATCAACGGATCGATATAAATACAATAAGTTTAGAATTTAATTAGTGGATATGATTAGTTATCCCTTGCATGTTCACACGATATGGAAAATACCTATGGTTTGGCATATCATATGGCACAAACCATAGGTATTTTTCACAGGTATTTTTCCGTATTGTGTGAACGAAGTTATCGTTTATCCCCTGCATTTTAGTCTAGAGGCCCAAAAGAAAACAAATTGTATTTAAATACCAGCGGAAAAAGAAACTCCCTCGAAACAAGGCGCGGCATTCTCTTCCCTTCCTACCTCCGCAACATCCCCCGGAGTTAAAAACCCCGTTTAACAACCCGTTAACATGGTTAAAAAAACAGACTCTGCGCCTGTCGGACCTCTCCATAAAATCAGCGCGTAAAACACGACCGATTATGTTGTTTGCAGATAATTTATTTTTCGGCGTGGATTAGACCTTTTTGCGGTATATTTCGGCCTCAGAATGAAACGAAAATCGACATAGTTGCGTTTAAATCATCCGCCCAATTGTACTTCTTTATTATTTACGTGTCGTATTTTAAGCAACTCTTACACAGACGCAAATCAATCGCTTTAAAGGTAATATCTTACCAATTATACCGCGCAAATGCTGGCAACGCGGTTAATATCGACGATATGAAATATATCGTGTGGTTTGACTCTTACGATTACTCAATATGGATCAGATTTCATACGTATTAACCAATGAAATTGCAGTATTTACACCTACTAAACGATATATTTGATAGAAAAATGTATTGTTACGTTTTGGTTGAAAAGGCTCTTTTCAGCATTTTCATCTAACCACGACCAAACCAGATTCGCAACCTTTTTGAAAACATCTCGTTCGCTGATCTATATACTAATTTTCGGTCCCTCGCCTGATTAGATAATAATCATTTAGTCAATAATAATTTACACTCGCGTCCCTCTTCAACTGAAAAAGCGTGGTAATTGCGCCTTTAATACACGGGCTAATTAGATAGTTCAATGCCCGTCTTTTCTCGTTTTCAGACATGCGCAGAAAGGATCACAGGTCATAATCCGAAATGTTGAATTTCTTTTACTCGGGTAGCTACAGTTGTTCGGACACAAATTGCGGTTTTCGGAGTGAGTGATGCATATGGTCTTCACCCAAAATATCTCTTTCGGGATATAGCTACATTTCTGTATATGCGGCTGTTTGTTATTCTTAAAGAACGCATAGTAACAAGCATTTATACGGGACTATACGTCCGACAAATAAAAATATGTTACGATATTTTCTAAATGTAAACAAAAACTCTTACACAGATCTTAAAGTGACACTTTCACATTAGTAACATAGATGAACGCGGAGTTTGCTAACGATAAAGAAACTGGCGGTACCCTACCAACCGTTCCTATGTTGTTGTTACGCGACCGCGTTTAACATGGCGCACGTGATTAGGCGCACACGTAATGACGCAGACAAAGTGTGTACGCGTTTGTGGCGCAAACTGTACATTGTAACGGGGCAGGATGAAAGCAGGCAGTCCGTACAGTTGCTCCGCGGTGTATACCGTACAGTGCAATACAAGGTATTAAACGAGAGCAAGACACAAAAAAACATTAACAAGAAAGCCGAGACCTTTATTTTAATAAAGAAACTGGGAGCAAGGCGCAAACCGTATCCAGGATAACATGTATTAAAGTGACTGAAGTGGCTGAAAGAAAATACATTTGATGGAGTCACCCATGCAGTTGTAATCTCATTTGATGGAGTCACCTGTGCAGACCACATTTGATGATGGAGTTACCCATTATTATAGGGTGTCTGGATTATTAAGGGCACCCGTGGTATCTGGATTACGGGGTTCACTATAAAACGCAGACAGTCTCAAATTACCTGGATATACTATGCTCAGGTGGTCCACCTGTGATAACTGAATTTTAAGGGTGTATTAGGTAGTATCTCGAGAGGCCTTATTTAGAACACAACAAACATGACAAAGGGACTGTTTAGGTCCTACATGCCTATTGGAGGAATAATGTATTTAATGTAAATAGGCCAAACAAAACCATGGCACACATAGTGCTCATGGAGCATGGAATGGTACAAGTGATCTTGATGATAGACTCCACCGACCATAAAACTAAACGACCGACTATAAAACTATAGAATCCACCTAAAACGCTCAGAACGTAGGCCTACTGAACTACCTGGACACAGTATGTGCACATGGGCAGTGGCGACACCAGCATCAACATTTTAAAGGAGGAAAACGGGGGAAACATTTTAAAGCTAATTTTAAGTAACTTTCAGTTTTGACATTAAAATTAAAATTTTATATTATTTGGGTACAAAATGGATAGGGACATGGTGTACGGGCACATTTGAAGGGATAAAACGCCGGCACATGCGGTACCTGGGTTATTAAGGCCATCTGTGAGGGGCAACCGGTGTATTAAGAGCACGTGGAGTACTTGGATTAGAAACATGGGTATCTGTATTATTTAAGAGCACACTGGGCCTATAGGCTCATGGTGTATTAAGGGACCATGTCACTTACATTATATTACCCCACCCCCACCCTTAGTGCCGCCACTTCACCTGGTGTCCTTATTAATCCACGTAGGCCCTAATAGTAATATCACGGGTGCCCTTAATATTCGATTCAAAATAAACAACATAGTCCAGGGAGGTCCAATATTGGATCACTGATATACAATCTTGATTATTAAAGTACATGGGGTGGTACCTAAATAATCAAGGGCACCATGTGTTATACATGCATGACGTACATGGATTTCTTAAGGGCACATGGTGTATATGGATTATTAAGGCCACTGTGGTACCAATTACGGTCAGTATTAATAAGGGCACCTAGGAGACATGTTGGAGTATACTCTTGCTGTTTTACAATACCCTCATCTTACGTTTTGATGTGACTAACCACCCGCTATAGCTTCGGAACCTACATTATACCGGCGCTTTCCATTATAAACTGGATATAATACGGGCACATTTGAAGGGATAAAACGCCGGCACATGCGGTACCTGGGTTATTAAGGCCATCTGTGAGGGGCAACCGGTGTATTAAGAGCACGTGGAGTACTTGGATTAGAAACATGGGTATCTGTATTATTTAAGAGCACACTGGGCCTATAGGCTCATGGTGTATTAAGGGACCATGTCACTTACATTATATTAAGGCCACTTTAGGTACCTTAATTATTTAAGGACATACTCTTGATATTTATATAAACATTTATAACGCTTTTATATTACTCACCTCTGCATATTGTAATATGACTATTACTGCCTCGGCACCCGCGTTTAATTTACTTGAACATGATAAAGTAAGGGCACCGGGTATCTCGATATAACGGCACACTGCAGAACCTGGATTGGGCTATTCCAGATAATAATGAAACCCCCTCCCCTATAGAGGACATCGGAATTCAAGACTTTTCCCCCACCAATTTTTCAATGGAATTCCATACCTTTTCGGCACATGTTCTTGGAATTCCAGACTTGTTCACAATTTAGACCCCCCCCCCCTATAATAGAGGACATCGGAATTCTAGACTTTTTCCCACCAATTCCATGCTTTTTTGAAGTTTGATCTGGAATTTCATACTTTTTTTGAAGTTTGAACTGGAATTCCATACATTTTTCAAAGTTTGATCTGGAATTCCATACTTTTCATAAAGGGAGACATGGAATTCCGGACTAAATTTCTTTTGTCCTCTAAAGGGGGGGGGGGGGGGGGGGCGATCATTAGTATTTGGAATAGCCCATTATATGGTATCCGGTGCATTGTTGAGGGCACCTGTGGTGACTGGATTAGGGGAGGGGCTTATGCCTATGGGGTCCCTGGATATAATGGGACAACGGGTACCTGCATTTCAGGTCACATGAGAGGCCTACATAGGTATCTGGAAACACAAACGTAGGCCTACCTAGATTAAGGCGAATGTATACCTGGATTATCAAAAGCACCTGCGATATTTGGAATATTTAGGGCCCGTCTGGATTATACTTGTAGGACATGTTCTTGATATTGTATCAAATGCTCTTATGCTTTGTTTACTTACCTCCCCGTGAAATCTTTTAGCGGGTGCCCGCTAGTAGTAACTTATGTAGGGAACAGTATTTAAACGTGATGTGATATGTCCAAACATATCACTGAACGTTGTAATCAATAATGTTCGACTATCCATACGTTACATATTCATGATAGTTGGTTCGTACTAGGAATTAGTGATTCAATAAACACCCTTGTTGTTCGGCTGCCGTGGTTTGTGAAGATGGCAAAGAGTTTGCCAAAGACTATGGTTTCATTGTATGACCATTGATCAACATGGAATGCAATTTCAAGTAATGTTTCATATTGAATTTTCAGGCCATCACCGTTGGTGCCACAGATAGCTCCGACAGACGTGCTTCATTCTCTAACTACGGATCGTGTGTAGATATCTTTGCTCCTGGGGTTGACATCACTAGTACCTGGCATACCAGTAACTTCGCTACCAACACCATCAGTGGAACTTCAATGGCTTGCCCTCATGTCTCTGGTAAAAATATATTTTACAGAATATAGAATTTGTTTGCAACCATGCTTGCTTGATACTATCTGCATCGAATATCTGATGTCCATTAATAATTTTTTCTTCAGCAAATATACCGTAGCCTAGGTCAATAAATGCGCGATGCTTATGTATAGTTTCGAAAGAAATTAGACACTAAATGTACGCGCGCTGATGTTGATAATATGTGAATAATGGCACGACCCCGTAGGGGACTGCTATTGTGAGCATATCAACATTTGCGCAAGTGCATTGATTTTCTATTTTTCGAGAATCAAAACATACATATGCATGTATTGACCTAATTCATACACGACACTGTGCAAATCCAAATTCACAATTTGAATAATTTTGATGTATATATGTAATAACGAATAAAAACAGGTTAACATATTTGCTAACACCCGCAGTGAAAATCGCCGTACCCGCGATGCCTGAATAATGAAACAAAGCGCAGACGAATGCCGCGTATAGAAAGTTTTAAGTTGAAACGGAGAATGAGACGAGACAATAAACAAACCTTTCCCAATATTCAGTGTTGTAATCACTATACAGGGTGTATCAAAAACATTAGAACACTTTTTGATGATTGTTTTAATCCTTGTTAAATCACTGAAGCATGACCATTTTTTTATTTCATTGTAAAGTACAACCGATAAAGATAAAATCCTGAAAAATGAGACAAATCCATTATTTATTAAGGAAATCTATTTTGTAGTACGTACAAAGGGTCTTCTGAACACTTTATTTGTGCAATATTTTTAGTTTGTGAAGTATTATTTATTTCTAGAATGTTTAAACACCTCTGGCTCAATTAATATACCAAGAACCTGTAATTAATTACAGGCACAACGATGCCTTGCTTGTAGACTCTCACTCCATATCATCATGCTGCAGTAATATTCATGTCTTAACTGTGTTAATCCCATTGAAATGGCGAAAAATGCGGACAGTTTACAAAACGTGTCACAGTTTGCTTATTTTTAGTCGATTACTTTCATTTTTCGGGAGGATAAACTAGATTAACAACGCTTTATACAGTCAAAAATAATTCTATGGTTCAATGCACGTATCAAGGTCAATTGGCCGTTTAAGATCGTGCACAACTACTTTTAATTCACCCTGTACATGTAAATCCCATTGTACAAACCAGTAAATGACATGGTTTACGCAAATTATGCTAGTTTTCTTATTTTTCATCGGATTGATCTCATATTTTCAGGATATCATATAGAATTGGACTTTACATTGAGACTAAATTGGTCATGGTCCAATGATATAATAAGTATTACACCGTCATGAAAAGTGTCCTATTTTTTGATACACCCTGTACATAAGTATAATATTGAATGACTTTGAGTGCGATACAAGAATATGTTGCATGAGATATGTTGTACGAGTCGAAGACGAGTGCAATACGGTATTTTATATCGAATGCAATATATTCTTGTATCACACGAAAATAAGCCATTCAAATTATTATTCATAACATTCTATTTTCATAAAAAATAAATAAATTACCCCGAACTGATCTTATTTTCAGCAAGATTGAAACGACGATCTGCAGGCAGTCGGCAAACCGTGTCGAGTACGCATCATCTGCGCAAACATACTCACGCGCACCGTCTTCTGCCATTCTGCGCCGCACAATATTATTAGTTATCCCCTGCATGTTCACACAATACGGAAACACCTGGTATTTGTCTGTTTTGTGTGAACATACAGGGGATAACGAATTTATCGTTGAGTCAACATGCCCCCCGGAAAAGGCCTTTTTAAAGACTCGCGTAAAACGAAACTCCATCCAAACAACGCCGAATTCTTTTCCGTTCCTACCTCTGTAAATCCCTCGAGGTCAGGCTTTGCGCCGTCATCACTGTCTATATTATACAGCGCCATAAAACGAACAGCTTTGTTACTTGCAGATACATTTTTGGCGTAGATTCGTCCTTTTTTCGGTCTATTTCGGCCTCATCCGGCTTTTCATTTGATTATATTTACGTGACGTAACAATATTGTTTATTTCAAGCAACTCTTGCACGGATGCAAAGCAATCGCTGTACATGTAATAATACCGCGTAAATGTTTATAACGCGGTTAATCTACACCTACTAAACGATAGGTTTTGAATATTGTTCGCAACCCGGTACTTTTGGTGTACAATATTCAATACGCAGTGTTATTGTACCGTTTGAGAGCTCTTTAAATATAATAAGAAATACTGATTAAATCCAAATTGTATTAATAGTACATTTTATGTTTTAGGTGCTGCTGCTATAATACTTGGCAATAATGGTAACATGTCACCAGCCGCGGTTACAGCAGCCCTGTTGAGTGACGCCACCGACGGTAAAGTGAGCAACGCAGGTCGAGGATCTCCCAACGAACTCCTCTTTGTGAATTAGAAAATAGCTATAAAAGGTAAGGTTCAAATCATTAAATTTATTATAGTTATTGAAGAAGAAAAAATTTCCGCATTTGGCGTAAGAATTAAGAATGGCAGCAATGAGATACTGTGAGTTTTATTTTCACATCATGCTCATAGAGAAAACGAATGCTAACCATTAGTTGTCCATAAAGGTCACTTATACTTTAGTTTCCCCATCAATGCATCAAATTACTTGACTCGCTAATTAGTACCTGACAAATACTGCGGCGCGAATATTTTGAGATACCATATGCATAGTCTCTAAGCAAATTTGGGCCATTGTCTCTATTTTCTCTCAAATTCCAACCGACATTTTATTCAAGATGCAGTATGTCTGAGCAGATTTTATAATTACCCATAATGCGGTTTATCTGGGCAGTTTAGCTAATTACCCATACTATTTAGCATAATTGTGTATAGTATTGCTTCTTTTTTGTTTGTTAATTGTGGCACATGTTTCCTTTGACAGATTGATGCTTGCAAAATCCTTCAACTGAACTCATGCAAGTGGAATTGAAAGGTATCATGAACATCGATATAGCGTTGAACACCAAGGAAACATATACAACACAATAATACGCATCTTCTAAGGGAGCACATCAAAACTCGACCGCGCGGCAACCGCCGGTTCCGCCCGCATTTCATTGTTTAGAACAATAGAAACCGGTTGCAACCGCACGGAACCCCACGGAACCGGTGGTTGCCGGGCGGTCGAGTTTTGATGTGCTCCCTAATTACAAGGATAATTTTAAGAAATATGACAATTCAAAATAAATATCTTGATTTATAACACATACGTGTTAAATGTGTGATTGATTTATTTGATGACATTCAAATGGCGTAACAAAATTATGTAATATTGTGTTATAGTGTTTGTACAACCACGGTAAGGGTAGGGCGGTCTGCTAAGCTAGGCGCCCAGGCCTGTTGCTGACGAACGATATTCTCTGTGGTGTTAATGGCTTACATGACGTAGTTTTCCAGTATCAAAGCGGGCTTTATTTTGAACTTTGTTTAACAAAACTATACGAAGCTAAAAATCCAATTTGATTCATGCGAGTTTACATAACTTTAAAAAATCCCTGCTCAAAGAATAAACTGAATGGACTGTAATCAGTCAGCCCCAGCGTGTACACGTCAATGTTTCCAATCATTGCATTTTCGCTTTTATCAATTGAGTGCAGCCTTAGTACCATAATTCCTTGTGTCAGCTAGTCCGATGATTTTATCCCACCTTTGACCCCAACATCTCGCAAAACAGGTCGAAATGACACCATTTTGAGCCTATACACCGCGATGAGACTACCTATTCTAGACGAGTTTGCACCATTTTAATTAACTTTAATAGGGTAAGTGGGATACTTTTTACGTTAATATAAGCCTTGAAGTATTTTATAATAATGACTATTTTAACAATATCTCAGAGAGAGATTTCTTTTTATGGTTGAAATAAAACAATAGGATATTTTTAATCTTGAAAATTGCTGTTTCGGGTGGCCGTTCCCTCGGAAACGCAGTTCCGTTCCCAAGACCTTCCTCTGTTGAAATATCGAACTTATTCGTTTAAAATCGTTGAAAGCACACGGGTTTACAAGAACGGTCCCTTTCAACATTTCAAGACCATTTGCATGAACATATGTCGGGCGATACTGGTACACGTGATACCAGTGAGATTTGTGCCAGTGTTGAACGATACTGGAACATAATTATTGATGTGTATACTGGAACACTATCTTTGTACCAGTATCTAACGATACTCGGTGTTCCAGTATCGGACGATACTAGTACCACAGTCCAGAATCTGGGAAGTATACAGGCTGCTGAGATACGAAAATATCGCACGGATCCTCAAAGTTGTGTGTCTTGACGATCCACGAGGATTTAACTTAAATTCGCATCATTGCTTATATTTGTATAAAGTCTACATACATAGAAGCATTTATATAGCGCTGCTACATCGAGATCGTAGCGCTCATCCGAAAGATGTGTGAACAGATACAGACCGGGATGATTCCCTACTCTTTACGAACGAGTCTGTAACCATTTTAACGTGCTCGGGTATTGCTCTTCCGATGCAAGGGACCACTATTTCTACGTGACTTCCGAACCACGGTATTTTTTTGCTGCCATTAGGAAATCGTCAGAATCACTTCGCTTCACTTACACGGGCAGCCGAGGCGTACACAAATGTATCAGCACTTAGACTGTAATATCCCCTTACAGCTTCCCGATCTCGCTTGGGTCGACGAGGCAATTGAGACTAAGTACCTTGCCCAAGGATTAACACGCGTAGCGGGGCTAGAACTCACAACCTATGTATCGTGAAACCTGCGCTGTTCCATTAGACCACACGTGCTCGGGGACTGAACAAGTGGCATCGCAGATTAAACATGCTTGATCTGGTTGATTTCATGATGCTGTCGCTTACTGGTAGGCGATTTAGCATCTCTTGTCTTGTTGAGGGCGGAGAATATCGCATTCTAATCATCCCTGCTCATCCCTGGTCGGGATCCAAAATGTTAATTGTGCAAGTTTGAACAAGATTTCAGCCGATTTTGAAAAAAATTGTGGTCTTGTGTAAATAGTTGGGAAGAGGTTCGGTCGCGAGCTGTCTTCTACGTGACTGAACCTTTAGTAATCTGCATATGAACAACGCTTTGCCACGGGGAGTTGTTGAAATATGTATCATGAAGGTTTGTTTTGTTATCATTGAATAATATACTCTTCGAACAAGGTCATCAATTTCGTTTTTCAGACACCTCCTATTATAATTATAAGGGTATTATCATTATTTGGAAAGGCTAAGCATCCCAAAAGTCAATAATTTTAGTCAAATGATCAAAGATCAAACACATATTTTTGGACAGATTTAATACTTTTGACACTTGTTTCCATTTACAAATTGTCCAGACAAGTCTTGACTTTTGCCCAGTACTGAAGAGTGCCGTCGTTAAGGTGGCCATTAGGTCCGCCGTTATGTATACGGGCAAAGTCCTCACAAGTTGGTTGGTATCCAAGCCTGGATGACGTAGCATATCGTTTCATGTAAGCGTGGACAGCTTGCTCACTGCAGTGGAATGTGGAGGTGCATGAATGGTAATCTGAAAGAAAACAAGATGAGATATTACTACTATATCCGATAATCTGGTAGATATTTTGTTGATGAATTCCAATGCTGTTGGCGCGCCAACCCGCAATAATGTGTCGAGTGTGTTTAGTCTGTGTTTAGAAATGGGCGAATGTAATGATGGGCCACTGACCGCACAAGGCGGGTTCTTTTTGGTATGTGAGAGGGGGATGGGGGGGGGGGGGGCGTTAACATACTATTAATTAATGACCCCTTCTCAATCTATCCTCACATAATAATACGCTCCCGGTAATAAGTTGTCACTGTATACATCCCTACTTAATTTGTCAATTATGAAATAAAAATTCCATTGAAATGGAATGGGGGCGATCCAAAAGAAAGAAGCATGTTTTGTAACCATTTTCTGAAGCATCTGTTGCAAACCAAAATACCAGGGAAATGGTGTGTGTATTTTCCATAATTCAAACCAAAAAACGAATAAATTACCGCAGTCTAACCACTTATTAGACAAACCCACAGCAATTGGGAGGTTTCTCCTATTTAGTCAAACAAGATAAGCTATTATGTCTCTCTGTGGGGAGTCTATAAACATAATGAATCATCAACAGTCTATGCATTAACTAAACAAATATAGCTTTGACTCCATCACAGACTGCAGGACTGTTAAAATAAACTGCATAGGTATGTAATTTACAAACATGGCTGCCCCCACTTATGTCTAGAAAGACCTAAATGTGTAATTTTTTGCAATCTGATGCTTTAAGGGTGGCTTCGCCACAAAAAGGCCCGAAAAGATAAGTGACAGATCAAGCAATCAGCGCATGTCAAGATCAACCCACGGTCCACAACGAAACGAAACGGAACATAACAGGACGATATTGACTTTTACTAAAGAAAATAAACAACCCATTAAGTCTGCTATAACCGCCACTTCAAGACAGGTATACACGTATAAACAGAACTCACCTAATTGGACAATTACATGTAGGTACACTAGGTAATGGTTAACTTTATCAAGCGCTTTGGAGTACATTGCCCAAGGTGTATGTCTGCCTATTGTAGACCAGTGGGAGACTAGTTAGTTCCAACATTTTACGATGGTATACTGTGATGTGGGCGGATCACTTCAAGATGATGGATGTCGTAAAAGACGAACCATTTGGACAGATGGCAATCCGTGTAGTGGTTCTGACTTTGATGTTTTTTTCTTAATGATCCCCTTGTTGAAAATGGTTTATTGAATTATCAATGATTGACCTGACGTTTTGGCCTTTTTACCAACCTGTTTTTGGTTAGCAATACCGCCAATCAAGAACCGAATGACACCACATTTGAGTTATTTTGACCTGTTCAGACGGTCACTTGTTTCGAGACTAGTTAGCCTCGAGCATTAAAAATATCAATCCAGAGTGCCTGCTAAGACAAAAATCTTAGCCTCGAGTCTAGTGATACCACTGCGGTAGCTTCGAGACTAAATCAAAGTCGCGCGATTCTCAGAAGTTGCTGCAGCAATGCATTGATAAACAAGGGCCTTATAAAATCTCACTCGCAGTTAACATAGTTAAATTCACACACCATGCAAACTCTCGGGTAACTCTCGGTTAGTGCTTCGAAACTAGTTAACCGCTAGAAGTCTTAGTGTCAAAAATCCAGCCTTTAGACTTCGTTAGTATAACCATAGCATGAAACCGCCGTTAACCAAAAGTTTAGTCTCGAGATTAGCTGGCTTTGAGCGCTCATCGTCTGAACGCTCCTACTGTCTGATTATGAATTTCCAAGGTTGTGTGCCCCCCCCCCCCCCTATCGGGTACTCACCTCCTCCAAGCACGCCAGATGCATATGGTTTAGCATCGATATAATACACTTCTTTGATCTGGTAAGGTCCACAGGATTCCGAATTGACATCCCATCTGCATATCGGGTTCAGTTGACGACAGTTGGATTCAATCTGACAAATACAGTGCATGCAGTCGTATGGGACATAGTCACGACCTTTGAACAAAATATGAATATAAATGTAAAATGATCAGTATACGTAATTGGGTGATAAAATCGGATACTATCCGACGAGTACATTGCAATACTGTTTTATTTCACGTGGCCGAGCTCCGATCATTTCCCATAAACTCTCGTAAATACCTAAATTCCTAACTAACTAAACTAACTAACTAACTAACTAACTAACTAACTAACTAACTAACTAAACTAACTAACTAACTAACTAACTAACTACTAACTAACTAACTAACAACTAACAACCAACTAACTAACAACTTACAACTAACAACTAACAACTTACAAATTACTAACAACTAACTAACTAACTAACTAACTAACTAATAACAAACTAACTAACTAACTACAAACTAACTAGTCGAAGTTCCCATTCAGTGAGGTGTTAATCACCGATCCTTTGTCACTCCTTTTAACAATATAAAACAAAGGATCGCGCTTTCCCCTTTCTTTCCTCGAGCTTTCCTCTACTTGTGTGTGTTTGGGCAAGAGCCCTAAAAAAACCTAAAAAAAACACTTCAATGATGAAAAAAAGAATGGTAGGTATACTTACCGGAACATGTATCTGTCGGTTTGGAGAAGCAGCATTTAACATCCTGGGGTTTAGTCGGACACAAGTTCGGCTGGTTATCGTTGTTTGGACATTGAGCCGTAGATAAACAGTTGCCGTCTTTCACAGCACAGTCATTGTCTGTGTCAACTACATATATGTATAATGATAGAGGATATGGGTGTATCGAATTACATATCGACAACGTGTGAAACTAAAGCAACACATAAATTAAGGCAACACACCACAGAAAACAGTTTCATTAAGAATAAAATTATGCGATGAACCTCTTTATTTAAGTCGAAGACGTGTTTGTTAAAAGAATCTGGTACCCAAAAGCTAATACGGATTTGAATGAAAACAAAATCGGTCGGATTGGTCATATGAAGAAACCTTTGAAATAAAAATAAAAAACAGTCCAGTAATACCTGTGAAGCAGCATGACACATAAGACGGTTCACTTGGACACAATCCAGTCTGGTAGTGACCACCTGGACAACTAGAAGTCTGGTAGCATCGTCCAGTACATCCGTGCTCTGCATGATCGTAGGTGGCACACTCTGGCCCTGTAAATTGTCCTATTGAACGGCATCAACATACATCGATAAATAATTTATTTTCAGATTCTCCAGTCGTCAATAAAATTATGATATTTAAAAGAACCTTTTATTTAATAAATTTTATTGACTGACATGGATTTGTTTCTTTTCACATTTTTCTGTCAAATATCCCTATTTCATTTTTGGCAAATACATTATTATTGTCTTTACGGTAGCACTGTGCATTGCATGCAAAGGAGACAATTATACGGTAATCGTGGTAAAGGATTCTAAGAAACCTAAACTCCTACTGTATTAAATTGTGTGGTTTTCCGCTTTGCCTTGATGAACTTCTTCTATTCTCCTCTCAAGTGTTTGTCCTGGGTAAGCTTTCACGTCGCGTCATTTAACAGTTGAAGAGAAAATAGGAAAGTTTTACATACCGGATATGAGTTGTACCAACAGAGCAATTACACCAGCTACTGCAAGGTTTGCCATTTTGTAAATGCGACAACAGCTTTTGAAATTCACATTATAATCGTTATCGACTATTTCATTTGCTTTATTGTTTTCTCTAACTTGAATGCAGTTATCAGATAAATGACGATGGATGACATCAGGGTAAAGATTAAAGGGACACTAAGAGATGTGTTGGAGGCTGCGCTCTCAATTATGATAACGACTGGGATTAGTATATTTTTACAATTATATTACATGTTTGAACTTACAGCTATAAGGATTAAGAAAAATCAGCCCTCTTTGTACAACAAAACGTCGATTCAAAAATGTTGATCTTACGTTTTATCAGCATTTAACGTCAGACAGTGTCCCCATGCAGCACGCGTGATAAATAACGCGAACCATATTTGCAAAGAGGGCGTTTTTCAATAAATAGCGATGGTATTGTTTTAATCAAGTTTTGCTGTTGTTTCGTAAGTAGAAACAACAATAAAATTGTATTTTTTTAACGTTCACCTTGAATTCTGAAGTAAATTAATTTTAAAATAAAATGTCAATACCACTTTGTGGCCCCACCCATTAAGGGCGGAACAAAATCCACGACGCTCCAACTCGTTGACGCTCTCACGCATGCGTATTAGTGTTTATGACACAATACGCTGGTTCCTCACACTCATTACGCCATAGAAACACGGAGCCAATCCTTGACACGCTGAGTGGAGGCAAAAGCTGAGCGGTCGAGCGTTGTAGAGATGCTGCTGTGCCCTTTACACGCTTGTACGCCTTTATTGTAGGCGTATAGTAATTTCTGATAAACATAGATTATCAAGACGGGGATGGACAAGTGGGTAGTTTCTTTTGAATCTGTGTGTTCGGACCAAGGTCGCTCATCACAAAAAGCCTATCCAGCCTTTCGCCTTGGGGCAATGGACTTCAGCTGATTTCATATTAAATTTATAACCGTCAACAAAAGGTCAAACATACTAAGCAATTATCTGATTCCCCACTTTCCTAATTACTCTTCAACCCGTTAGCGAAAGTAATTGCAGGCACGCTGTCTCTTTTTTTGCCAGTATTTTAATAGCGTTTCAAGAATTTGCCTGTATTTTGTTTAAATAAAATAATTAAAATAAAATAAATCGATCATAATTAACCTTAATGCAAGGTTAACGGAGCGATGTGCCATTTACTTACTGATTAATTGATGAATTTGCCAGTATTTTGTTTAAATAAAATAATTAAAATAAAATAAATCGATCATAATTAACCTTAATGCAAGATTAACGGAGCGATGTGCCATTTACTTACTGATTAATCTAATGACAATTACTTGTTGCTTCCTCAAAATGGGTATATCAGAATTCGATTGTCAATTCACTCAATTATGAATAGTAAAGAGCTTTACTGGAATGAATAGCCCTTTGTCGGCCGCGCCCCTCTGTTTCTTTTTAAATCGTATTTGCGGTCACCCATTCAAAATACTTTGCGCACACACGCCCTAATCATAGCCTAACTGTGTAATATATTATGAACGTACATGAAGCAGTGAGTGACGTCAATTTGGTTATAACGACGCACTCATTTTCACGAGATGAAAACGGATCTGCTACTTCAATCATACCGGTGTGTAACGTTTACCGTCTACAAACATTAAGTTTGACGACTATAGAAGCAGTAACCAACCAACCATCCACAATGGAGTACCCAACTACCTTCCCGGAAGGCTGCGATCCAGCATACAGTCACAACCATACTAATAATATCTGGTATGCTTATACATGGTTCTATACTCGCGCCGAGATTCGAACCTTCACCTATGGGTTGCCCTTGGTGCTAATCATTGGCCTTCTTGGTAATGGATCGTTTTTATTCGTGGTGGCTAAGTTGAAGCGCTTGCACAACAATACTAACATCTACTTGGCTAGCTTGGCCGCGGCAGACATTGCGTACATATTGGTGTCTGTGGGCACATATATGTACGCATTTCATACGTCCCCAGTTCGTTATGATGCGCCTTACAACAACGCAATTGGGTGTGCGTTGTCTTTCGGATGCGCCAATGCTTTGTATTTCACCTCAATTGGATTGGTAACTCTCGTCACATTTGAGCGTTATTATGGCATATGCTTACCGCTACAACATCGTGCAATTGCAAGCAGAAGTCGCACCAACACACTTATTTCCATTACATACACAGTCGGTCTCATTCTGGGCTTCATTCGATCCCTCACATACAGTAAACTTGAACGCTATTGTGTTATCTGGCCACAACTGCCAGACTTTATCGGATGGCCACAAACGGTTGAATTCTGCGTGCCCATTAATGCCAACGTCATAGTTTTAGACGAACTGGTCGATACGATACCGTTCTTTGTGGCGCTTCTATGGAACGGATACATGTATGCGAGAATAATGTATAGTTTAAGCCATCGGGCATCGTTGAAGATGGAAGATCATGGAGGGGACGTCGTGAAACCTGCCAAGAGTCAGTTGCAGCTACAGGCAATTCGGATTCGTCATCAGGTTGGTCGTGTGCTCATCATAAACGGTTGCCTCTTTTTTTTCTGCCAGATATGGGTTCGTTTCAACTCCATCAATAACATTCTCAAGAACACACTTGGCATAAAGCTCTATCCAACCGAATCAATCTACGGATTCATGTTGGTATTTGGTCGTTGTATGCTGTACGTGAATTCATCGTTGAACCCTTTCATATATAACTTTACAAGTTCCTACTACCGGGACGCGTATAAGGAGGCCTTTTGTGGTGGCAAGATCCGTGATCGAAGTCGGATGAAGAAAACGTCGCCACCTTCAGTTGTGGCAAGGTTGGCGGATGAATCCCCTGAACACCAAGTGAACACTGGCATATGACTATAATGTATTAACCAATAAAAAATATTAAAATAATGATGTCATTATGGGGATGAAGGGAGATTTATCACTATCACCCAATCTATTGATGACAAGGGATATCCTATAGATGGGGTGACAGGTGACGTCACACCGGGCGTTTGGCCAGCAGTTACCATTGTTCTTTGCCCGGCGGTTTGCGCGCGCATCCTGTTTTGTTTAGGACTCGTGCTTTTAAAACTCGCGCCAAAGCAATATAAAGGGCAATAAGGCATAGCGGACAGTGTTGTGGTCATGCTGTTCACTCAAGCATGTATCGACGGTCCAGTCCCTTCGACCGTTGCGTTTGTTGATAAACATTGCTGTCACCCCATCTATACAATCATTCCCCGTGCATCAATGATCATGTGTGTGTGTTCTGACCGTATGTTTTTCAATTATATTCTAAAAATTGATATTTAGCGCTTCAGGTGAATTTATTTCATATTGCATCGAATTTGACATTGTTAGGTTCTAGAGGGCACATCTTTTCGCGTCGCACACATCGCACATTTGCACCATATAAGTTATCCTGCAAGATAAGGACTGATTATCATTTCCGCGGGTGGTTACTTACTCATTCTCTTTTCTCTTTGATAAATGCATTTCTTCAGGTTATACTTTATACACGATCGTAACACTCATAACGACCAGAAAACAAAATCAATACAACTGATTGTACGGATATTTACTAATGTTAAGTTTAAAATGTGATGAAAATAACCTTGACAACTTGTATGCAACAATGTGTTGAACTTTGTTAATAGCTGGCATATTATTTAGTTTAAAAGAAACAAATATATGAATATTATCTTTTATAGAAGTATGGATTGATTTCTTGTATGTGCTGTTTGAATCACTCAATTAGAACACACTTGGATGAAAGTGTTATTTGAACACTTTTACGTAATCGCTCATGTCTCTGTTATTACTGAACCGAATAAACCTTCAAATTAACTAATTTGTCTATATTTTGTAGTTTAAATTGTTCAATTCTGACTCCCATTGTAAGAAAACTCACCGAAAGGTTCGTAGTAATTTTTTTGAGACACCCTGCATGTAGCCATTATCAAAATTAGTATAAATCAGATACATAATAGGATGGTATTTTTTGAAATGTGGTGAATATATATATATATATATACGAAGGAGTCGCGTTTTTGACATTTGAACACTAGTTTTATCAGTCTTTGTCAATTCAAACCTTTCTCATTCAAAATATATTTTTGGGTGGCGAAACCATTTCCGTGTGCAAAATAAAAAACACGATGTTCTACTGAAAATTCCATAACTACTCACCACATCCATTGATTTAAAAAATCCTATGAAAGAGAAAGTTTTGATTCATATAGCTGTCCCGATATGACAATTTATTTGATAGCCAAACATCTCCGAACATGGATCCAAATTATTCTGACTCACCCTGTAAATAGCTGAGACGAATGTCAATACTTGTAATTTATTATTATGGACATATTTTAATTGGTTTACTTCCATTTGTATTGGTGTTGGTACGTATGTTGATGCAGATATGCTGATCAATTTGGCGACTATAAAGTCTTTAAGTACAAGTCACTTATACGCATGAGCCTAAATAGTGACGCTCATTGATGAGTTCTGTTAACAATGTCGATTTCACTCACTCTCGATCCCTTTCGTTTACTTCTATTATTTACGAAAGTCGATGCCGCACGCACCTGTCAAAAAGTAGGGTCCCCATCTGATCCACATTTTTTTGACATGAACTTTTATGTTAAAATAACTGCACCACATAGTGGCTGTACTGCAAGACTAAATGTATCAGTAAACGATATGACCTCACCTGTTAGCATAATTACAACCCCGGAATACAGAGAGCCTCACCTACAATGTAGACTGAGACTAGGCATTTCAAATGAATTGGGTTCTTACATTTTGAAAATCGGGCAACCTGTTCTCGGGATATACCAATTTTTATATCACGCAAATGACACCATTTGTAGACATATTTCAGTGTATTTCTTAATATTTTCTTTATTTTAACTATGGCAACAATAATTTGAGTGATATATAAACAGATTCTATCATTAAAGCAAAACCATCCTGAAATATAAGGTAAATAACATATGAGCTTTAAAAAACCCATAAATAGAATATTCTAGGATCTTTACTTTTCACCTAATTTGCATAATTAATAAAAAAAATAACGAGAAAGTGACATTTATAGCAATATGAATAGCATTAAAATGTCAACAATGCGACTATGTAGTTGACTTCAAATTTACCACAATACTATTTAACATACAAGCAATTCTGCTATAACCATAACGATTCTCGGATACCTAAAAGTTGCCTAATAAGCATATTAATTAACAAATTAACGATAAAATTGGTTTTTATTTGCTGTAAACATCTTTTAAGTTAGAATGGTGATAACAGTTTGCCTAATTAGCATATTCATTAACAAAGTAACAAGATCATTGCTTTTTATATGCTGTAACAACATGAAAGTTTGAATGCTGCAAAAAATTTAACTGAAATATAGCAAATTAATTAGCATAAAAGTATCTTAGATATTTTCTCTGTTGCCTGATTAGCATATTCATTAATCCTATAGAAAATTAAATTATGCAGTAAGCGGCATATACTTGAAATTTAGCACACATGTTACTGAGCATTCAAGTACTGAGAATTTCATAAGACTCGGATCTTCACCCTTTGTTAAATTTAAGTATTAGACAAATTACATTTGACCTAATTAGCATAATAATAAAAAAATTAGCGAGAAAATTGCTTTTCGTATACTGTACGCTGCATTAAAGTTAGAAGGCTAAAATCAGCCTCGAGTCAATGTCGGTTTGATTATCAGCTTCTTCAAAATCCATAGAAGAGTTTGTATCATCGTGAACATGGTAAAGTGCTGAACATCCATCGCCAGCCTGGTTGGATTCCATGTTGCGGCTTAATAAAGACCAAACATACATGTAGGTAAGTGTAAAAGAATAAAAGAAAAAGCAAATTCTGATAATACATCTATCAGTTGTAAGACGCACTATACGACCCCGGGAGAGGTGCGTCATGGGTGTGTCGTTTACCACCACATTCTTGACGGAGGGTACGTAAGTGGCAGCCTTTGGTCCGTCAAAAAATTGACGGTGGGTGCGTCAATGTCCGTCATTTTACATGGGTGCGTCACAGTGTACATCTTTTTATGAACAACAAAATACGACCTTTAAATATATGCTATACTATACTACCAACCAGGCTCTACTTTAATACCGAAAGCATCACTTTTAAATAGGCCTACATGTATAACAACGGATGAAGGATGTCCCCCCCCCCCCCCCCCACCCCCTGGTTACACCACTGAACGGGTCGAAGCAGAATGGGAAATGTCTCGAAATTGTTTCAGGGATCCTCATCCTGACGTTTATGATAATCAGTTAAATATTTTATGAATTTTAGACCAGTCAGACATTAGTGTGCATATAAAAGTTCTCCTCTTGGTTCCGTCCCGGTCCCGGTCCGGGGTCTATATATTCGAGGGGCCAGGGTTGACAACATCGAATAAGGGCAGATCCCCCGTGAATCAAAAGTAGTTTCATTTTCAGTAGTCATCGTGTTTTATCGAGTTTAGTCAACGATATCTGACGACGGGGTACGTCGTCATGGTCCGTCAGAATCTACCAATGGTGCGGCCAAAAATTGACTGAGGGTGCGTATTTGGATGACAAAGGTTCGTCGTTTTTTTGACACAGGGTGCGATCCCCTACTCTTTACGAAAGAGTCTGTAACCTTTTTTTAACGTGCTCGGGTCTTGCTCTTCCGATGCACGGGACCACCATTTCTACGTGACTTCCGAACCACGGTATTTCTTGCTGCCATTAGGAAATCGTCACAAACACATCGCTTCACTTACACGGGCGCGGCAGCCGAGGCGCACAGAAACGTATCAGCACTTAGATTGTAATATCCCCTTACAGCCTCCCGATCTCGCTTGGGTCGACGAGGTAATTGAGACTAAGTTTCTTGCCCAAGGATACAAACACGTTGGCCGTAGCGGGGCTAGAACTCACAACCTTTGTATCGTAAAACCTGCGCTGTTCCACTAGACCACACGCGCTCTACATGGAAAAGCACAGGAGACAAAAAAATCAAAAACAAGTTGAAGACAGTTCAGTTTGATCAACTATGTTTGTGCCCCCCAAAAAACCACTTCCCCAACCACACATAATGTAATATGATTTTAACAATATCAAAACAAACAAACAAACAAACAAATATTGAATAACAATAGCAAGTTTTAAATTAAATCTCAAAACGTACATCATGAATTTGCAAGAGCAAAATGCTATTTCTAGTAAATAGTAAACAAATAGTAGGCCTTATTCTCTGTGTTGTGACAACAAAAATCAAAACGCAATAAACGATTGTTTAGGCAAGCAAATATCATAAATCAAGCTCCATCTGTGACGCAAAAACATTTGACAATCCGTGAATTATTAATGTTTCATAATATTCAGTCGCCAACCCCGCCCCTCCCCCAAAATCAAAATCACTATGGACCTTGATTTTAACAATGGTGTTTTATCACTTATATTTGCGTGCAATCATTATGCAATATCATTTTATAAATGTTTTTACTGTTGGTCATTGTTTAATATGGTATATTTTAAGGCTTTTTAGTTGTAGTTTTTAAGATTTTACTGTGTAAAGCGCTCAGAGGCCTTTTCTTGTGTTGGGCGCTATATTAAGTACATTATTATTATTATTATTATTAAATGCATTGTGTTTCATTTTGATTTAAAGGGGCGTGTACATCTCAAGTGTTTGTCCTGGACAAAAATCACATGACTCCCTACATAATACCCATGGTGCAATATATTTGCCGCGAATTTTAATCGACAAAACGTAATGTTGAAATTATTGTACGAACGAACTGTGTCTAGAATAGTTTCAAAAAGAAGTGCAATGCATACTAATGAAATCAGAATTACAATCTCCTTCAGCATATAATCAACTTTTGGGCGATAACCTTTGATAAAAACGCACAACAATCGAAATATAAAGCATTTTAGCCTCCGATTTCAGTGATATTCGTATTTTAAACTCTATGTAATTTTATTTTAAAACTGTTTCATGTACAGTTTTCATTAGCTCAAATGGTAGAGCGCTGGCTTCACAATCATGAGGTTAGTGGTTCGAATCTTGTAAATGTCTTATTCTTTTTGTTATTACACTTTATTTTAAAAAAAAATAACAGGATTGCTTATAATAAGAGGAGAAATCGTAGTCGGCAAACAATGCACCACGATTTAAAAACATGGCAATAAAATCAAAATGACATGTGTATCAAGTTGTACAGGTTCCCTTACAAACATGCAGTTTTGAGCTTTGGTTTTGACAAGCTAAATGCTGATCATTAGTGGATTCATCAGTATCATTGGGGGGGGGGGGGGGGGACTGTGTTTCTTCTCTCCAGATTTGGTTTTCTTTTCACTAATGATCACTGTTTTGAACCAATTTGAACCAATATGAAACAACCTATTCCTGGATTTGATGAAAAAAAGTTACACGAATCCAGCAAACTATTTTGTATGGCGACAAACCTTTTCAATCAATAGTATCATGACCTCGATCTATTCATTCATTAAAAGCGATTACGGCTAATACGCTTATGATTGTAAGTTTGAATGCGCACAGCATGGGATACACCTGATATTTAAAGTTCGCGCGGCATTTCAATTGTTCAGCAAGGCATGACGATGGGCAAGAGCTAACATTGTAAACAGTAAAAGTGTGTGTAGAAACATAGACTCTATAGGGTCTATAGCAGAGATCACATGACTTATGAGAAGATACTTTGTTGTACTCACGATGAACTGATACGTCTAAAGAACACACTTATAATATGCATTATGGGATATGATAAGTTTGTCACAGTTTAACATACAGCGTGTTTTTACTAAAGAAAAAAAGCAGGCATATGACTGCTAACGGGATTAAAATCTGTTGTCTTTTAATCCGTAAGCAGTCATATGCCTGCTTTTTTTCTTCAGTAAAAACACGCTGATAGTGCATTGTTTGCCAACTACGATTTCTCCTCTTGCTTATAATCGTTCGCTATATTTATTGAATGTTGAAAGATACTTTTTCATTTGCAATTTCACTACGATAAAGAATGTCCTGTAAATATAATTGTGTTGATTGAACCATGAATGAACTATGGAGTCCCTAGCAAGTCTATAATGGACATGGTCTGCAAAGACCAATTGTTATGTAAATAAGAAGCCAGTCGGCTTATGTCCTTGAATCGATTTTTTTAGTTCCTTCAACACAGATATTTGTAATATGCTCCAATCTTCAAAAAAGAGAGTTGTATCTTCGAAAATACATTACGCAGTTCACGGCTTACGCGGCCTGGTATGGGCGACAGTATTGGCGTAGATTTGATACCGTGCTGAACTCAGGCCAACAATTTTTTGTTTGTTTGTTTGTCCACGTCCGACCGACCGTGTACCTTGGTGCCGACCGTATTACTTTTTATTTTCTATTATTTTTTTAAAACAACTTTTTGAGCAATTTAAATGGCCAAACGGACCGTTTTATTCCTGATTTCGTACGCTATAATGAATCTGGTCTTTATAAACACCATCCCCAATGCGCAGAACCTGCTTAATTGGAGTATAATGTATAAGTATCAAAATAACTCATACTGAATAACAACGCCATCGGGAATGCCAGTCGTATATTGGTATTTATAAAAAACAACCATGATTTTCAGAGAGCGCAGTTGGTCAATCAGAGGCTTAATCCACATCTGTGGAACTATGGGAGCTGTGCCTTTCGAGATGAGTTTGCGAGCACATTATTGGCATTACGTCACTCGTACCGTTCCGGAAAATTGAAGTAAAATTTGTGATTGGACAAATTGTCACACGCATGCGTAAGGATAATTTTCGTAGCAATACGTCATTTGTATCAGGTTTCGGAAGAGGCCGAAGGGGAAATCGAATAAAGCCGAAGCACGATGTGTCACACGCATGCGTAAAGGACGATTTTCATCAATTAAAAGATCGGCCAGCTACTTCGGAATTTGTTCAATTTTAGTCTTCATTTAACGTTTTTAAATGACTTTTTCGGCCAATTTTCCAAGTTATTTATTGGTGGGGTACATCATTGATATGAATATTTCCCCCGTTCCCGATCTGATCAGGTTTTATCTGACGTTTTTGATTGGCGACGATAGTTGCAGAATTCGGAAACCAATTATATTTTATTGATAATAATCGACATGTCGAAGTTTTCTTTTACGATCGATACAACATTTTGTATCTATAACAGCACTACTTCCACGTATATATTTCTAACATATTACTTCAACACTACGTTGTTTCACTTTCTGCCAATTTTCAATCATAATCAATGGCGGCGACCGACATGACAACTAAAGGTTTATCGCAAATAGAAAAAACACCATTGATTATCCTTTTCTGATGCATTGTGGGTTCGCAAATGGAGCAGATTTGCACCCACAATCCACCCACAATGCATCAGAAAAGGATAATCAATGGCTTTTTTTCTATTTGCGATAAACCTTATGTTCATTTGGTTAGTTGAACAGTTGTAGGCCTAAGTATTAAAGTACAATTCTAACATTAACAAACTCATGACAAAGAGTTCAATACTATCAAAGTGGTGTGTTTTGTGTTTGGACGACTTCAATTCACAATATTCATGCCGAATTTATATTCCCAAACACAATTTGAAAAAACAAAAAAAGTATAAAAAAAATATATCCGACCTACCGACCCTACCTTTTTCGGACCCTCTATGGACAAACAAACAATTTTTTTTTTTGGCCTCATCATGCTCATCGCTGCAAGAGCGCAATTATAAAATGCTGTACGCTGTCCTAAATCTCTCTCGTCTTGACTCCCGGTCTTGACCACATCATAACACAATATGTGATGCCACTAATGTGAGACTAAATAAGTGGGTATGCCGACTATAGTTTTATGTCAAAACTCAACATAATTATAACGGAAGCGCCAAAAAGTGGCTCAATAAGTTGTAAAATAAGCTGAAACCATCTAAAAATGCTCATTTATTGTCTTGTTCATATAATTATACAAAGACCGTTTGAACCAATATATCTATCCATTAATATATCCATCTATCTATATATCTAAACACGTTCTTTTGATACCCTTTTAAACTTCAGTGAAATAATTCAACAAGTTAATAAAAAAACAATATCTGAGCAGGGGTCGCATTCTGACGCGTCTGCGCGTCCTAGACCTCTCACTTTCTATTAGTGACGCGTCAGGTTTCAAATTGGAAAGACTTGCGGGTCCCGATCAAAATTGAAGGGACCCCTTAAATTTGACGATGTATGTAAATGGAAACCTTAAGAAATTCTGTAAATTACATGTCCATCCTTTGCTCACAATATAAATTCATTAAACTGTCCGTAAAAAAGTAAAATTTTCAAATACTCAAACTTCAGGACCCCTCAATTTCTTGGGGGACCCCTTAAATTTGTTTTTTGAAATCCTACGGGGTCCTAAAAAATGTCATGGGACCTCTTACATTTTTGATCCAGTGCTATCCCTGTATCTGAGGCCCCATGGCCATATATGAGCTAAAATGTTTGATCGCATAACTTAAAATAAGATACATTGATTCAACATGTGCTGATAATTTTTCAGATTTCATTTTTTATATTCACGCGGCTTTTGCAAAAACAAATTGTCAACAAAACTTCAGGTTTTGTGCTAACATTAAATACATGAGACGTACTCCAAAGTGTTCAAAAACTTCAGTTGTATGCTAACACTAAATAAATGACACGTATTCAGAGAACATTTCAATGTCAAATGCGCAAATTGTCCAATTTCCAATTTGGTGCATTTATTCATATACAGGCTGTCCCAAAATGATATAGTAGGCTGGGCCTACCCATCGATTCCCATCATTAAAATCAATGAGATTCAGGTCCAGGTTTTTTCATCACCTTTGACATAACCATTTCATTAAAATGTTACGATCATGAATATCGGACTTATTTCACCTCTTTGGCAAAGTACAAAAGGGTGGGGGTGTGTGTGTTAACACTTTCCACGCGGCAGGCGTCTATGAACCGAACAAAATGTTTCAAAAATGTCAAAATGATTGAATTTCCATCACCATATTTGGAATCACCACAAGAAATGCATTAAAAGTACAAATATACCTAGTATTGATTCACTAATTCTTGAGATTACTTGAAATTTCGGAAAGGCTTTTGAAACATCTGTTTTGTGTGGTAAAACTAAAATAGCCGCGTGGAAAGTGTTAAACTTGTTTGAAAGAAACATAAATAGTCTCTCAATGCCTTGTCTGCTATAATTGTTTCCTTCTGTTATAAACTGTTGTTCGTTATGGTTGTTCAAATCATTAACATTCTTCAATTTGAAGAGTAAAAATGGATTGTCACACATCACTTAAGTGTTAGGGTGTACTTTGTTTTACTTTGATTTCATTGCAATATTGTAGATTCTTTACAGTGGGTGTGGTTTTGGATGTCACTGGACTGTGATTGGTTTTTTTTGCTGATTTTCAGTGCGCATGATCATTGCGTTAGCGTGCCCTACACAAAGTCGCCGGCGTATGCGTTGTGCGTGTTACCCAGCGTTGCCATATATGCGCGTGTGCTAAAGAACGCAATTAATTCGAAGCAAGAAGTTGGTAAACAGCTCGATGGATTCGCCGATTTTATAAAGGGGGAAAGTTGTTGTACGTTTAGAGAATAAAACATAGTTCTTAGCTGTTTTGCTATAGACGATGGTCTTATAGTGTATAGGCTGTACCATATTTGGAGTCGTGTATGGTCGCCGCAGGCGGCAATACACGACGACACAAATATGGTACAGCCTATACATTATAAGACCATCGTCTATAGCAAAACAGCTAAGAACTATGTTTTATTCTCATTCTTATTTAGTTTATTAGTTATTTTGATCTTTTATCATAAAATAACGCAGTTTGTTAGATTTATTTTAAACAAACAACAACAGATTTCCCCCTTTATAAAATCGGCGAATCCAGCGAGCTGTTTTCCAACATCCTGCTTCAAATTAATCGCGTTCTTTAAGCACACACGCACCTGTCATCGCTGCGTTATACCCACAACGCATACGGCGGCGACTTTGTGTAGGGCACGCTAACGCGATGACGCGTTGATCATACGCGCTGAAGGTATTATTTTTCGAATGAATTAAACCCCGCCCCAAACTATACAACATTGTCTCATAATGCACGGGCGTGTCGGCTGAAAATCAGCCAAAAACCAATCAAATTGCCTGCTGACATCTCAAACCACACCCACTATATAAGAATGCTGTTTGATTATTATGTTTGTTGTTAAAATAAATCTAACAAACTGATTAAAGACCAAAATAACCAATAAACTAAATATGAATGAGAATCAAACATAGTTAATAGCTGTTTTGCTATATACGACTCCATGGTACAGCCTTTACATTATAAGACCATCGTATACAGTAACTAGTATTAGAACTATATTTTATTCTCTAAATACAAATCTGATGTTGGTTTGTATACAGGGAGTCAAAATATTCAGGTCCCGTGTTTAGAAAATCACGACAAATACTTTTGTTCAAAATTAGTCAATGTCTTCATTGCATATATGAGTACACTAGCTACTTCTTTATACTTGATGAAAGTGTTCCAAATATACCCCATTGTCCATTGTAGGCATTGTGAATACCAACACGCCATTGATTGACATTTCAAAATGCGTGAGTTAAACTTTTGCATTCATAGAGGTACCTTAGAAAAGTGCACATATATCCCGTTTGAAATGACCAATTTGAATTAAATGAAATTCAAGTTATAGCTGACAATGCGTTCGTACTGTGCATATTAATAAATTATATTATTTTTATGCATATTAGCTGGTTTAAAATATCGGTTGGGCCCGCTGATACTAGAGCCTTGCTTTTATTTTAAAATAGGATTGTGTACAAGTAGCGTATAGTCAGTGTCATAATGCTATGGTCAACTCCATTCTATGCGTGCGAACTTGTGTGCATTCGTATGTGCGTAAACCCAGAGGTGCGTACCGGGCACATTCAAAAATGACCGCGCGTTAATCGTGATATCGTCACGCACGTTAGTTAGCACATTTCAGGAATCTGGACGCAGCTCCGCGAACAACGACGAAACATGCTCGTGTGAAATAGCTTGAATTGAGTAATATGTCATTCTACCATTATGACAGTGATTATAGACAAGCTAGCAGTTAGCATTTGCGCAAACGCGACACGCGACGCGTTACCACGGTATGATTACGCGGCAGTACGCGCAACGCACAATGTTGTTCAATTCTAGTGGCATTTATGAGCCAAATCTGAGAGGTCATTTGCTGTTTTTGGAGCAAATTGTTAACCAATTTCACTGGAATAAACTTTAACACACCGTTATTTCCTCGATATTGCATGCAAATTATGCGCCACTTTGATCAAAACTAACGGAGACAAGGATAACAAACACACACAACCCCACACAGATTTATAGTAAGATGCTCGCAGCAGCAATGAACATGACGAGTTCAGCACTCAGTCAGTGGCGTACCCAGCTTTTGGAAACTGGGGGGGGGGGGGGGGGGGGGGGGGGGTGGAGGTATAGTTACGAAAGTCATGATGTACCGACAAAAAAATCGCAAAAATGACCCAATTTTCTTCTTCTCGTCAGTAGCTGAAATATTGAAAAGTGGGGGGTAGCGATGACATTGTCAACAATAGTTGAAAAAAATCGCCTGGTAGAAATCGCAAATATACCCAGTCAGAAGTCAAGGCATGAAAATACCGTCTATTTTGTTCGCCCCGGCCGCCAGTGAAGTGACATTTCAAAAAACCCCAAATAGAAATCGGATTATTTACAACTCGCGATTGTGAAGGATTGCCTCCATCAATTTTGATCATCTTAGGCTCATTTTGAAGGGGAAGTCCTATTTATGTATAAGATGTCATTTCCGATTTAATAAAAAACACGAATTTTGTTACTATTTTTGAGTCGATAAAGATGCATTTTCAATGCGATCGTAAACATCGTATTTTTGATGATTTTTAGATGTCATAGCAAACACTTTATGCACAAGAAATGTTCCTAACATATTAAACTTGATCAAAAATATGTTTATTTGTAATACATTTTTGGACAGGGGTCAGGGCCACGACTTTTATTCACCTACGGTAAAATATACGCCATTTTCCAACACACAGAGACTAAATCATTTTTTTCTAACAAAAGGTATTCAGCCGGATTCGAACCGAGGAGGGGAGAATCTATTAAATTACTAGTCCATATTCGTAACCGCCCGGCCATAACTACTTACTGACGTGTCTATGTGTTCTCTATAATAATGAACTAGTGGTGAACTATTGAGTATTCGACGAAATTTTAGCCAAATTGAACCCAGTTTCTAAATTGTATTTTAAATGTGAAAACGGTGTCGCTGCAAGCTAGGTTTGGATTCAATGTAAAGAGCAATAAAGTGATGACCGTGGAAGGTTATTAATTTAAAGCTTTTAATGAGACAGGGGTCAGGGCCACGGGAAATATACCTTATTTTTTCAGTAATGACAAAAAATCTTCTTCAGAAAAACGCATTTTCAAGCAGAAACGTCCCTGCAAACATGACTTTAGCATGTCAAAATAATGGATTCATATTTTATTGCTCCCCTTACTGAAAAATCCCCCTAGTCACATGACGTTGAACCACATTTAAATGCCTTAATGTTGTCATTGTATAAGGCTGACATTTTGGCATATTGAATTGCACGAGATCGACATCCTCTTTTTAAGGGAAAACAAATTCTCTTCGTATACAATAGACTCACTCAACGTTGGCATCTGACTGTACCGACGGAAGCTCAAGTTTACCGACGGGGATATTTCAGGGGGGCACCGGCCCCTGGACCCCTGGTTTCGCCACTGAGCACGGTATCAAATCCACGCCAAAATACAGTCGCTCACACCAGGCCGTGAAAGCCGTGAACCGCGTAACGTATTTTTGAAGATACAACTCTCTTTTTTTGAAGTTTGGAGCAAATCAGCAAATACAAATATCGGTCGTATAGGAAATAAGAAAATCGATTCAAGGACATATTAGCCGATTGGCTTCTTATTTACATAACAATTGGCCTTTGCAAATCATGTTCATTGATAGACTAGCTAGGGTCTCCATAGTTCAATCGAATGGAATAGTCAACACAATATATTTAGGATATTCTTTATCGCAGTGGAAATTGCAAAAGAAGAAAAAGTATCATTCAACATTCAATAAATATTGCGAACGATATGCAATCCTGTCAATTTCTAAAAATAAAGTGTAAATAACAAATAGAAAAAAGTATAACAATCCTAGGATTCGAACCACTGACCTCATGATAATGAAGCCGGCGCTTTGCCGACTGAGCTAATGAAGACTATACATAGATATTCAGAAAATAAAATTACATAAAGTTCAAAATACGAATATCACATGAATCGGGGCAAAAATGCGGGCTAAAATGCTTTATATTTCGATTGTTGTGCGTTTTTAACATAGGGTTATCGCCCAAAAGTTGATTATATGCTGAAGGAGATTGTAATTCTGATTTCATTATAATGCATAACACTACTTTTCGAAACGATTCTAGACACCTTAGTATTTCGTTCGTACATGAAATTTTGGCCATTAAGTTTTGTCGATTGAAATTCGGCGCGGCAAATCTATTGCACCATGGGTATTATTACATGGAAACACGGAGACTCAGATACGTAGGGAGGCATGTGATTTTTGTCCAGGACAAACACTTGAGATGTACATGCCCCTTTAAACTACGTGAAACCATTCCAATACGGTATGACGCCCAAATTGGGTGCGATTTACTTTTTTTATGACTGCAAATTGGGCGCATTGGGTGGAATGAACGAGCAAAACCAGCGATTGCGTAGCAAACAAAATGACGATAGTCGACCTTTCGCGAGTGAATATTTCTTTTCCTAAATCATTTTTACCGAATATGCAAACATAAATCATAACATTAAATGCTATATCATACAAAACCCCATTATTTACATAAAATACTGACATGCTAATGCTACAGCGGAAAATAAACCGTAAGTGGTGAATTAGCTAGTCCTAAGTGATCGGGTCTGTGTGTGTACTCTGTACTGTGTGTTGCTACAACAAGCGAGTTGCGAAACTTTTATTTAAGCATACTCGCTCAGGCCAAACAACATTCAAGACAAAATTTCACTTTTGATTATTATAAATGATGAAATAACCTGCCTCCGTACGTCGTCTCATATGAATCGGACGGGTTCTTCAGGTAAAAAAAATGCAGGTAACATTTTCGCATGGCCCTAAAATGTGTCCCCTCGCGTCTGCCGACATCAGCGACCGATATCAGTTCTAAGGAAACTAGTCTCAGTTGGTTGCAACCTATTATCTTCTACAGGGAGTATAGGGTCTTGAGATAAACTACAAAGCATGTATATATGACCGCAGGTTCTCAATGTGATACGGTTGGTGACACCGCTGGAGCCCACTTCGACAGGGACTTGAACTTCCATCAAACCTCTTTTCACTCTCAGATACAGTGTCATATGCGCGCGTATCCGCAAGGGAGAGGGTACTCGGATAGGCAAGGATGTGCCGCCAACAAAATGAAAATTAACCCAAACACTTACCCATTTTAGGGGGAAATGGACCCATACATTAACTATCTCTATCTATCTATCCCGTAGTCTTGTCGACCGTTGGGGCGCCACAGATGCCCTGACCACCAGCTCTCTCCATCCTTTTCTGTTCTCTGCCAATATCATACGTTAACTGGAGACCCACAATTTTCTTATATTTTAGACAAATGTTAATAAAATTTCTGTTAGAAATAGCAAAATTAAGGATTTTAGACCCATACATTTACCGAAATGTGGCTAAGCAAAGGGTTCATCCATATACCAGACTGGTTAAAAATGGGTCCCTATTTGGTTGTGACAGATTTCAGTCAGTGATTATAATCTTCCTCACACAGAATGGGAATTTCAAATGGGGTTACCTGCATGGTTGACTCCATAATTATGAAACCTACACTCCCTGTTTCTTCCAAAGATGTGTATGGATTTCAAGTGGAAAACCCAATTACATTTCGTAAGTTCAACTTCATCAATTTACTGGTTACAATTTAAACATATCTTTTTTACAAAATTGGCAATATAATAGTAGCCAAGGACTATCATGGCTATATCAATTTGAATGAGAAAGGTCTGCCTTCCTATACCATTAAATATTAATTATTTAACGATGGGGCTTTTAAAACTCCATTGCCCATTTCAGCCATTATGCCCATCTCACTGACATTCATCAAATGTAATTACCTTCAATCTATATATGTCCTTGACTAAGATCATCCGAGTCAATCCGCTCAGAACTTAATGTATTATTGAGATATTGATTTTATTAATTGATTTGAAAAATTGAATAAAAGCATCCATGTCATGCATTAGCGAATTTTCTTTATATGTATCGATTTGCTAATTGTTAACACGTTGAGGTCCGACAAAATTGAAATTGATAACGCTCATAAGTGAAGGCACGCTTGTATAGTAGTCATACAGGTAGGTTGGTTTTGGTTTATTAATTATTGGAGGATTTGGAGAAAAATATTGGCAAGGACACTCAAAATAGAGATGATGTAAAGAGGTCAAAAAAAAGAAGAAAAGGGAAAAATAGAAAAAGAGAGGGAACAAAAAAAGAAATCCATTTGAATCCATTTTGGCGCCTAAAATCCAAGGGTCTTAGGTTAGTAGTTGAGAGGGGGGTAAACTACTAACCTAAGACCTCCTCTCAAATGTCCTAAAATCAATTTTAGATACACGAGGATAGTGGATAAGTTGTTTAGAGAGGATGAGAGATCATTTGAATCCATTTTCGCGCCAAAATCCAAGGGTCTTAGGTTCGTAGTTGAGAGGGGGTAAATTACTAACCTAAGACCCCTCTTAATGAGAGATCATTTGAATCCATTTTGGCGCCAAAAATCCAAGGGTCTTAGGTTAGTAGTTGAGAGGGGGGGGGGGGGGGGGGGTAAACTACTAACCTAAGACCCCTCTCAAATGTCCTAAAATCAGTTTAGATACAAGAGGGTAGTGGATAAGTTGTTAGAGAGGATGAGAGATCATTTGAATCCATTTTGGCGCCAAAAATCCAAGGGTCTTAGGTTCGTAGTTGAGAGGGGGTAAATTACTAACCTAAGACCCCTCTCAATGTCCTAAAAATCAGTGGAATTGTTTGGTTGAGTCTATCATGATTTTTGACGGTCAAGTTCTTGGAGTCGGATTTTAGTCTCACATGTGTTTCAACTACCTAGTGTACTCTCTGTTACCATAGTTTCAGAATGTTCACCAAATAATTGTTAACATGTTTACAGGAGGGAATATAGATGGATGGTGAATTTTGAGTAGATGTCTTGATGGGGTGGGTGGGGTGGGATGGGGTGGAGTGTTGAAAACATTGGCTGATGATATTTCACCACTGGTCATAACTTAGGGCACTCACTCAATATACAAAATATGAACCAAATATGCCAACCTTCGTGTTCCTCCCCCTGCATGAGTCTACCAGAATGTCCTTCTTAACAACACATATTGCACTACTCTTTATATACCTAATTTAAAAAGTTGCTTTTATGATAAAGTAACAAAGCTTAGGTAATGGTTAATTGATATATTTCTCATGTAGTGTATACAATATTTCTTTTGCTAGGCCGATTCTCGTCTCGATGATTTTGTTTCCCGATTCGAATCTCTTGATCTTCCCGCTCGTGTTGAGAAGAAGTTCTGCAACGTCATCAAGGCTGCACGTTTTCCTTGGACAAGCTTAGCTGCTTTACTGAAGTGACGGTAAACAACAAACACGTTAGCAACAACAAACTAACGATCACACACGATCACACACAGACACATGCATTGGTCGGTACAGCGGCGGTGCCCGGCGCAGAGGTGCTAGCCTAAGCCCCCCCCCAAAAGAGTTGTGTTGCCCTCATCCGGCCGGGTCATAATTACGATAAATGTGGGCCGGTCTTTTTTTAAAAAGACTTTTTAAAGATTTTTTTTGCTTTGTAAGATTTTTTTATTTTGTTTAATTTATTTAATGTTTAATTTTAAGATTTTTTTGTTTTTTAAGATTTGTTGAAATTATTTCTACACTATTTTTACCTATCTTGATAAATGTGTGAACAAGCCAACGAAACCCCAAAAATCAATCAACAAGTTTGGATTTGTACTTCACGCACGAGAAAGAAAATGCAACTCGTATATTGTTTTTATTTAGTCTTATTCTCTCCATCGTTGTCTTCATTATACAAAATAATATGTGGATATTCCATACTTTCATGCAGTTTCTGTTATAGAATCAAGGGTGAATATTGTTCATGGATGTGTACCATTGGGTAGAAAATACAGCCAGTATGCATTTTCCTTAGTATCTTCACACATGTTGACTGAAATAATAGGTATAAAATTTTGATTTGGTATACTGAAAAACAAAACAACAAAAAACAACGGCTGGCCGACCTTCCCGATTTTAGACTTGTGAGGGCAACACAACCTGTTTTTTTGCCTAATGGTAGTAACAGTACAAATGACTTGAAACGGGAACCAGCGACGAAACTAGGAATTAGGTTTCAAAAATCCTCGCTTTTATTTTTACCCCTTAATCGTGCCATGGCTGGACTGTACCAATGTAATCCTCGCGCTTGTCGGTGTTGTTAGCCATTGTTTCTGCCCCCATACAAACATTTTGCCTCAAATCTGCGTCTGTTTAGTTTTTTCTGTTGTCGAATTTCTTCGACAGATGTTTAGCAGACGACGCCATGTTTGTGGTTGTCAAGCAACCTCGTACTTGGCGTCACCGTTTAACATGTACGTAATATTCATAGGATCTAGAATTGATTCGGGTGACGGTGTTGATCAGCGGGAAGTAGTTCAAACTCTCGCATGTTTGGTAGTACAATAAACCTAAACAAACATTCGGTATTTTTATTTATACGACTTAAAAAACTGCTTACAAACAGTCAAAAACTTCTTACAAAACTCACGTGAATGCTGAAATGGTTACAAATACCACAGTGGAATTTATTCAGATGTAAGGGTGGAGAAATATATGTATGTTAGACCAATTACATTATGTTAGACCAATTGAATACTCTACATATGGCATAGCGATAAAAACCCACTATGTGTGTTAAATGTGTACATATTGATGGAAATGTATGCTCATATGTAACCAAGTATATTTTAACACGAAATGTTTGTTTTATATCAATCGTTTGGATCAATTGAGTTGGCCTAACAAATATCATAAATTGTTCATCTGTTTACTTCATAGAAAGGTGTAGCAACAATAACAATTATGTCACTTATTGGCGGCCATTTTGAAAAGAGCCCTCTTGTGGCGATGTCATACATATAACAATTAATGAGCTAACCCACTCAACTACAGTATTAGCTTTTTGGTATTCTAGATTTCCAAATTGATGAAAAGTTCTCACACATTTGAGACATTTTAAGTTTATAGAAAAAAAACCGTAAAACAATATTCAGTAAATTAAAATGTTCTCTTGATATATTTAGTTAATTTAAGAGTAACATTAGCTTTTAAAAATAATACTAAGTAATGATGAAATTAATATAACTTTGTAGTATTCCCAGTCAGTTCCTGTGGGTGCAATTTGAAGGTAAAGGGCATTTGGATGGGTTCCATTATAATTTGAAAGTCATGATGTTAAAATAACAGTTTTAAAATTCCATCCCAAATATTCTATTTTTAAAGATGACTAAAGAGATCAATTCTCAATATCTGAGAAAGATTAAAGATTAGGGACAATTTGGGATTAGTTTCACTTGAGTCGCTCCGTTGTCATACAATTACGAAGGTTATTTTGAAAGGAAGTCAAAATTGACATACTGCTGCAATTGGATTGTACGGTATAATGATCTTGATGAATTATTCATGATCTATTTCCATGGGAAATTTGTATAAGGATTTAACGTAGGCACATCTTTTCTTCAATTTCTTGACATGGAATGAGCAGATGTTGCAGAAAACATGAAAGTATTAATGAGAAGAGATTCAGTAACACATTTATTCATCTCATAGTGAAATATTACAGTCCAAATGTAATATCTGGGATGATTTTGCAACCATAACCAAGTGTCCTATGACTTTTGGTTGCTTATTGTAGTATCAGCTCCATACAGCATTTCAATAGAAATAATCATCCACTCTATTGAAGATCTACATGATGTAACAAACGTGATGTGGTATATTTCGGGTATTGATAGACTGTTTTTTGTTTTTTGTTTTTTCTTTCTTGGTGTGTGTGTTTAAATTGTTTTATCAGTTGGTTTGTTTGTTTATCTTTTATTTTTACAGGGGTCACATTAAGATTGCTGCAACTCAATTGATGTGCATATTATAATCACTTGCTCGTATTTAAAGTATAGTTTACCCCATATCCGATGTTTTGCTACAGTGTTATGAAATAAATGTGAAAACCTTCAGCATTTATGGAGTTAAATATCGAACCTGTTCCAATCGCGCCAAATAATATCTCAAATTATTCTTTAGTTCCACGCATTCCAGGTTTTTCCGTTTAGTATTTTTTCTACCACATACTGGGGTCCAACGGTCAAGTGCCAATACGAATCGATGAAATAGGACATAATCCCTATGTATGTGCACGGGTATGAACTGTTAAAAATAACATTGTTGACATCCTTGTAACCGGAAAAGGGCAATTTGAGTTGATTTACATTATTTGTTGAAAGTAGAACAAGTTCAAATTTTGACTCATATGAAAAACTTCAACAACCTGTTTACCCTTTTGCTAGTAACTCTGTAACAACACACTCGGACATGGTGTAAACTATACATTCCATGAGCTAAGACAAACGAACTGATATGAATCTCAGTTTGATTGAAGAATAGTTGTTATATTTATTTTGAAACCCCATATATGGAATCCATTTTAAATTCAGTAGATACAGCCACATGCACAGAACTAGCTAAGAAAAGAGAAGATTGTGACGCTACCTGCCGCTAGCAGTACACTCTCAGAACAGGTATTAAAAACCCATGGGTTAAAAGAATGTTGGTTAAAAAGTATACAACATTGGTTAAAAATGAAGCGTTGGTTAAAAATTACTTTTAATACTGCGTTGGTTAAAGAGTAAAAATATAAGTAATTTTTAGTTTATTCAACGTTGGTTAAGGCATCATAATTTTAACCAACAATATGGTCATAACAAGATTCCCGCCAAAGAATTTCATTGGCGAGGAAAATATTTTGCGGAAAATAACACGATTGATTTCATATACAAATTCTGACGTGGTCTAAAAATTGCGACCGCTGTTTCAAGTTATAGCTTCCCGGCCTCGTGGCTAGGATCTTGTGCCTTGCCCTGTCCCTTGTTGGTCCTGGCCACGTGTTGGCGCCAATATTGAAAGCCAATATCGGGCCAATGAAACATCAATATTGTAATGTTGTATGGGTTAAAGTTTAGCAAAATAAAATAAAAAGTTTAACCAACATTTTTTAACCAACTACTGTTGGTTAAAACATATTAACCAACAAATGATTAAAAATTGTAACCAACCACAGGTTAAAGTTTAACCAACCACTGTTGGTCAAAACATTTTAACCAAAAAATGATTAAAATTTGTAACCAACCACAGGTTAAAGTTTAACCAACACTTGTTGGTTACAGTTTTAACCAACCAATTGTGTGGTTCACCTGGTAACCTCCCGTTGGTTAAAATTTTAACCAACATGGTTAAAGATTTTTACCTTTGTTCTGAGAGTGTAATAACACAAGCTGCATTGCATCTGATTTAAAGCTGCTCTCACACAATACTCTGCAATATACACGCAGGCAAAGAGTTTTAAGTGGCCATTGTATAAACAAAACGTGAAGGATATTCAATATGGAGATTGTGACGCTACCTGCCGCTAACTGCAATTACACAAGCTGCATTGCATCTTTGATTTAATGTGAATTTACTCTTTATTATTATTTTTTTCTCAATTGTAGACAGTTTCGGGTCAAAAGCTGCTCTCACACAATACCCTGCAATTTACATGCAGGCAAATATTTTTAAGTGGCCATTGTATACACAAAACGTGTACGATAATACGTCTAAGGTAATACGTAGTACGTATAAGGTTAGACGTTCAAGATAACATTTTGCACGTCGAAGATGAGCAAATACAGTCTACAAATATGGTTTATTCCGTGAATAGCATACATTTGTAGGATATTCAATATGAAGATTGTGACGCTACCTGCCGCTAGCAGTAATAACACAAGCTGCATTGCATCTTTGATTTAATGTGAATTTACTCTTTATTTTTTATTACTTTTTCAATTGTAGACAGGTTCGGGTCAAAAGCTGCTCTCACACAATACCCTGCAATTTACACGCAGGCAAATATTTTTAAGTGGCCATTGTATACACAAAACGTGTACGATAATAAGTCTAATAAGGTAACACGTATTATGTGTAAGGTCAGACGTCTAAGATAGCATTTTACACGTCGAAGATGAGCAAATACAGTCTACAAATATGGTTTATCCGTGAATAGCATAAATTTGTAGGATATTCATTATGTTTTTGACCTTTTTTTCCATCCTCACCCACCCTCCAGTCCCCCAGATTTGTTTGATTGATACATTTTTGCAAATGTTAAATAATAAGTGTCAAAATTGTTAACGGAATAAAGCGAATACGTTATCGTAGGCGTCTAAGATGTATCTTAGGCGTATCTTAGACGTCTAACCTTACACGTTCTACGTGAAACCTTACACTTTATACGTGTAATCTTACACGTTATATGTGTACCCTTACACATTCTACGTGTTAAATGATAATAATAATAATAATAATAATAATAATAATAACGCTAATGATAACCATAAGGGGAAAAATTACATGAGATTAACTAACAATAACATTCATTTACATAAATTAATTAATTATGCTAATTTATTCAAATATTCACAAAATTTGCATAATTTGTACGACGGGCTGTCTTTAGTCACGGTTAGAGACAGCCCGTCGTACAAATTATGCAAATTTATTGAATATTTGAATAAATTTGCATAATTAATTAGCTCATGAATAGTAATTTACTTTGTTATTTATAACGGAATAAAGCGCATTATTGTTTATGAAAGAAATTACGTTAAGGCCCTGTCACACCATAACGTATCGCCTCAACGTATGCCAACGTATGCAAAATATCGACAAATACGTTGGTGTATGTTGGTGTACGCTGATATAAGTTAAGGGTACGTTGGGGATACGTCGTTTACGTTAAGAGCACGCTGTGATACGCTGTGACAATTTGGACCACGAAAAAATATTGAGCATGCTCAAAATTTCTCTACGTACTCAACGTGTGCTAAATACGTTCTGCATAAGTTCCCGGTAAGTTTGTGGTACGTTAAATATACGTTGACATACGCTGACATACGTTAGTGGTACGTTACTCGTACGTTACTCGTAAGTTTGTATACGTTGATGAACGTAGGCTGGGGGAAACGTACAGCCAACGTAGTGATAACGAGTTGATAACGTATATGTGCCGTATGTCTAACGCATGCCTGGCGTATTTCCAACGAGATTCGACGTATACTCACGTATTCACCTTATGCCGGGCGATCGTGTAAGGCCCTGTCACGTATCCATAGCGTATCCATAGCGTATTGAACGTATACATAGCGTATGACTAACGTATTCATAGCGTATCCCTAACTTATAACATACTTATGACAGCTTATCACAGCGTATGCGAGCGTATGCGAGCGTATGACTAACGTATGCTTAACGTATACTTAACGTAGCGTAGCGTATTCGTAGCATATGATGATGGGTTGATATGTGTTCAGCACGACAGACCATGAAGAAGTGAGGATGAGATACTCAAGGGACCCATTTATATACTCAAACCCTCCATAAGTTCCCAAAACGCTGAATGCGCGCTAGCTGTACGGTAGCCCTGTCACACCATGGCGTATCGCCTGAACGTATAACAACGTATGCGAAATATCGAAAAATACGTTGGCGTACGTTGGTGTACGCTGATACAAGTTAGGGGTAAGTTTGGGATACGTCGTATACGTTAAGAGCACGCTGTGATACGTTGTGAAAATTTGGAACACGTCGAGCCCGCGAAAAATTATTGAGCATGTTCAAAATTTCTCGACGTACTCAACGTGTGCTTAACTTACGTTCTGCATAAGTTCCCGATAGGTTCGTGGTACGTTAGACATACGTTTACAAACGTTGACATACGTTAGACATACGCTGACATACGTTAGAGGTACGTTTATCGTCTTTAGTTTTAGGTTGGACATATAGATTTACCCTTCTAGATATTTTAATAGTTATCATCTAGGCTGCGTTTACTTGAACTGGCAACACTTGTCCCGCCGTGTACGAAACTCAATTTCTGCAACGGCATAAGTCACGTGTTCGTTGTACGCCGAGGATACGCTTAGGATACGTCGAGCACGGCAGACATACGCTACGAATACGTTGGTCATACGCTCGCCGATCGCATACGCTGTGATACGCTGCCATAAGTTTGTTATAAGTTAGTGATACGCTATCAATACGTTAGTCATACGCTATGTATGCGTTTAATACGCTATGGATACGTCCATTCCATCACCGATGTTGACGCAATTCGTTGGGAAGTTGGACGTTCTTGGACGTTCTCGGACTCTGACAATTTTCGAGCTATTTTTTGAATACGTCGGCATACGTTTAGGCCACGTTCAGGCCATACGCTATGGTGTGACAGCGCCTTTAGGGGGAAACATTATTTTCGCCCCAACGTAATAATGAATGAATAACAAAAACCTCTTTCCCCCTAACGTACCTTTAAAGGTAATAATACTACTAATAATAATAATAATAATAATAATAATAATAATACTAATAACAATTTTCCTAATGATAATAATAGTAATAATAATAATAATAATAATAATATTAATGATCAGTATTTATATAGCGCCTTTTCCAAAGGTTCAAAGCGCTGTAATTTTGCTGCTGGTGAATCATAGTAAACAATGCAACGTCCAGGCAGCAGCTAAATCAGCGCCAAGTTGCGACATATAAACACACATGAACAACATCCACCTTACACGTTATACGTGTAACCTTACACGTTATACGTGTAACCTTACACGTTAGACGTGTAACCTTTCACGTTTTTAGTGTAACTTTACACGTTCAACGTGTTGTTTATACTATGGCCACTCATAAATAAAAACAATACAAACGCCTTAAAATATAAATATACTAAGTGATGGAATACACTATTTAAATTTACATGATGCAGATAAATATACTAAGTGATGGAATACACTATTTACATTTGCAGGATACAGATAAATATACTAAGTGATGGAATACACTATTTACATTTGCATGATGCAGATAAATATACTAAGTGATGGAATACACTATTTAAATTTGCAGGATGCATATAAATATACTAAGTGATGGAATACACTATTTATATTTGCATGATACAGATAAATATACTAAGTGATAGAATACACTATTTACATTTGCAGGATGCAGATAAATATACTAAGTGGTGGAATACACTATTAACATTTGCAGGATGCAGATAAATATACTAAGCTGTGGAATACACTATTTACATTTGCATGATGCAGATAAATATACTAAGTGATGGAATACACTATTTACATTTGCAGGCTGCAGATAAATATACTAAGTGATGGAATACACTATTTACATTTGCAGGATGCAGATAAATATACTAAGTGCCCCCCCCCCCCCCTCCCATACGACTATACAAGTGAAAAGAAGTGAGGAGAAGAGCATGCCTGGGAAAAATGAGGAAATTAAGGACAATTTGTTTTGAAGGGAAATTTGTTACTTATACTAAGTGCTAAGTGATGGAATACACTATTTACATTTGCAGGATGCAGATAAATATACTAAGTAATGGAATGCACTATTTACATTTGCAGGATGCAGATAAATATAAACGTGTTGTATTATGATGATTGTTCGTTTAATACCTCACACTACATTAGTGTATTGAATTAACTAATTCTTCCGGTCATATAATTTTCAAACCAATCGTTTGAATTGAAAGACATTATTTACATTTACGTGTATGTCATTACGATTCCATCCACTTAAGTGTTTGAGAGTATCCTACCCCCGATTAAATCTTCCCCCTCCTATATAGCTATTTCTCAGATATATTTCACATCACCAGCTTTATTTCCAGTGACACTTGCTACTCTACCGACGCTCTTTCTCAAGCATGGCTCAAGGCTCTAGGCTTGGTATCATTCCTTGGATAATTTGCTGGATGGAACTAGAATCCCAAATGTGACTTCTGAAGGTGGTTGTGTTAAAAAATTCAAACTTTGAACTTCAATTTGTTATAAAAACTAGTGATTTCAGATTTTGTAAAATTAAAAGTTAAAATTTCGAAAGAAAGTCACAATATAGTTAGTATCACTAAAGCAGATTTAAGCTGTAAAAATAAGCCCAATGGGGGCTGAAAGTTAACATATGTGGCAAATCATCAAGTCATGTGGCAAGACTGTAGGCTGCCTTTTGGCCATCCTCAAGGTCCCTCGGCATGCGGTCAATGGATGTTGGATCTGCCAATTCTTGGGTGGAACTAAGAGCCCAACTTGCGACTTTTGAAAGTTCTTGTGTTAAGAAATTCAATGCTTGAACTTCAATTTGTTAAAAAAAAATGCTATTTCAGATTTTGTAATATCGAACGTAATGTGCACGTATCACTTGCTTTGTTGTGATTTGATTTTCACTTAGCACGGATTTGTCAATTTTTACTATTGATGTTAGGAGAGTAAGGGTATGTACACAATTATGAATTTTGGATAGTATTGTCCTGCATTAATTAGGTGTATTTTTTTCTCGATGAACTTACGAACATGTTGATATGCTCTCAATATCACTCCCCTACGGGCTCGTGCAATTATTCACGCATCAACATGCATTGATTTGTCTAATTCCATGAAAAACAACGCCTATTATGCATTCACCTAATATGAATAACGCATTTCGTCGCTATTCTTTCAAAACCTTGTATGTTTTTCCGGCCCTTTAGCATGTATAAAGTTAAACTGCCCAACGGTTATGCATAGAAAGAGTTGCTTTATACATGTTTCGGGACAAGAGAACTTACAAGGTTTTGATAGATGTGATTTTGTCACTTAAAAATGTTTAGAGCAGACCGCCTAAAGGTCATACATAGGAAGTATTACTTTATAAATGCTGAAGGGCTGGATGGTGATACATGGTTTTGACGATTTGTGAAATAAGCCGAATAAATTAGTGAAAATCATGTTGTCAGGTGTATATTCAAGATTTTGAATTGAAGAAATCCGAAAATTGGCATCCCAATCAGCTCACCTGCGCATGCTTGAATTCACTGCGAATGAATTCTCACCCAAAATCGGTAACCAATCAGAGGCGTGAAGACGAGCTTACGTTTTTCGCACCATGTCCATTTCAACATTTTAAGGTGAAAGTAAAAGTAACGCGAGGTCAACCTCCTGGGACCTACGTCCATATACCGACAACATTAATATGTGTTTAATAAAGCTGCTTAATTACTACTTATATATAAATTGTGCTGGCTGAAATAGTCAGCGAGAAAACCAAATGTGTTTTTTCGCGTATATTGTTATAACAAATACATAGCAAGGATATGTAAGGTCAAAGGTTATTCACTCTTTACAAATTAGATCAACTGTGAACTTAGACCTGTGTAAGGTTGCGTAATGCCAAATTATCAAGGCATTGCTTAACTTGGTCCCAGTAAGGCAGAGTTCCAGGATCTGTATAGCCATAAAGTCCACCGTTATGTATACGGGCGAAGTTTTCACAAGTTGAATCAGCCGGTGCATAGCGTTGCATGTAGCCGTTGATGAGTTGCTCGCTACAGTGGAAGGTTGAGGAACACTGTGCAAGACCTATAGAAATGCAAGGTTAAACTCAAATTAATATTAAATTAAATATTAAAATATTCCTAAATTAGAAGATTATACACTGAAAACATAAACTGGCCAGCCTGATTAACTTAAAGTTAGTCCAGATGGTGTCCATCTTGACTAGCTTTTACATTAGTCGCTCGACTCGACTAGCTTGATGTTAGTCCGACATAAGCTGGACTAGTTTAGGCTAGATGCTCGACTAGCTTTAAGTTAGTCCAGATGGTGTCCATCTTGACTAGCGTTAGCCTAGTCCAGCATTGCTGGTCTAGCTTTACGTTAGTCGCTCGACTCGACTAGCTTGATGTTAGTCCGTCCTAAGCTGGACTAGTTTAGGCTAGATGCTCGACTAGCTTTAAGTTAGTCCAGAGAGTGTCCATCTTGACTAGCTTTAGCCTAGTCTAGCTTTACGTAAGTCGCTCGACTAGCTTTTATTCCTTGACTATATGATATCAGAGGTGTTTATTTCCGATAAATGCAATTTTGCGATGGACAGAGAATATCAATCTATGAATCGGAGTGAATAATTAATGTATTCTTGTTTAAATTTCATCACTCGGTGAGTGAGTGACATGAGAATTGGATAAATAGAGTGATTTTCCACTCTTTTAGAGTGAAAATAATTTCACTCCTGTGTTCACACTTTTACATTTAGAGAGTATATATGGTCGAATCCAACGAAAAGTGTCCACGGCTAGATTTTTAGGGTCCAGTTTCAAAATGCTTCAATCTCTTATTCCTTTATTCACCAAGATGATTTTAATGAACATTTGTTTTCATGTACCTCAAAGAGGGGGAATGACCCTTTCTGTAAAATTTAGAATTTTGAACATGCGCCCAAAACCTAAGTACATAGAGGAATGCGGAAACTTGGTATTCGAAGGTAACAGGTAATGTATACGTAGGTAAGAGAAGTAAAACTGTAATAAATTAATGTTCTACTTAATTTATGTTACATAATAATTATGCAGGGCTGTTAACAGTATTTTTTTAAAAATAAACATGTTAAAACATGTTTAAATCCTAATATTATGAACATATTCCCAGTAGTATACTTTAAATAGATACTAGAATATTAATTTAATGTTGAAAACAATATACAATATCTAACTGTCAGTTGTAATTTTGAAAAGGTTTATTAAGAACAATATATCAGGCAACATTTTTAAGCATTCCTATAAGAGAAAAACATGTTAAGACTTAAAACACGGTAGCTTACATTGCAATAATCAAAGTATTCGCAGGTAACACATTTGTTCTCAACTTCAACTTCGTTGACTAAGAACAGTTGGATTTGTTGATTTGACATAGGTTTAAGGGCAAAATTGTACTCGACGTAGTTTTGTATGCCCTGAATCGCGTGTGAGGGGGAATGTCGTATCAAAATGGTGTCTTGATTGACTTTATAAGTAGATTTAAAAATGTGCACTCAGCGCTGCTTTTACAAAACAATCAGAATTGCGTAATATTCAACATTTGAATAAAACAGCAAGATTAACCAATTAAACATTAAAATAATATAAAACCATGTTTCTATTTCTAAGATATAAAAGAAAACACCCTAATCATCAATAACCTCACTAGTGATAGACATACTGTTATTATTCTTGATGTTAAAGGCATATTGAATAAAATTAACCTTTTACACATGATAATTATGGCAGAAAATGTTTTATTATGCTAACGTATCTGATCATCCAATTTTGTTAGTGTCTTTCTTGCTTGACTTTCAATTATTAAGAATGTGCGTTTAACTTCTACAAGTGTGTAATATTTAACATCTGATTTAGGGCAAGATGATGACAACATACATATCGTTCTGGGTTAAAATTTCGTAAAGGTATAGTTTTAACTATACCTTTACGAAATTTTTAAACAATCAATTGACTCGTTAGTAATACTAATATAATTACTGATCTAATTTGGTAAAAAGCATGTTCATCATTAAAACTAAACATGATAAAAACTGAATTAAGAAACATCTGATCATTCAGCCTCGTGATCATTCAGCCTTGTAATCTCTACTTAACAAGTTTAGTGGTTCTTGATGTATTCTGCGTGTAGTTAGTTCTTTAGGTCTCTCATGTCGCGAGGATAAATATATAATAGAAATTAATTACTCTATGTTTATTATATAGGACATTCTAGAATGTTAAGAATGAACGTTTCAGTTTCCGTGTGAATCCAAAGTATTGGATCGAATCAACTATTGAATAGTTCACCGAGCCATCTTTAATTAGAAAGCGAGCGGTTTCCTTTAAGCAAACAGTTTGATTTGCCGGTAATTCATAGTCTTGAATGTCAGGTTATTTGTTTTAAGCAATAAAACAACCGGTTGCCTTCCTCAATTTGTTCTAAATAAAGGAGGCAAGTGAGGACTTCTGGAAGTTATCATTTTGAATAGCTGTTTTAAACACGAAAACCAGATCACTTTTTGATTCATTTAATATATACTTTGAAATAATTTCATATCAGACCTTATATATATATAAATATGAGCCTAACATGTTCAAAGTCTAGAACATTCAAATATTTTGCCTTTCAGTCCACAACGAAATAAAGCACATACAACTTTCAGCACTGAGACATTCAGTTGTCAGATTAGAATTAAGATATAATTTCCTAGTTTGGAATTTGTATCATTCTGAATGTCGTACATAGTCAGTCTTTATCGAGTTTCAACCGGAGGCAGACCCCGTTTGACATAGAATCACCATTATGATATATATATTTTGTCAGATGTACACAAAATAGGAATTTTATGTTTAGAAATTCAATGTTGTTTGATTTAACAACACTAATCTAATAAGTTTTGCCACGACAGAGATATTGTCGGGCATGTGCCTTTCATTATGATTTTTAAAAAAAAATCAACCACTGCTTAGTTCAATTACACTAAGAAATAAATGTCGGAAGCATTATTCATGAGCAATTTTTTTATATTTAAGACTGAAATCAGTATAGGCCTACCCTCGATTCCCTCACACCTTTAAAAAAATGAAAAGGTTTTACTAAATGTCTTGTTCACTTAAAATACGTTTCGGTGACATTACACAACCTGCCAGAGCAAAAATGAAGCGAGTTATTTTATATTGATACACATGAATTCCATTTTCAAATACAACTACAATAATGGCCAATAGTAAGTACCTCAGTAGTCACTGCTCTGCAATTCCTGGGGAAATTGGTTAACTACGCATACATCATATCGAAAAGCTGGTTTAAAACAATATTACGCACCAAACAATATTATTCCCGTCTTATACATTCCTACATAATATTTACATAATATTAGGTGCGAATGAAAGCGACAAACAATGCAGGAATTGTACCATGCCCATTAACTAATATATAAGTTACCTACGAATACAAAATGGAATATAAAAATATTTATTATGAAACCGAAATTTCATGGATGTTATGTCTAAATGTATCCATTTTAAGACGATCAACGTGTAATCTATAGATATAAATATCATTCATTCACTCTAACACCAACAAATAATATGTTCTCGGCAAAAACAGTGTGATTACACCATGCATTTTATTTAAATCAACACCTCCCATTTTCGTTTAATAAGGAATATTATTTTTTACCCCTCCAAATATAAATATAATAATATATCCAGTCAGATTGTATGATTGCGCACTGCTTTTATGTAAAATAAAATAGTTTAGGGCCAATATGCACTGTGTTTATTATTGATTGTTGCCTACATATACATGTTACCTCCGAATACAGCATGAAGTCATGCACGAGATGCTGTCACTGAATATTTATATAAACATTAATCACCCCCATTGCGATTTAAATCAAATGTCAGATGATGTCTTTGCGTGAATAGCATACAAAAGTACACTAATAGGAGTAATAAGATTGAGACAGTGGGAGGCTATATAATCAACTTTTAAGACAACAACATAATTATTGATGCACTTGTACACAAAGTACAGAATTTTGTGAAAGGTTACTAATACAAAAGCTAAAAGTTTGATGCAAAACTTTCCGTTGCTTGCCGAACGCAGCGCGCATTTCTACTTTATTCCAGTCGCTACAAGTATATAATAACAGAGGGAAGTACCACGGTATCGTTATTTGTATTTGAAGGTAACAGTACATATTTCAAATTTGCCTACGAATTATTTCAAAAAATGTTGCCTTCAAAATGATAAAACTTGTCGCACATGTACATTGTATCATACTTCGCTTATTCTATAGATATCATTCACTAATCTTTGTTTATATTAAAATGGTAGTGTTTTAAATAGGTATTCGGAGGTAATGCATTTTTTTTTACCAAACCGATGGTTTCAGCTTTTAAAATTTCTAACAGCTTTATCAAAAAATCGACTTGAATGGGGACAATGCATTTAAGTATTTAACATATTTAGGCTTCCTTACAGCACAAATTACTCTACCTCAGGCGAATTCTTCCCCGAAAGTGAGATTTAACAAAACATGTATTTGTAGGTAACGTCAAAACTTACCACAGCAAAAAAAATCACAACAATTCAGGGATTGATCGAAAGTAACCACAAATTAAAAGAGGCATTCTTGAGATATCCACAAATCAAACAGGCAAAATTATGTCCGCTTAAGCTCGTTTTCATCTAAACGGTTATATGTCTAACAAAAAACCTTAACAACTATTTTGTAAAAAGGGTAAAAAATAGCAGGTTTATTGCTCGTATACGCCCAATTGTGCATTAAAGTTGGTCATATTATATATGGCGCGAACCGTCTCATCGAGGCGGATACGTATAACACAAAGATATAGATTATTTTATTAGAGGCCTGAACATCACGTGTACACTTTTCGTTGGATTCGACCATATAGTCATCATGAAGAAGATTCAAACAATTGAGTGGGGTTAGTGATAAGTCCACTTGTATTATATAAAAATTATAGCTGATATAAAGAACATTAAAATGCATCTCAGTGCCTTGAATAACGTTAAGCTAGTCCAGTAATGCGACTAGCCTAAACTAGTCCAGCTTAGGACGGACTCACATCAAGCTAGTCGAGCGAGTAACGTAAAGCTAGTCCAGCAATGATCCAGCTTGACTAACATAAGCTAGTATAGCCACAGAGTAGTCCAGCAACAAATCAAGCTAGTCAGGCTGAGCCAGACTAACCTTAAGCTAGTCAAGTCGGCCATAACCTATCCAGCAGGCTTGACTAGCCTGCTTGACTAGTTTAAGCTAGTCAAACAGGCTTGACAAGCCTGCTCGAATAGTTTAAAGTTAGTCCAGCCTGTGCCTGACTAGTTTAAGTTTTCAGTGTACAAAGTAACAATGGATCAAACAATTTCTGAATGCCATTCCTCTGTTTACCACAGCCTACTGCAAGCAGGTTATAGCGCGAACACATGGTGACTAGCGATCTACCTCTTGGTCAACAGTCGTCAAAGGTCATCGTAAATACCTACAATGTAGGTAATATGCCTCCGATAAAGGCCAATCACAAACTTAAATAAACAACCACAACCAAATGTTGATGCCTTACGGTTACTCCTATCCTTGACTGATCCGGAATGAAACAGACTTGCAGTCCTTCAGGAACATGATAACTATACCTGTGGTTAGTGCAATGAGACGTACACTCAGTCTAAACCCACATGAGACCTAAACCCAGTCTTCACCCACATGAGACCTAAATCCAGTCGATACCTACACGAGGCATTAACCCAGTCTACACCCACAAGAGACCTACACCCAGTCTACACCCACAAGAGACCTAAACCCAGTCTACACCCACAAGGGACCTAAACCCAGTCTACACCCACATCAGACCTAAATCCAGTCTACACCCACATGAGACCTAAACCCAGTCTACACCCATATGAGACTTAAACCCAGTCTACACCCACATGAAACCTAAACCGAGTCTTCACCCACAAACGACCTAAACCCAGTCTACACCCACAAGAGACCTAACCCAGTCTACACCCACAAGAGACCTAAACCCAGTCTACACCCACATGAGACTTAAACCCAGTCTACACCCACATGAAACCTAAACCCAGTCTACACCCACAAACGACCTAAACCCAGTCTACACCCACAAGAGACCTAAACCCAGTCTACACCACAAGAGACCTACACCCAGTCTACACCCACATGAGACTTAAATCCAGTCTATACCTACACGAGGCCTCAACCCAGACTACACTCACAATAGACCTAAACCCAGTCTACACCCACAAGAGACCTAAACCCAGTCTACACCAACAAGAGACCTAAACCCAGTCTACACCCACATGAGACTTAAACCCAGTCTACACCCACAAGAGACCTAAACCCAGTCTACAACCACATGAGACCCAAACCCAGTCTACACCCACATGAAACCTAAACCGAGTCTTCACCCACAAACGACCTAAACCCAGTCTACACCCACAAGAGACCTAACCCAGTCTACACCCACAAGAGACCTAAACCCAGTCTACACCCACATGAGACTTAAACCCAGTCTACACCCACATGAAACCTAAACCCAGTCTACACCCACAAACGACCTAAACCCAGTCTACACCCACAAGAGACCTAAACCCAGTCTACACCACAAGAGACCTACACCCAGTCTACACCCACATGAGACTTAAATCCAGTCTATACCTACACGAGGCCTCAACCCAGACTACACTCACAAGAGACCTAAACCCAGTCTACACCCACAAGAGACCTAAACCCAGTCTACACCAACAAGAGACCTAAACCCAGTCTACACCCACATGAGACTTAAACCCAGTCTACACCCACAAGAGACCTAAACCCAGTCTACAACCACATGAGACCCAAACCCAGTCTACACCCACATGAGATCTAAACCCAGTCTACACCCACATGAGACCTAAACCCAGTCTACACTCACATCTACCTAAATCAAGTCTACACCCACATGAGACCTAAATCAAGTCTACACCCACATGAGACCTAAACCCAGTCTACATCCACATGAGACCTAAACCCAGTCTACACCCTCATGAGAACTAGACCCCCTCCCCATCCCCAACCCACTAAAGAAGTCCCGGCGTGATATTTTGTGGTATATGGCTGGGTTAGGGATAGAATAAACCCTGTTCAACGGGCAAACAATCTTTCACGTAGGTTGGTTGGTCGGTCTTTTATTTTCTGCAAACATTCCGTGAATAAATTGCTAAATGTTCAACAATTTTCAAATTAAACAAACACCAAATCGAAACATTTGAAGAAAAAAATGCAATATTGGTCAAAATTTTCACAAATGTGTAAAAAAACACCAACCTTTTTGAAAATCTAAAAACAAGTGTAGGTATGGTCCGTAGGTTTTTCCCGACGCGTTAAGGGGTCTACTTACCTCCAGCATGTCCAGGTGGCACTGTAGTATATATCGTAGCATCGATGTAGTAAAATTGTGTGAGCTTATAAGGTATAGTATCAGTAGAATAGTAGCAGTATAATGGTATCAGTGGAACAGTATCAATGGAACAGTATCAGTAGAACAGTATCAGTAGAATAGTATCAGTAGAATCAGTAGAATAGTATCAGTAGAATAGTATCAGTAGAATAGTATCAGTAGAACAGTATCAGTAGAATAGCATCCGTAGAATAGTATCAGTAGAATAATATCAGTAGAATAGTATAAGTGGAATAGTATCAGTAGAATAGTATCAGTAGAATAGTATCAGTAGAACTGTATCAGTAGAACAGTATCAGTAGAATAGTATCAGTAGAATAAGTAGAATAGTATCAGTAGAATAGTATCAGTTGAATATTATCAGTAGAATAGTATCAGTGGAACAGTATCAGTAGAACAGTATTAGCAAAATAGTATCAGTAGAAGCATTAGAATAGTATCAGTATAATGGTATCAGTAGAATAGTATCAGTAGAATAGTATCAGTAGAATAGTATCAGTGAAATAGTATCAGTAGAATAGTATCAGTAGAGTAGTATCAGTAGAATATTATCAGTAGAATAGTATCAGTAGAACAGTATCAGTAGAATAGTATCCAGTAGAATAGCATCAGTAAAATAGTATCAGTAGAATAGTATCAGTAGAATAGTTTCAGTAGAATAGCATCAGTAGAATAGTATCAGTAGAATAGTATCAGTAGAATAGCATCAGTAGAACAGTGTCAGTAGAATAGTATTAGTAGAATAGTATCAGTAAAATAGTGTCAGTAGAATAGCATCAGTAGAATAGTATCAGTAGAATAGAATCAGTAGAATAGTATCAGTAGAATAGTATCAGTAGAATAGTATCAGTAGAATATTATCAGTGGAGTGGAATTGTATCAGTAGAATAGTATCAGTAGAATAGTATCAGTGGAATAATATCAGTAGAATAGTATCAGTAGAATAGTATCAGTAGAATATTATCAGTAGAATAGTATCACAATAGAACAGTATCAGTAGAATAGTATCAGTAGAATAGTATCAGTAGAATAGCATAAGTAGAATAGTATCAGTAAAATAGTATCAGTAGAATAGTATCAGTAGAATAGCATCATTAGAACAGTATCAGTAGAATAGTATCAGTAGAATAGTATCAGTAGAATCGAATCAGTAGAATAGCATCAGTAGAATAGTATCAGTAGAATAGTATCAGTAGAAGAGTATCAGTAGAATAGCATCAGTAGAATAGTATCAGTAGAATAGTATCAGTAGAATAAGTAGAATAGTATCAGTAGAATAGTATCAGTTGAATATTATCAGTAGAATAGTATCAGTGGAACAGTATCAGTAGAACAGTATTAGCAGAATAGTATCAGTAGAAGCATTAGAATAGTATCAGTATAATGGTATCAGTAGAATAGTATCAGTAGAATAGTATCAGTAGAATAGTATCAGTGGAATAGTATCAGTAGAATAGTATCAGTAGAGTAGTATCAGTAGAATATTATCAGTAGAATAGTATCAGTAGAACAGTATCAGTAGAATAGTATCCAGTAGAATAGCATCAGTAAAATAGTATCAGTAGAATAGTATCAGTAGAATAGTTTCAGTAGAATAGCATCAGTAGAATAGTATCAGTAGAATAGTATCAGTAGAATAGCATCAGTAGAACAGTGTCAGTAGAATAGTATTAGTAGAATAGCATCAGTAAAATAGTGTCAGTAGAATAGCATCAGTAGAATCGTATCAGTAGAATAGTATCAGTAGAATAGTATCAGTAGAATAGTATCAGTAGAATCGTATCAGTAGAATAGTATCAGTAGAATAGTATCAGTAGAATAGTATCAGTAGAATAGTATCAGTAGAATCGTATCAGTAGAATAGCATCAGTTGAATAGTATCAGTAGAATAGTATCAGTAGAATAGTATCAGTAGAATAGTATCAGTAGAATAGCATCAATAGAATAGTATCAGTAAAATAGCATCAGTAGAATAGTATCAGTAGAATAGTATCAGTAGAATACAACAATAGAATAGTATCAGTAAAATAGCATCAGTAGAATAGCATCAGTAGAATAGTATCAGTAGAATAGCATCAGTAGAATAGTATCAGTAGAATAGTATCAGTAGAATAGTATCAGTAGAATGGTATCAGTAGAATAGCATCAGTAGAATAGTATCAGTAGTAGAATGGTATCAGTAGGATAGTATCAGTAGAATAGTATCAGTAGTATAGTATCAGTAGAATAGTATCAGTAGAATATTATCAGTAGAATAGCATCAGTAGAATAGTATCAGTAGAATAGTATCAGTAGAAAAGTAATCAGTAGAATGGTATCAGTAGAACAGTATCAGTAGAATAGTATCAGTATAATAGCATCAGTAGAATAGTATCAGTAGAATAGTATCAGTAGAATAGTATCAGTGAAACAATATCAGTAGAATAGTATCAGTAGAATAGTATCAGTAGAATATTATCAGTAGAATAGTATCAGTAGAACAGTATCAGTATAATAGTATCAGTAGAATAGTATCAGTAGAGTAGTATCAGTGGAATAGTATCAGTGGAATAGTATCAGTAGAATGGTATTAGTAGAATAGTATCAGTAGTATAGTATCAGTAGAATAGTATCAGTATAATAGTATCAGTAGAATAGTATCAGTAGAATAGTATCAGTAGAATAGTATCAGTGGAATAGTATCAGTTGAATAGTATCAGTAGATCAGTATTAGTAGAATAGTATCAGTAGAATCAGTAGAATAGTATCAGTAGAATAGTACCAGTAGAATAGCATCAGTAGAACAGTGTCAGTAGAATAGCATTAGTAGAATAGTATCAGTAAAATAGTATCAGTAGAATAGCTTCAGTAGAATAGCATCAGTAGAATAGTATCAGTAGAATAGTATCAGTAGAATAGCATCAGTAGAATAGTATCAGTAGAATAGCATCAGTAGAATAGTATCAGTAGAATATTATCAGTAGAATAGTATCAGTAGAATAGCATCAGTATAATAGTATCAGTAAAATAGTATCAGTAGAATAGCATCAGTAGAATAGTATCAGTAGAATTGTATCAGTAGAATAGTATCAGTTGAATAGTATCAGTAGAATAGTATCAGAAGAATAGCATCAGTAGTAGAATGGTATCAGTAGAATAGTATCAGTAGAATAGTATCAGTAGTATAGTATCAGTAGAATAGTATCAGTAGAATATTATCAGTAGAATATTATCAGTAGAATAGCATCAGTAAAATAGTATCAGTAGAATAGTATCAGTAGAATAGCATCAGTAGAATAGTATCAGTAGAAAAGTATCAGCAGAAAAGTATCAGTAGAATAGTATCAGTAGAATAGCATCAGTAGAATAGCATCAGTAGTAGAATGGTATCAGTAGAATAATATCAGTAGAATAGTATCAGTAGAATAGTATCAGTTGAATAGTATCAGTAGAATAGTATCAGTAGAATAGTATCAGTAGAATAGTATCAGTAGAATAGTATCAGTAGAATAGTATCAGTAGAATAGTATCAGTAGAATAGTATCAGTAGAATATTATCAGTAGAATAGCATCAGTAGAATAGTATCAGTAGAATATTATCAGTAGAATAGTATCAGTAGAAAAGTATCAGTAGAAAAGTATCAGTAGAATGGTATCAGTAGAATAGTATTAGTAGAATAGTATCAGTAGAAAAGTATCAGTAGAAAAGTATCAGTAGAATGGTATCAGTAGAATAGTATTAGTAGAATAGTATCAGTAGTATAGTATCAGTAGAATAGTATCAGTTGAATAGTATCAGTGGAATAATATCAGTAGAATAGTATCAGTAGAATAGCATAAGTAGTAGAATAGTATCAGTAGAATAGTATCAGTAGAATAGTATCAGTAGAATAGTATCAGTAGAATAGTATCAGTAGAATAGTATCAGTAGTATAGTTTCAGTAGAATAGTATCAGTAGAATAGTATAAGTAGAATAGTATCAGTGGAATAGTATCAGTAGAATAGTATCAGTAGAATATTATCAGTAGAATAGTATCATAGAATTGTATCAGCCGAATTGTATCTGTAATAGTTACTTCCATAGCAATAATGTATGTTCAATAATATTGATTTAATCTTGGATCTTGGATAGGATATCCTCCAAAATACTCTCATTAGAGAGTTTTGACTGGTAATTGTTTCATTTTGTCATAAGGATTCCATGTTTTTTAAGTTACAAGTCCTCATTCGATCCATTGATATTTTCAGCACGTTGTTTTTATTTTTGAACTTTGACCAGGGAGGTGGTTTGACCACAGAGTTGATCATCAAAGGTTTTACTTTAATTTCACAATTGTTTTATTATTTTATAGCCAGTCTATTGAGGTTTTTACGTGTATTAGTTACCACCAACGGGTTATAAATGTATTGTCAATTTTAGGCCATTCACACTTAATCCTACTCCTTGTGATTAGTTCTAGTGTTATGTTCTGGGAAGTATTGACAGCGTAAAGCTAATTAACAGGTCTGTCCACTTTGCAACTGGACCCATCATAATCCCTTTCACAAGTTCATTGAGTTTAAAGTTGTATTTGGTATTGTGTTAGATTTAGTATTGTGTTCAATTTTGTAGCAGAGTTTAATTTTGTTTTTTGTTTATATGTGTTTACCCAGTAACTAGGCAACTGCTACTTAATTCACCCAGGTCAGCAAAGTAACCAGTCCATCTTATCTCCAGCTTCATCTCTGTACATCTAGTTCATTTACATTGTATTTACATTGATAGTGTGATGATTAATGAAACAATTCAATAAATAATACTGAACATACATCAATGCTATGAAAGTAACTATTAGTAGAATTGTATCAGTAGAATTCAGATTCTGTTTTCAGGGCTATATACAAATGTTATTATACGTTTCACTATGCAATTGTATGATGAAACATCGTCCTTTAAAAATTACTCTAATAGATTAAAAGTTTTGAAAGGATGTTGTGCATCTTTTATCAAATCAGAAATAATGCACTGCAAAATGAAGTGCCATGGTCCCAAACGTCCACAAAAAAGACCCTATGTATCATTTAATATAAAATAAGAGCCTGCTATATAGATGGGGTGACAGCAATTTGTATCAACAAAAGCAATGGTCGAAGAAACTGGACCGTCGATACATGCTTGAGGGAACAGCATATGACCACAACACTGTTCGCTATGCTTCATTGCCCTTTATAATGCTTTGGCGCGAGTTTTAAAAGCACGGGTCCTAAACAAAACAGGATGAGCGCGCATACCGCCGGGCAAAGAACAATGGCAACTGCCGACCAATTGCACGGCATGACGTCACATGTCACCCCATCTATAATATACAGTCCTAAATAAGTTAATTACCCGGTAATAAATATGATCATAACTCAAAATATATAGCTCTAACCTACAACTATGAAATTGTATTATTGTGAAGAAATATCTTCTCTTTTATTTGAGATATTACACGTGAAGCCTGACTGAATACACAGCTATATCCAAAAGTAAAACAAAGTTCAGTGTAGCAATAGAACAATGTACCTGGTAGCTAGCGACAACTCAACGGTCGATAGTAAGATGAGGATTGGTCAATGCAGCTCATACACATACCTGTCACGTTACATGTATATTGCGTGTTCAAACCCAAGTGTGAAAATGAAAACTGTGTTTCATTCTTTACGGTGCAGCGTTTTAAAGTGTTAAGATTATCGTAAACAATGTCTCTAACTGAAGAAGAGAACATCATTTTGTAATAAGATAATTTTAAAACTGACTGAATATTATTAGAGCGATGTGTCCAAAATCAAATCGAAGTACAATTTCCATTTTTGCAGATTATTTTTCCACTATAGGACGTGTTGATCAATGCAAATAGCCACGATTCACATCCAACTATCGAAGGGCGAGTTGTTGCTACCAGAAATAAACTTACTATTGCTATATCAAGGCTGTGTGTTGTAACAGAAAATGCAAAATTAAAATGGTATTTGTTTTGGTTTTGGACACACAACTTTGTTAATATCTTCACATTTTTATAACGTAGGAGCTATATAAAGTTGATATCGTTACAAAGCTCATTGTTCATGTTGTTGGTCTATATTCTTACCAATGCATGTATCTAACGGTGGTGCATACGTGCAACAGCTGACTCCAATTGGTTTACTCGGACACCTGCCTGGTATCACATTACCGTCCCCCGGAGGACATTGAGTCTCAGATATACAAATCCCTCCTCCGTCTACACATTCTGGATCTGAGTTAGCTGAGGATAGAGTATATGGAGGTAAATTAATTATGATTTTGAAACCCTTTGCATGCGACAGGCGTCTGTAGCTGCCCATCCTTTACATCATATATAACTGCAGGCGTCTGTATGTAGCTGCCCATATTCATAGATTCAAATTAGCTCTGTAATAACATGCTTTTTATTTTAGACACTATTCATATTTACTTCTAACATGTGGTATGGTTATACAGAAAAGTGTTTCATCTCTATGAATTTATCAAAATAAGGTGCATGTTACATTTGATTTTTTAGAGATATTATAGTTAAAAAACGTAACAGAAAATAGAAACGGACCATTTGTGTGTATGGGAATGGGGGATGACTTTATTGTTATGTTATTGATTAGCAGATTTTTATAGACAAGAGATAAAAACATTTTGGAGACAAGCTTCTTAACACAAGTCTGTCATCTATAATGCATATTTAGCCTTTTTGTTTTCCGTTGTTAAACTTGTCTGTGTTGTTCGAAAGATTCACTCATTCACTTACAATTAAACAGTGGATCTAAAATAGATCAGTACCCCAATCTCTGACTAACCCGATCCCATGTCCATCGGAGCATGATCGGAGGCAGCTTGCTAACAAGCCAACTCTAGGCCCAATGCATGTTCATGATGCGATAATACAGTGGTGTACTAGTACAGTATGATAATACAATGTCTTGGATAATGTAAGCCATTTCTTAGGCTGGGATGTATTACATTTACGAACACCTACCCACAGTCGGCAACGATATAAATTTGACGTCGGTTTAACACCAGAACTTTAATTCAAAGATCCCATAGTTTAATCAGTTCCAAATTGGCAAAACCTCCTTACCGGAACGAATGAATACAGAGGGACGTGGGTGCGAATGAAGGCAACATGCGTGCGGCCAACATCGCGTGCGTATCATAGACTAATTACTCATGGTGCGTATGGCCATAATCGCGCGCGTACACTTGAATTACTTTTGCGCGAGGAGAGATAAAAACCGAATATTTCTCGCCAATTTGGAACTGATTGATTTGAGACATTTTCACTTAATTGTTTGGGTGACTAGAATGATTCAATAATTTCAAAAACCCATACAATGTTAAATCAATGGCATTTTCTGTCATTGCAAAGACAAAACTATCGCTATTCTCCTTTCTCCTGTTAGCATGACATAATACTCTACCTTCACAGAACATGCCAACCTCTACCAACATCGGGATTGGTGCGTTGGTATGGCCATATCAAAATATATTTAAAACCTTACAAAATGCAGAAGCATTATTATGGGGTCTCCGTCAAAAATGCCTGTGTGGTAAAGACTTATTTATTAATATTTACGTGTGAGGCAGCATTCTACACCCTCCTGATTAGGACACAATCCTTCTACGTAATTATCTAAATAGCAGTCAGTTGTAACCGTGCATCGCCCCGTGCAGCCTTCTGCATCAAACTTGGCGCATTCTGTACCTGTTACCACTGGTGCTGAAAAATAGAAACGTGTAAAGAAAGACAAAATAAAAGTTAACAGAACGCGTATGTCTAGATTTATAAACTCGAAAAAAAAAATTCTTCTTCTTTTGTCATCTCAAGCCCGCAAAACCAATTGTAAAAAGGGGAGGATATTATGTAGGGGAGAGCTATAATTAAAACACATTCCACTTCAAATTTAACACAGATAACAGGCGATATTACAATATTATAATGTAAAGAGTCCGTGCTGGGACACTCAAATCCTTGATTAAAGGCCATAGAAAGTTAATATTAGTAAATAGTGTTCAAATTAAGTTGAACCTTAACGTCGACTTAAACTATTCGCCCTTAGCGTGGTCCGCCATTTGCGAGGAGCGCATCTCGTACCGCATTGAATAGGACTATTCTATAGCATAATACATTGACACTTATTTAGTTCGACTCTCTCTGCACTATATGTTTAGTCCTGCAGTGATACATCGTGATATGGTTCAACACTTTCATTCAATCAGATTCCTGTTCGAGGCTCTATTGCGGATCCGTTCGAGGCTCAAATTGCGGATCCGTGCAAAGTGTAAAATACATTTGGCAGACTTGTCTAATTAGACAAATAAATAATTCGACAAATAAAAAAAGAACACTGCAGGTATACCTATTGTGCTGGTTGCTTCTGTTGTTATAAATTCTGTGGTTAAAGCCTCGGTGGTTGACGCTGCAGCGGTTGAAGCTACAGCGGTTAAAGCTACTGCGTTTAAAGCTTCTGTAGAGGATGCCCCTGTGGCTATTGAAGCCTGTGAAGGCTGTGCTCCTATGTCTCTACTTGATTCGCCTAGGGGTGAACCTTCAACTGTTGGTGCTTCTGTGTTGGATGCTCCTGTGGATGTTTATCATTTTATACATTGACAAATAGCATGACATTTATTTATTTTTCTCCTGCTTCTGGGTAGGTTATTTAATAAGGCCAATGTTTATGACATGTTAGATTAAATATTTCTTTGTCTTTATTAAGTTTACATTGATTTTTGTCTAGAATAGTTAGAGAACAAGATATAGTTCGTAGTTGTTTTGCTATACGCTGGTCTTATAATGTATAGGCTGTACCATATTTGGAGTCGTGTATGGTCGCCGTCACCGCAGGCGATCATACACGATGACAAAACTATACAGTGCGTATCAGCCAAAACCAATCAAATTGCCTGTTGGCATCCAAGACCACACCCACTATTTAAATTTGTTTTGATAAGTTTTGAAATACTTTCCTTGTTATGTTATGCGTTTCAGAGAATGGTGACTAATAGGACATCGTCTAATCTACCTCAACCCTTAGCGTAGAAAAGTGCACTAATTTGAATTAATATTTGATCATTTGTATTGCACTGTGCAGTTCTTGAAGCGTGATGGCTAGTTCACCATAGTTACTGGACCGCGATCGTATAGAGATGAGCGCCCCCATAGACATGACACCTGCATTCGTTCGCCAACGATACAAATAGTTACCATTTCTGAATTAACTTTCGCTAGATGTTTATAATATTCTGGTTTTCCTGTTCATGTTTGAGTAATATAAACAGCATTGAATCCTCGCATTTGTACGCAGGAATAACATTTTCATGCTGGTCCTTTCAACGTTGGAGGCACACGGGAAGGCGGCCATATTTCACTCATATGCATTATTACAATTTGTCGTCTTCTCGCAATTTGGCTATAGAGGCCTACCTGCCAACTATTCCCCCGCTAAAGTCAGTCAAGTCTTTTAGCCACATAAACACGGATTGTGCAACGCAGATATACAAACTTAAACTATTTCTATCATAATATAGGCATACGCCGATTAGTTTTTCAGTTTCCGATATATTAACAAAAATAGGTGTAAGAAGGGCCAGGGTCGCTTAAGTGACAGTTCTTGCCAAAAGCAGCAATAACAGTTTCTTAACAATAGTGCCGTAAGTGCCACTTACGACCCTCTGGCATTTTTAAACGGAGATCAAAGACAATAATTATAGAAACACATTAACGTTATTTGATCAAATACCAGTTCCCCCTGTGTGTTATATAATGAGATTTTCAAGCGATGCAAGACGGTCATAAGTGACACATACAAACTTGTTGCATTAAGTAGAAAATAGAGCTTGCACTTACGACATTGAAATTGGTTAATTGTTCATATTTTTAGCTTTTTCGAAGTAAATGCATTCTTTGAAATGAAGAGCGACACCTCCGCCTTCATTTACTTTTCAAATTTATAGAATTCCCTATATACACCTCATTGTCAATCACAAAATTGCTTCTCCTGAAAAACAGTCAAAATGCTCTTACGACCCTCTCGCATTCAGCCGACGAAGTGATCTTGGTAAACTTACCGCAGTACGCTACCCGTTCTAATAACACATCCAACTTACGGCAGTACGCTACCCGTTCTAATAGCACATCCAACTTACCGCAGTACGCTACCCGTTCTAATAGCACATCCAACTTACCGCAGTACGCTACCCGTTGTAATAGCACATCCAACTTACCGCAGTACGCTACCCGTTCTAATAGCACATCCAACTTACCGCAGTACGCTACCCGTTCTAATAGCACATCCAACTTACCGCAGTATGCTACCCGTTCTAATAGCACATCTAACTTACCGCAGTACGCTACCCGTTCTAATAGCACATCCAACTTACCGCAGTATGCTACCCGTTCTAATAGCACATCCATATTACCGCAGTATGCTACCCGTTATAATAGCACATCCAACATACCGCAGTATGCTACCCGTTCTAATAGCATATCCATCTTACCGCAGTATGCTACCCGTTCTAATAGCGCATCCAACTTACCGCAGTATGCTACCCGTTCTAATAGCACATCCAACTTACCGCAGTACGCTACCCGTTCTAATAGCACATCCAACTTACCGCAGTACGCTACCCGTTCTAATAGCACATCCAACTTACCGCAGTACGCTACCCGTTCTAATAGCACATCCAACTTACCGCAGTATGCTACCCGTTCTAATAGCACATCCAACTTACCGCAGTACGCTACCCGTTCTAATAGCACATCCAACTTACCGCAGTACGCTACCCGTTCTAATAGCACATCCAACTTACCGCAGTATGCTACCCGTTCTAATAGCACATCCATATTACCGCAGTATGCTACCCGTTATAATAGCACATCCAACATACCGCAGTATGCTACCCGTTCTAATAGCACATCCATCTTACCGCAGTATGCTACCCGTTCTAATAGCACATCCAACTTACCGCAGTATGCTACCCGTTCTAATAGCACATCCAACTTACCGCAGTATGCTACCCGTTCTAATAGCACATCCAACTTCGTCGGTGTCCAGTTCTCTGTTAATATCAGTGGTCCTGGACTGTCAATAAACCACCATAGAGGTTCTGATTCTGTCTTAGGCGTCCATCGGTCGCACAATGTATGCCTATCCGGTAGAGGAACAATCTTCGTACATATACACCGTTCTCCATACGGTAGTGACCACGTCATGGCATTTCCGTTCGATTTATTCGGTCTTTTCCTTAATAGACATAAATGGCCGTAAATTCCTGTCGCAAAGTAAGCTGTAAATAAAATGTTTTAAGGTTGATAAACATTCGCCTCAATGGCCAGTTTCCTGATCATCGATATCAACAAAAGGTTATTTCCGTGTATCCGTTGTACAGATATACACCGGCAAATAGGTTCCCTATACTTTTTACACGTTGAACAATAGGAAAACAAAACAAAAACTTCTAATATGACTGGAATTTCTTTATTATTTTATTTTAAGTTCGTGATCTTTGTGATCTTTGAAATACATTTTCTGAGACAAGTTCTGAGAAAAATCCTTTGGAAATAGAAAGCTGGCTTTGTGTTAACAGATTTCAGAGGTGTTGACAGAACATAATAATAATAAAATCCCCTCAAAACCTACACAATGAACTTTAATCATTATTATTTGCCCTTTGGTATTAGGTATGTAGTCCGAAAATCGGGAATAGGTATCAAATTCAATCATTTGGGATTTCTGACTACAAGGACCACCTAATGCTATAATTTGACTCAGACTAGACTTACTTCTAACGGCGTGGAATCTATACAGGTCTCCCAGAAAACCTGCAACTTTAGACAGAGCTCTGATTTACGATTGGTAAATCTCTTTTTAAATTATGCGCATGTAATGTCGAAAACTGTTCAACCGATTTGATGGAAAATCTGCTGTGCAGTCCGTGAATTCGGTAAAAAGTGTTTCTGACATATATCTAGTTGACCATGCGTAATTGGAAAGCCTATTGTAATGTCTTGGATTTGATGTCATGAATAAAAAAGTAGAGATTATAAGGAGTCCATAATGTGCAAACACGATTGTAATCAGTCGTGCAAAAGTAAAAATAGAGCGCCTTCAAAAATAAGTTGCAGGTTTTCTGGGACACCCTGTCGGAACTTACTATTTCTAACTCGTTGAAAAGTGACTAAATTTAAACATGAGTATGGGGGGGGGGGGGGGGGGGGGGGGGTGTTAACTACACTTCTGCATCAAGTGTCGTGGTTTTCCTCTCGTGAAACCATGGTTTAAAGGAATACATCTTTTTTAAATAATAACCCGTAATAAAATCAATCAACAAATTGATTAGATAAACATATCTTATTAGAAAATTGGATTAACAAATACCAAAATAATTTACCTGATCGAATAATTATGAAGTCATAGGTTTACTATATTTCGATGATGTACATCTATATATTTTATTTAATCACAAACATGCACGCGTATGTATGTTCTTTAATTTTATGGCGCATTGCAGTCAATCCAAAAGTTTGGATGACACATCCAATAACGACATGTAGGACAACAAATTGTAAAATAAATCGGATTGTTAAATTTAAAAAATAAATGATATCACTATTTAATTTCTTTTAATAAAAATAAGATAAGACATGCAAAAGATGGGGATTTAACCTGTGTCCGCCGATTACAATCTAATACATGTAGAGTCCTCCGTAGCAAGCCACATAGGGTTGCTGTGTTCTCGCCGTATTAATTAATTATTGATCGATTGATTTACATAAAAATAACATGTTTCCTCGTATATAATGCGCTTCATGCATACATATTGTTTGTTATGTTGCAATAGTCCTTATTTTGAAAAACAATGGTTAAAATGGAAACGCTGTTAGCTGCGAGCCGACGAATAGGCCAGTCGGTAAAATACACGTGCATTTGATGCATTTGAATTTTAGCTACAGGTCTTATGGGTCACTATACACTAGCACAAAGAGTCACGGACCATGCGCTTTGATGTTGGCTAATCCAAAATTAATAATCGTTACCAAAAATCTGTCATCATATTAAGGTTTAAAGCAATCATGTAAATCTTTGGGGCAAACTGATCAAATAATAGTTAATTTTATGAAACTTGTTAACACAAACATGGTAACAATGTTAATTCTCATGGTATTGCAACAAAAGTGTAAGAAAACAAAGAAGTATACTTTTAATAGAGATAGGTAATCACGAGGTACAGGATGATTTTACATCGACAGAAATGTATATTTGGTATAAATAGTGATAACATATTTGGTAATAGGAATGAAATGGTTCTTTTCTATCTTGAAACTGGCCGAAGTCATTCTTTGTGAAAAAGGATGTCATATTGAAGAAAATTGAAGAAATATGTCTTAGGGTTTTCTTGTTATCCTGAAAATATGAGAGCAATCCATCAAATACAGATACAGATAACATCATATCACGGTTCCATTTTCCCATGAAATTAACATTCTAAGGAAATTATCGCTATGCAATTAATAACTACGAAATGTGTGGGCTCTCCATCTAACGACCATTGAATTGTTAAAGTTAAATATGTTTTACTGCCAATGAAATATTAAAAACAATTTAAATAAATGCGCTCTCCTTTTTCATGACGCACATTAATAACAAGGTCATTAGTACCATCTACATGTACGATAATATTAATCGAAAGCTAGCCAATATAGTGAGTGTGACTTGAATTACCGTCTATAAGTACAACGTCATGAGTGCACGTTCGTTAATCGTAATGTGGACGTAAAGCATCACGCACTTGTCAAAAGAAAGTACAAATGAATTATTGGTTATTATTTTGATATGAAAACAGAGACATTGTAAGCAAAAATTCATCTGTGAAAATGTTTTAAAATGTCAAGATAAGGCGTGTTTCAAATTCCAGATCAAATGTTATTTCATTTTTACACGTATAGTTGTTTATATTGTATTGATGGAACCTGCTACACATTTAACAGATTTTACCCGAAATATGGGTCTAAAATTGTGCGTCTTGAGAAGTTCTTGTATCTTATATCCCTACCAATATGTGTGCCAAAGATAGCCGTTTTGTGAAGTTTGTAACGATCACTCCTTTACAAACCCCACTAAGGGCTCGAAAGTCCATTGTGAAATATTATACTAATATTAATGTAGTTTAATTTGTTGTATTGTAACAGAAGAAATAAAGTATATTACGACATCTCAGCGTTTTATGGATAAACGATAATTCTTCTCACGAACATGTAGGCATCAAGTTCAATTTGCAGTGAATACTAATTTGTATTATATCTAGCGCAATACACTTCGGGTTAGAACTGGTGCCGCGACGTGTCAGACTAGCGGCTTGTAACTAGTAGCGTATCCGACTATCGGCAAATCGGAGCAGCGGTTACACCCTAAAATTGCTCTTACCTGTTATCAAGTACAAAATAAGCGCTATCAACTTCAAACCCATCCTGCCCAGGCTATGAGATGACAATACTGATGTGATATGAAATAGCAACTCCGACAAGTGATATGTTGCTCTGTTGTTGATGAAGTTTAAAATGAAACATTCCTACACGCGCAAATTCACTGCTTGTATGAATCAATCATGAAAAACATATATATAATATGTTAAAGTCATCAACAGGTAATGATCTAGAACGTCAACTCAAATTAATTAAATACATGGGAATACAGCTGGTCTCGATGCGATGATTATTTTCACAAAACTAATTCGAATTTTAGGGAATCTTGAAAAGGGAATTATAAAAAGACTAAATTATCTCATGATTTTAGGACGAATAAACCAAAGGTAGGCATTATCCCAGTGCCGAGGAGCCGAAAATTACCCTTTTTCAGCACCCATGGGTGTTGGAGCATCCATGAGTGTTGGATTTTTCCCAAGTGGGTATTTTTTTCCCATTTGGGCGCTCCTACACACACAGAAATTTTTACCTAAGTTATGTAAAACTTTACATAATTTTGAAGCACGTATAGAACACCAAAACAATTTGGTACAATTTTACATACACTCTGTTTGGTAAAAAAAAAAAAACTATTATGTATAAAAATTCAATTTTACTAGGTATTTATTTTGCACAGTGGCTAGGTATAAATTTTACTTAACTAGTTACGCATTTTTTTTACGTAAATGCTTTGTGATATTTTACCACATGTTATGTAAAAAACCCACAACATTATGGGAAATTTTGCTTAATTTTTTAGTAAATATTTACAAAATGACTAGGTATTTTTTACTGAATTTGAATGTAGGTTTAAAGTGATTGTTTACACAATGACTTGGCATTTTTTTTACTGAATTTGCATGTAAGTTTAAGATAATTGTTTACACAATCACCGGGTATTTTTGACTGAATTTGGATGTATTTTTTAGGCAATTGTTTACACAATTGCTGGGTATTTTTTACTGAATTTGGATGTAAGTTTTAGGTAATTTCAATGGAGTTTTTGAGGGTAAGGAAGTAGTATATCTTTCCACTTTTGGTAATGCTTTTATGTCCTTGTTTTCATGATGTTATTGAAGTCATCTGAAAATAATTTTAAAATAATAATTTAAATCAATCAATCAATCAATCAATCAATCAATCAATCAATCAATCAATAACCTTGCATCGTTGCATTTTGACCTATGTACATACTACATACGCCCTAATCACGTTTCACATGGCCACATGTACAAATGAGCCGCTATGAAATGATGCATGCAAACGCAACGCGTGCACGGTGTAGTACGACCCCGAGTACGACGCTCGGTGCCAACACAAGTTTCACCTTTTTCTGTGAATCTCTCAAAACTTATGATTTTCAGATGACTTCAATAACATAAAGGCATTACCAAAAGTGGAAAGATATACTACTTCCTTACCTTCACATTTGTCAATGTATTCCGGAGGAACTCCCCACCGGCTGAGTGTTTCTCTAACGCTCGCCATCTTGTATAATTACACGAGGAGATTTTACCCGGCGATTAGGGAAAGATTACGACTTTCACCAATCATATCGATAATTCTTACTTAACACGTTGGGCGAAATCACCTTTTACCGCTTAAATTGTATTTTAGACTTTTGTTTTACTTAATTTCGATAAAATATCTACAAACCCCGGTAATTATCTTCAAAAATGTAATTTTAAAAGTTACAAAATGGTTTAGTAATAAAGAATACCTCGCATTGTGTACTTTTTGCATAATTTTACTTTACATTACGTTATTTTACTTAACGTGCGCAAAATGTCTGTGTGTGTACTCTACTCTTTCTCTTATTTCACCTTTCACCCTTTCTACTACCTTCTCTAGCTTATGTACTTCCTTTCGCATCTCAGTTGGCTAGGATAGGTGAGCCAAGTTAACTGGCTAGTTAGTTCGCCTTTCTGGTTTGTCTAGGATAGAGGTTCTATTCCTATGTGTAGGTTATAGGCGCCTGATCCCTGGAAAGATCGATACTTAACTGATATCTTTCTGAGGTACCGGATACAGATCCTCAGTTTGATGGTGACGGCGCAACACCACACGGTGTTAGTGTGGGTGCCAACTGGTGATGTTACTATCCCTTTCTCTTTTCTTCTACCTCTCCCAATCATAGAGTAAGAATAGGTGTTGCATTTAAGGTGTGGGTACCCTTCACGAGGAAGGATCGGATAGCCAATGTACGTCACATAATGGAAAAATGTTTTGAATACCAGAGGGAGGTCTTCATGTGCTTCCTAGACTACGCTAAAGCCTTTGATTGTGTGAGGTATTCGGCATTGTGGACAGCACTGCAAGAAATGGGAATCCCTTACCACCTCGTCCACCTAATTCGCAATATGTATGATGGTCAAGCTGCCTGTGTTCGCACTGAGAACGGAAATAGTGACTGGTTTGCTCTAGGTCAGGGAGTACGTTAAGGGTGCATACTTTCACCAGCACTCTTCAACCTTTATGCAGAGTCTATAATGAGACGTGCATTGGATGATTGGCCGGGGGGGGGGGGGGGGGGGGGGCTGTCAGTAGGTGGATACCAAATACACAATCTACGTCATGCCGATGACACCACCCTGTTTGCAACAAATATGGAAGAGATGGCGGAACTCCTGAAGAAAATCAAGGTGGAGAGTGAGCAGCTTGGCCTACGTCTAAATGTCAGCAAGACCAAGATCATGTCCATATGCACAGATGGTGTTGGAGAGCCTCTCATAATTGATGGTAATGAGGTGGAATTGGTCTCAAAATTCAACTTTCTTGGATCCCTAATCACCAAAAAGGGTGGTTGCAGCCAAGAGATTAGACACCGTTTAGCAATGGCTAGATCAGCAATGATCAACCTAAGTAAGATCTGGGCTGACAGAGGAATAACAACAATTTAACATATGGTCGAGTAAATGCCATTTACGCATCAATGTATACTAAACAGGACATAGAAATATAAAGCGGTTGCTTCAGATCCAATTTGAAGATCTTGAACTTTTGCTTATACAACCATTATTTTACTACTTGTTGCATGAATGAAGATCTTGAACTTTTGCTTATAAAACCATATTTTACTACTTGTTCCATGAATGTTCGTACGATTCAATCATGAAGAACTTATTTGATTGGATTTATCGGTAATGATCTAGAACGTCAATTCAAATTAATTAAATATTTTGGAATATAGCTGTGGTCTCGTTGAGATGACTATTTTCTCAAAACCGAACCGAATTTTCGAGAGTCATTAAAACAGGAACTTTTGTTTATAAAACCATATTTGACTACTTGTTGCATGTATGTTCGTACGAATCAATCATGGAGAACTTATTGGAGTTATCGACAGGTAATGATCTATAACATCAACTCGAATTAATTAAATATTTTGGAATACAGCTGGTCTCGTTGAGATGATTATTTTATCAAAACCGAACCGAATTTTCGAGAGTCATTAAACAGGAATCATAAAAAGTAATCATGATAAAAACTAGCAACAATTTCAAACAAAGAAGAAGATCGACTATCAAAGGTCTTGTAGCTCAAGTAATTATTTGAAATGTAAATAAGTTTGTACTTGACTAAATATCTTTTCGGATTATAACAATTACTTACTAGTAATTGATTTTATATTTACTCGCGTTGAAACGAGTGCTGGCAATAATATATTATTTTATGACAGCGATTCCAACAGATTATATTTACTGTGAGCTATGATGGAAATGATTTACATTTTCCAGCCACATGTCAGCTCGCATACGTATTTATGTAATGGAAACCGTGCTGCCATTATGAAAAATAGTGTTTCCAGCTGTTGGGATACAAATCCAACATCATATAAAAAAAATTACTTGTGTGACACTCTATTGGTTTTAATTGTCTGAATTAGGTTTGCAAAATTGCCAAATTTGTTTCTCTGTGCCCAGCGAGGCACTCTTTTGGTTTATGTTTTTTTCACATTTAGAGGTTAGTTCACATTATCATACCAATTTAGAGTCATATCAGTATGTTGTATTTAAATGATGCATGCCCAAAGTACATTGCAGGTATACATCGTTTGTGGAAAAAATCTACAGAACTACAGCTTAGAAAATGAGCTGAACTTTAATGTTTATTCAAAGTATGAAAAATAGACAATAACATTAATCAGTTGGCAAATGAGTTTGGATATTTGGAAACAATTTCCTGCGAATTTTCTGACCATTTATAATGTTGAGATGTATAATTCATTCTACAGGATGTAAATTGAGTGCAAGTTGATTCTCACTACATGATCTTAGTGTGATTTAGTATAAGTCTTGTCATGTTTTGATGCAAAATTCATGGAGTCCAAAATTGTGTGCATAGTGCACTGGTTTTGTTTTTTAGTCAGTCCTTTAAGTGTTGGGATTTTCAGCATAGACTAACTGAATCACACCCTAGAGTATTTCTGTTTGGATGATAAGTGTTATAGGCCTTACAGCTTCTATAGAGAGATTTGTCAACGTTTGACATTTCAATGTTTCATATCTAAGGAACTTGTTGCCTGATTTATTAGAACATAATATTATGATTAGTGACTTAATAATATTACAGGTTTAGTTTTAGAACAGCTCTTGATGCATGCACACTTCACTTAAGGTGGTTGTCATTGCTCTTTGCGTATTTGACAGTGAGATTTGCATTCTCTTGGGTTTTTGACATGTTTTAGGTAATTGCATGTTTGAACATAGGGCAATTAAGGGGCCGGAATGTTGGTTCCTGTGTCCCCCACCCTATTGTAGAAAGCTTGTTTGCAGTGAGTCTGTCTAGCGCCCTCATTTAGTTTCTATCAGATTGGTGGTACGGATGATTCAATTTAATGACACGGAAAGATAGATTTTGGACGACAGATAGACCTGCTGTGATACAGTTTTTCTACCACTTTGTATCGTATTTTGACCGTCTTATGATTGTTAGATTCACCCTTTCTTCAATTGGAGTTATATAGAAACCAGTGTCATCATTAAAGAGCTACGAACATTTAACAAGCGTCCAGTGATCATTGGTAAAAGTAGTTTTTAAGATAGTCAATTTATGTCAATGTGCGTTTCGGAAAGAGTTCTCAGCGTTCTGACGTCGCCGTAGGATATAGACTTTTAGAAATCCTACAGGTACTCTTGACAGGAATTGGCATGGGATTCGCAATCTTTTTTGGAGAAAATCCAAGAGCTGCCTAAGTGAAGAGTAATTTGCTACTGAATCTTTTAAAGGCAATAGACGCTTTTTGCTGCTACGTCGGCTAAAGTTATTGACACAAACAGTTATCAAAATTGTCAACCTTGGACACTGTTGAAGAGAGCTAGATGAGAACAAACTAGCTATCGGACCACTGACTCTGCACTAGATTGGATTGCAATCCACATAATCTGTGATTATTCGTGACCGTGGTGTTTCACAGACATGTATATCACAAGTAGCCTACATATGTAAACCAGTACCATGTTTTGCAAGAGGCATTTATTAGCATTCGCCATTTAGCAAATTGAACATCTCTAATTCGACAGGTTATTTCCTATTTTGAAACATAAATAACTAAATAAATGACATGTTTCCAATTTAAGACTTCGTGCATCTGTAAAATATTCATAGACTTTTAGTATGTCATTTATTGTCTAAGGAATTCTATAAAACAGAATACATTATTTGCCAATGATGGTGGCCATATTAAATGTATGTCATTCTCAACCATGTCACTCTATGATGATGAATAGTATTAATACATACCAGTATTCAGAGACCTAAATAAAATGTCACCTTGTATGACGTTACAGAGAGAATACTATAAACAAATTACATGCAAATGCTGTTTTGGCGGCCATTTTGATTTTGTTATAAGGTCAAATAGGTCATTATTTTAAACACCTGATGAATAAAATCATAAAGGGAATGGAAACATTGGGTTCAGAGACATTGAAAACATAATAAAGTACAATATCAGTTGCTGTTATAAACCCAAATATGCTCAAAAATAGAGGAAATAGCCTTTTTGGCAGCCATTTTGAATTTTACTGAAGTCAAACAGGTTATTTTGACTACCCTAGTGAGTAGAAACATGATATGAATAAAAACTGTGGATCCAGAGATCTTGAAAACATAGAAAGTACCATATCAGTTGATGTTATTAACCCAATTTTGCTCAAAAAGAGAAAATAACCGTTTTGTTAGCCATTTTGATTTTTTCTGAGGTCAAACAGGTTAACCTGACTACCCTAGTGAGTAGAAATATGAAATGAATCAACACTTTGTATCCAGAGACCTTGAAAACACATAAAATAGCATATCAGTTGGAGTTATAGACCCATATTTGCTCAGAAATGGAGAAAAATGTCCTATTTGGCGGCCATTTTGAATTTTAGCATTTAACCAACCTAACCATTTGTCTGCGACAATCTTTTTGGTCATATTTTTTTTTCTCACAAAATTTTGCCATAAAAAAACTGGGTTTTGTAAATTATTTCCAAAAAAAGTCTAGATTTGCCCACCCTAGTACTATTACAATCGATGGATAGTACAATTAATAATACATTTTCACATGTATGAATTTAAAACAATTATATAAATGCTGATCAAGGATAATATGATCACAGCTAATTTCCTTACTTCATTAATGATTCATGTAATTTGTATTATTTTATATTTTAAACATCATGCTTGAAAATGTAAAATACTTTTGAAATAATACGTACGAAATACATAATCATCAATTCATGATAACAACACAATCGATATCAGTTTGCACAATTAATGCAATTCAATTTATTCAGCAAAAATAATACAATGTGAGAAAGAGGCTAGGGGCCCCAACAGAAACCCTGATAGACGGGCTTATAAAATGGGGACCCTTAACACAGAAAATGAATGATAGGATTTAAGGAACCTATAAGGATAAGGATATGAAAACCTGAACAAGACCATACAGAACATTACACAGAACAATACATGACAAAAACAAATAAACAAAAATTGAACAGGTCAACACAAAGAGACGAAATACATAAACGTAACAGGTTACAAACGTTGCCAAGGAAAAGTAAGTGACAGGGCGGCCTCAAAATACACGTCAGAGATGAAATATCTCTGCATCATTTCATCAATGTCGATGGGACGACACGCTTCTTCTTCTCTACACTTCACGTTCACGTTCACGTTTCCGTGGCCACTGCCACCATGTAACGACGCAATTAGGCTTGGTAATTATGAACTTAATGATTCACTACTTCAATAACTAGAAATAGTTCCAAACGTCTCGTCGTCCAAGTATATAATTATGTATACATTTATATTAATGTAAACATACAAATAATTATATTCAGTTGAGATTTGTCGCTATCTTTGAGCGGAGTTAAACTCGATGTATCTCTCACAACATTTCAAGCTAAACGGTTTTACTTCCTCTTCTCATAACTTTCATCTCACTTTCAAGTCACCTACACTCTTGTTAAATTGACCAATCACAATACAGTATTCACAAGGACATAAAGTTATTAAACCTCAATAACGCCCACATTTAGAACTAGGTCGCCATTATCTCACTTAGTAGTACTACAATCGACCTACAATCCAAGAAAGTACTGTTGGAACACTTTGAGGACCTCGTTTAAATCATTCCCCCCACGCCCCCTGTCCAATGTTGTTCGGAACCGTTTCATCACCACGGTCGTTGGGACCCTCAACATTGATTGGTGGGGGCGGGGGAGGGATATCAGTAGATAGCTCAAGCTCTCCATACAAGTTTGTTGCAAAATCAGCGCTTTAAAATGGTTCCCTAATGTGGGATATTAGCGGAGAAATGGACACTGTGTTCCAACACCAATTTTCCTGAATTGTAGTTGTAATTATCACAGATGTAGAAGTGATCGACCTTGAGACTAGTACCATAGGAGATAGGAAGCAGCTCACACAATCTATTGTTATTTGCTATCGATCGTTTTCTTGGTCTACCCCGGCTACAGCAATTCTCAACGCTAGCGGCGCTGTCGGCATACAGACTGTGATAGATTTAAAAAATGATTACGCATTTAAATTGCTAGAATTGTGGCATTTCAGAACAAGTATGCTAATTAAAACCTAATAGTGCCATACTTCCATGCATAAACAATGTATGATGATATTCAAAGTTCATGGTTTGTGTTTACAATTTAGAATTAAAGTGAATTAAAACACGGACATTTGTATGCATGCACATATAGTTTATCAGCGCAAATAGATCTGAATATTTATTTTTCAATTCATATTAATTCCACACACAAACCATGAACTTTGAATATCATAATACATTGTTTGTGTGTTGAAGTATGGCACTACTAGGTTTTAATTGGCATACTTATTCTGAAATCCCATAATTCTAGCAATACAAATTATGCGTAATAATTTTAGAAATCTATCAACTCTGTATGTCGGTAACATTTTCATTCTGCAGTGTGTTCAGGTTGTTTAGAAGATCGTAACACACGTGTGGATAACACTAAATTTTAAATAGCGCTGTACTCACATAATGAGGTTGTGCTACAAATTAGACTGAATGATGATAATCGATTGGCCATCAACTATAACAATACCGTATTTGTCCGGGTTAGACCTGGATCGCTGCACAACAGGAATTAATCTAGTGCTTATAGTGCTTCTTATCACTTATGGTCACGTTTTTTAACCTGGGGTACATTTGTGTTACATGGGTATATTTCATGAAATTTCCTCCTTTTGCAGTTTCAGTAGAATATATCAAAATGTTTACATCTAAAGGGTATGAAACCATAAATATTTAGAATGCTTATAACCTAAGGATTGTAAATATGCAAACTAGAAATCAAATATACAGGGTGACCTAACATTATACAGGGTGTAACAATTGAAGTTTTATACAAAATGATGATTTCCTTTTTTTCTTCCACTGTCTATATGCAGGAGTTATATGAAGGCTAGGGATGTTTTTATTGTGTTTGAGTAAATTACCCATCCAGCCATATGCAACATTAATTGGCCAGCTTATTAGGAAATATATATACAGGGTGGTCAAAATATGCCATTTCAAATACTGAAAACCCCCACTTAATTAGACAAGTGATCAAATATATTGCAATGAGCCTAAAAGAGATACAGTTGTGATCAGGTTTGAGTGTTAGCATTAAGGTAAATCATCACCATGACATTAAAAAGTACTGTTTCGCGTGATAATTTAATATACAGGGTGGTTCATCCACAGATTTCAAAATTAATTAATTAGCTTAATTAATACTTTAAGTAAATGGTGTAAAGCATGCTTATATCATTTAGAACCAAGATGACATCAAGACTAAGTATAAGAAAGCTATAAATTACAGGACAGCACTCCATTTTCACCCATATATTACACAGCAATTCCTTCCTCCTCCTCAACCACCCCCGACTAATCATACTTAACGAGCTATATTAATCAAATCGAAAGTGATAACAAGAAATCCTCTTCAGATTATTAAAGGGTATTAAATTATCTTTAAAATAAGCCCAAACATAAGTCAATCTGATAGAGGGTTACAAAAATACCAAAGCCTAAAGACAAAAATTCCATTTGCACCTAATATTACACAGCTATCCCTACTCCTCCTCCACTCCCTCCTCCTCCGCTCCCTCAACCACCCTGACTAATTATACTTAACGAGCTGTAATAATTAAAGTAAAAGTGATAGATTTTTTCTCTCTTCAGATTATTAAAAGGTATTAAATTGTCTTTAAGATAAGCTCAAACACAAGTCAATTTGATAGAGAGTTACTCAAATACAATAGCCTAAAGACAAAAAAATCTCTAAAATGTAACAAAACCACCTTTTTGTGGTGCCGAGGTTAAAAAACGTGACCTTATGGTATTCTAGTCTCAGGATCGACCTGTATAATACATGGGAACTTTATTCTCATCCATTATTAGCACAGATGGTAGAATGTGACTTGTTCCAAACTATGGGACCTGTTGTCGTCACCCATCTGACAGTCTTAGTTAATTATTACTTATTACTCACTTATTTAGGGAAATGCACTTGATAAACATCTAATATAGTCGAACGGCGGCTCCCATATACAATGTACTTAAAGGGACACTAAGAGATGTGCTGCGCCCTCAATTATGATAAAAACTGGGATTAGTATAGAAAAATCAGCCCTCTTTGTACAAGAAAAAGTCGATTCAAAAATGCTCGTACAGCCGCGACGAGCATTTTACGTCCGACAGTATCCCCCTGCAGTACGCGTGATACATAAAGCGAACCGTATTTGCATAGAGGGCGTTTTTCAATAAATAGCGATGATATTGTTTTAATCAAGTTTTGCTGTGTTTTTGTTAGTAGAAACAACAATAATGGCAATTTTTAATGTTCATCTTGAATTCTGAAGTAAATTTTCAACACCACTTATGTCCCTTTAAGCGTGGCACATCCTCTTGCTCACGATGTAAAAGTAACCAAAAGAAGTTCAATGAATCTTATAATTATTATCAGGAATCACTAGGGGTTTGAAATTTGTTGTAAAGTCATATTTTAAAATAAATAAATAATCTAAGCCGGCTATTTTGTAAAATAATTTCGCTGAATATAGTAAATTGCTGTAATATGTCATCGATCCAGTGGCTACGGAAAAATCAACGTATTTTCATGGTGGAGTTGCCATCCACAATCAACGTCACTAACTTTAGCTGTACACAAAATCCCTTTTTTGTTGTTGCATCTAATGTATTTTGTATAGGCCAATGTTAAAATGTTGCAATGCACAACATTAAAAGGCCACATTCTAGCTAAAAAAAGTATCGTTTATAATATACAAGTTAAACCATTTGGAACGGTAGTTGCTACTCAGAGTTTCACGCTTGTGCGATCATCAGACAACTGGTTGCTGTTCTGTGTATACCGGGAAAGTCGTTGGTTATTGCGGACGTGGTTGTAGATACCAGTTATTGCGAACGTGATTAGTAATTGTAATTAGGTTATGCCTCTGGGACAATTCGTGTGGTAGAACTTGTTTTCATGGCGGCACTTGGAAACAAGCTTTGATCTTTTGTTGAGGAGTCTACTTTTGTCGTCATTGATGATGTACAACTTCTCCGTGAGGCAAAGGTCACACCGATTAGATCCGTTGGCGTACATGTATGCACGCGCTCTGGTGATGATAGAGCATTTGATGATGAATGGTTGGTTCTTCTTCTTTAGCTGCCACGCGTCTCTTGAGAGTTTAGTGCTGTGTTGGTGTTTTTCCTTTCTTTTGAACTGCATGTGGTTGTAGTATCTCAGCTTGAAGGGAAGTTCCGTGAGTCCGATGTATTCCTTGGTGACACTGTTGTTGGTGGATGTTATCTCAGCGCTGTAGATGATGCTGGAAGCTAAGCAATTTCCTTGGAGTGGACAGTCAATTCCTTCTTGCTTTTGGAGCAGTTTCATGTTTTCGGCGTTTCTTCGTGCACGGTTTCGTTGGTGTTCGGTGAGACTTTCTTGTTGTGTGACTTGATGGTACTGGCTATGCTGGGCATGCAGCTGCAGCTAACTTTGACGGTGTTCCTGTTGAATATCTTGTGGAGCTTGGAATATTTTGGGAACTGCTTGTCGATGAGTTTCAGGAAGGATCTGCCGATGTTGGTTGATACGCGGGTTGAACCAGATGATATTGCGCTGCCGATCTTTTATATCATGAAATATGCTCTACCGGACCAGTTGCCCCATCCTCCCTATACAAACGAGATGATATGAATGCATGAACCAATTGTTCTGTCGCTTGTTAAGTTAGATATTTGCCAATCTTGCCAATGTTTCTGAGCTGAAATGAAACGGATTTTACGACAGAAAAAACATGATGAACAAGAGTCATTGTACTGTCCATTAAAACATTCAAGATTGCGTACCTGTGAAATAGGGGCAACACATGAATAACCAATTTTCATATGTGGAACAGTAATTTTACTGAGTTTTTGTTTTGAGCCAATGTGTATGAAGTCTTTGTTACAAACATTAAGCTTGTATTACATGTATGAACTTACACTTGAAATAAATGGTAAAGGTAAAGTGACGTGCCTAGCGAACCTCGCGCTCGGAGTGCCTATCTCTTTTTTCTTTGGCGTTTAGGCCAGAATCCACTTTTTGTAATTGTTGCTGGGGGGGGGGGGGGGATGGGGGATGGGGGATGGGGGATGGGGGGGGGGGGCGCTAGCAGTAATAACACAATTAAGCTGCATTTCATCTTTGATTTAATGTGAATTTACTTTTTATTATTACTTTTGTTCCTTCAATTGTAGATACAACTAGCTAAGACACGAGATGATTGTGACGCTAACTGCCGCTAGCAGTAATAACACAAGCTGAATTGCATCTTGGATTTAATGTGAATTTACTCTTTATTTTCAATTTATTTTCAATTGTAGACAGTTTCGGGTCAAAATCTGCTCTCACACAATACTCTGCAATTTACACGCAGGCACGTATTTATGAGTGGCCATTGTACAAACAAAACGTGTAAGATAATACGTCTAAGGTAACACGTAGTACGTGTAAGGTTAGACGTCTATGATAACAATTACACGTAGAATACAAATATATGGTTTATTCCGTAAATAGCATACATTTGTAGGATATTCAATATAATTTTGACCTTGTATTGACCTTGTTTTTCCATCCTCCCCCATCCTCCACTCCCCGGAGATAACATTTTACACGTCGAAGATGAGCAAATACAGTCTACAAATATATGGTTTTATTCCGTAAATAGCATACATTTGTATGATATTTAATATGATTTTGACCTTGTTTTTTTATCATCCCTACCCCCCACTCCCCCGGATTGGTTTGATTGATACCTTTTGCAAATATTAAATTCAAATTGTCAAAATTGTTAACGGAATAAAGCAAAATTGTTATCTTACCAACCTTACACGTACACGTAACCTTATACTTTCTACGTGTAACCTTACACGTTTTACGTGTAACCTTACACGTTCTACGTGTAATCGTGCACGTTATACGTGTAACATTACGCGTTTTACGTGTAACCTTACATGTACTACGAGTTACCTAACGTCTTACACGTTTTGTTAATACTATGGCCACTCATAATAAAAACAATACAAATGCCTTAAAATATACATTTACTAAGTGATGGAATACACTATTTACATTTGCAGGATGCAGATACATATACTAAGTGATGGAATACACTATTTACATTTGTAGGATACAGATAAATATACTAAGTGATCGAATACATTATTTACATTTGCAGGATGCAGATACATATACTATGTGATGGAATACACTATTTACATTTGCAGGATGCAGATACATATACTATGTGATGGAATACACTATTTACATTTGCGGATTGCAGATAAATAAACACGTGTTGTATGATGATGACAGTTCGTTTAATACATCACACTACATTAATGTATTGTAAAAGAAATTCGGTCATATAATTTTCAGACCAATCGTTTGAAATGAAAAAAATTATTTACACTTGAACGGAACTTAACACTTAGATCATAGACATCGTTTTTAATGTTAACGAATCTGGGTGATAATGTTATTAGTATTATTCTGAAGGCATCCATGCCATGTTTTAATTAGTAGTAATAATTGCACTCCGCATGCATGACGTACATGCAAATCATATCATTACGATTCCATCCCCTTATAAGTTTGAGAGTATCCTAACCCCCGATTAAATCTTCCCCCTCCTACGCCATTTCTCACCACATGCTTGCCAGGACACATGCTACCCTACCGTCGCTCTCTTAAGCATGGCCCAAGGCTCTAGGCTTGGTATCATTCCTTGGATAATTTACTGGATGGAACTAGAAACCCAAATGTGACTTCGGAAAGTGTTTGTGTGAACAAATTCAAACTTTGAACTTCAATTTGTTATAAAAAACTAGTGATTTCAAATTTCGAAAGAAAGTCGCAACATAAGTATCCCTAGAGCAGAGTTAAGCTTTAAAAATTAGCCCAATAGGTGCTGAAAGATAACATGTCCCCCGGAATGCGGTCAATGGGTGTTAGATCTGGCAATTCTTGGGTGAAACTAAGAGCCCAACGTGCAACTCTTGAAAGTTATTGTGTTAAGAAATTCAATGTTTGAACTTCAATTTGTTTTAAAAACTAGTGTTATTCTAGATTTTGCAAGATCAAAAGTTCCAATTTCGAGAAGTTACGATATAGAGTAGATTTTAGTTTTAAAAACTAGCCCAATGGAGGCTAAACGTCAACATATGTGGAAAGACATATGGCAAGACTGTAGACTGCCTTTTCGGTCCAGACAAAAATATATCGCAAAATATACAATATGTAACTGGAACGTAATGTGCTAGCATCACTTGCTTTGGTTGTGATTTGTTTTTCACTTAGCACGGGTTTGTCGATTTTAACTATTGTTTTTAGGAGAGTAAGAGTATGTACACAATTATGAATTTTGGATAGTATTGTCCTGCATGGTGTATTGCTCGTGCAATTCACGCATCAACATCAGCGTACGTGCATTGATTTGTCTAATTTCTCGAAAATCAAGACCTAATAATGCATTCACCTAATATGAATAACGCATTTGTAAAATAAGTCGTATGAATAAATGAAAATCATGTTGTCAGGTGTATATCCAAGATTTTGAATTGAAGAGATCCGAAAAGGGGAAAATTGGCACTCTATTGAGCTCACCTGCGCACACTGCGAATGAATTCTCACCCAAAATCGGTAACCAATCAGAGGCGTGAAGACGTGCTTCCTTTTTTCGCACCACCGATGTCCGTTTCACCATTTTAGGGTGAAAGTAAAAGTAACGCGAGGTCAACCTCATGGGACCTACGTTCGTATGCGGACAACATTAATATGCGTTTAATAAAGCTGCTTAATTACTACCTATATATAAATTGTGCTGGCTGAAATAGTCAGCGAGAAAACCATTTTTTTTCGTGTATATTGTTATTATAACAAATACATAGCAGGAATAAACATAACATGGTCAAAGATTATTCACTCTTTACAAATCAGATCAACTGTGAACTTAGACCTATTTAAGATTGCGTAATGCCAATTTGTCAAGGCATTGCTTAACTTGGTTCCAGTAAGGCAGAGTAACGTCATTTCTGAAATCACCAAGTCCACCCTTATGCAAACGGGCGAAGTTCTCACAAGTTGGTTCAGCCGGGGGAACAGCAGCCGCTGAATAGCGTTTCATGTAGCCGTTGATGATTTGTTCGCTACAGTGGAAGTTTGAGGAGCACTGTTCAAGACCTATAAAAATGCAAGGTTCAAATCAAATTAATATTAACTTAAATATTGAAATATTACCAAATTAGAAGATTATACAATGGATCAAACACTTTCTCAATGACATTCTTCCGTTTACCACTGTCTACTACAAGCAGGTTAGGGCGCGTACACATATGGTGACTAGCGATCTACCTCTTGTTCAGCAGTAGTCAAAAGGTCATGGTAAATACCTACAATGTAGGTGATAGGCCTCCAATAAACAGTCAGTAAGATCGAATTAAAATATGCGAATTTTTAAATTTGTGTCCGACTAATGGGGGCCGCCATTTTGTTTTAAAAGTATATTAGTGTCCCGGATGTACACAGTTAGGTATATAGCAATTAAATTGTTTTGGTTGCGGGGAAATTCTTTTAATTCGGGGGTATGTTAAAACTTGTGATTCCGATAGTTAAATGTATTTACTAACTTTTCACCGACGGCAAGAAAAATCAATCGACGGAAAACGGAGTAAAAGGTGATTTTAAACCCAAAAAATGGAACAAATTCGTTCGTGTAAGAGGTGGTTTTGTCATTAAAAATGACGTCATTTGTTTTTCGGGGTCAATTGAACGCACAAAATATCATCTGGGATCGAGTTTAAGTCAAATTTAATTTATTTAATGATAAACTGGGCACTCCATTTAATAAAAAGTAAAAAACAGGCGTTATTAGCAGCAACTATAATGACGTAATTTTAAAAATGGCGGCCTCCATGAATTCGCCGCACGAATTTAAAAATTCGAATTTTTTTATTCGATCTTACTAACTGATAAAGGCCAATCACAAACTTAAATAAACAACCACAATCAAATGTTTATGCCTTACGGTTACACCTATTCTTGACTGATCCAGAATGAAACAGACTTGCTGTCTTTCAATAACATGATAGCTATACCTGTGGTTAGTGCAAGTTCATTTCTAATCACTCAGCGTATTAACCCTAACCCCACTGAATCTCACTAAATCTCACTGCCAGAAACTATCTCCACGCGCGTGGTGCTGCATTGTCTCGATGACGTCACCTACCGCAGGCATATGTGGGCACGGGGTTTGTGCCCGCATATGCGCTAGGGAGTTAGCTCAGTTGGTAGAGGGACAGACTTGGGTGCGGATGGTCCCGCGATCGAATCCCGGGGGGTGCTGGGTGATTTTTTGGGTAAAAAATAGTACTTCCCCCTCTCTCCCCCCCCCCCCCCCCCCCCACCGATACGCACAAAAAACTAGCTTTACTGGTTAGGGTTAATAAATGTCAATTGTTCATGTCCAATAATTATCCCTAACCCCACTGAATCTCACTAAATCTCACTGCCAGAAACTATCTCCACTCGCGTGGTGCTGCATTGCCTCGATGACGTCACCTACCGCAGGCATATGTGGGTACGGAGTTTGTGCCCGCATATGCGCTAGGGAGTTAGCTCAGTTGGTAGAGGGACAGACTTGGGTGCGGATGGTCCCGCGATCGAATCCCGGGGGGTGCTCGGTGATTTTTCGGGTCAAAAAATAGTACTTCCCCCCCCCGATACGCACAATAAAACTAGCTTTACTGGTTAGGGTTAATAAATGTCAATTGTTCATGTCCAATAACCCTAACCCCACTGAATCTCACTAAATCTCACTGCCAGAAACTATCTCCACGCGCGTGGTGCTGCATTGCCTCGAGTTAGCTCACCTACCGCAGGTATGCGCTAGGGAGTTAACTCAGTTGGTAGAGGGACAGACTTGGGTGCGGATGGACACGCGATCGAATCCTGGGGGGTGCTGAGTGATTTTTCGGGTCAAATAAAGAGTACTCCCCCCCCCCCCCCCCGATACGCACAAAAAACTAGCTTTACTGGTTAGGGTTTTAACCTTGTGAATGTCCGTTGGGCTATGGTTCATATTTGCTCTATGACCATAGGACGTGTCCTCTTAATTTCACGACACCGCCCCACCCCCACCCACTAAAGATTTGCCAAGCCCAAGATGTGCCGGTGATATTTTGTGATATATGGCAGGGTTAGGTTAGCGATAGAATAAACCCTGTTCAACGGGCAAACAATCTTTCCCGCAGGGTCTGTTGGTCGGTCTTTTCTTTTCTGCAAACATTCCGTGAAAAAGTTGCTAAATGTTCAACAATTTTAAAATAAAAAAACCCCACCAAATCAAAACATTAAAAACAAAATTGCTATATTGGTCAACATTTTCAAAAAATGTGTAATAAAACACCAACTTGTTTTTGAAAAATCTAAAAATAAGTGTCGGTTTTGCCCGTAGGTTTTTTCCGACGCGTAAAGGGGTCTACTTACCTCCACCATGTCCAGCTGGCAGTGTATCAGCTACCCAATCATGTGTCGTAGCATCGATGTAGTATCCAGCTGTGATATGATAAGGTCCGCATGCAGCAGTCTCTTCGTTGCAGATCGGATTGGGTATAGTACACCCCGTCAACACCTGACACATACAGAACAGGCAATCGGATGGGACAACGTCACGAACTGTGGAGAAATAGAAAGCGATAACATATACCATTCACATCTTTGCTTCCATCTTGAGGAATTCGTAATTATTTCAGATGAAACTGCCAAGGGAGATAAAACGAGTCAAATTTGGGGGAGGAAACCGGCACCGGCATATATTTGAGCTATAAAGGAATCCGTTTGGACATCTTAAGATTTTCCTGTGCGCACATGATGCTAAAATCTCGTAGAATAGTATCAGTAGAATAGTATCAGTAGAATAGTATCAGTAGAATAGTATCAGTAGAATAGTATCAGTAGAATAGTATCAGTAGGATAGTATCATTAGAATAGTATCAGTAGAATAGTATCAGTAGAATAGTATCAGTAGAATAGTATCAGTAGAATAGTATCAGTAGAATAGTATCAGTAGAACAGTATCAGTAGAACAGTATCAGTAGAACAGTATCAGTAGAACAGTATCAGTAGAATAGTATCAGTAGAATAGTATCAGTAGAATAGTATCAGTAGAATAGTATCAGTAGAATAGTATCAGTAGAATAGTATCAGTAGAATAGTATCAGTAGAATAGTATCAGTAGAATAGTATCAGTAGAATAGTATCAGTAGAACAGTATCAATAGAACAGTATCAGTAGAACAGTATCAGTAGAATAGTATCAATAGAATAGTATCAGTATAATATTATCAGTAGAATAGTATCAGTAGAATAGTATCAGTAGAACAGTATCAGTAGAATAGTATCAGTAGAATAGTATCAGTAGAATAGTATCAGTAGAATAGTATCAGTAGAAGAACAGTATCAGTAAAACAGTATCAGTAGAATAGTATCAATAGAACAGTATCAGTAGAATAGTATCAATAGAATCGTATCAGTAGAACAGTATCAGTAAAATAGTATTAGTAGAATAGTATCAGTAAAATAGTATCAGTAGAATTGTATCTGTAATAGTTACTTCCATAGCAATAATGTATGTTCAGTAATATTTATTTAATTGTTCCAGTTTGTCATAAGGATTCCATATGTTTTAAGTTAGAAGTCCTCATTCGATCTATTGATGTTTTCGGCACATTGTTTTTATATTTGAACTTTGACCAGGGAGTTGCTTTGACCACAGAGTTGATCATCAAAGGTTTTACTTTAATTTCACAATTGTTTTATTATTTTATAGCCAGTCTATAATGATGTTTTATAGTTTATTCCTTGCTTAAGAGTTTTATTGAAATTCAAGTGTATTAGTTACCATCAACGGGATATAAATGTATTAATTGTCAATTTTAGGCCATTTACACGCAATCCTAATCCTTGTGATTAGTTCTATTGTTATGTTCTGGGACAAAGAAGATTTCTTGATGTACCCCAGCATGCTAAGCGCCCCTACAGTACCAGCGGGGCTTATCACCAACACAAACAGTGCCACACATGTGTTAAACTAGTAATTAACAGCTGGACGTCGTCTGACCTCTACCATCTAATACATGGTACAGATAGGGTGACTTGGCCGTAAATATGATAAGAAGTTGAATCCCAACTAAAACTTGTATTCATACAAATATAGAGTCTTTTTAGAAATTCAAGAGAGGGTTGTATATTGAAGACACATCAATCAGATTACTTGCAACAGGATTTTCTTAAAGACCCTCGTTTAACAACTTTATAAGCATTTACTTGCACTGTAATGTCGATTGGAACCAGTAGACACTTGTGACAGAAATCAGTGGTCATATGATGAAAGTGAAGCATGTTGGTGTTGCACAAGTAATCTTATTTGGTTCTGGGAAGTCTTGAAAGTGTAAAGCCAATCAACCAGGTCTATCCACTTTACAACTGGACCCATCATAATCTCTTTCACAAGTTTATTGAGTTTAAAGTTGTATTTGGTAATGTGTTAGAGTGACTCATTCAATCTTGTAGCAGAGTTTAATTTTGATTTTGTTATTATGTGTTTACCCAGTAACTAGGCAACTGCTACTTAATTCGCCCATGTCATTTTAAGGAAAGTTTGAATTACTTTCGAACAGGACAGCAAAGTAACCAGTCCATCATATCTATAGCTCCATCTCTGTACATCTAGTTCACTTACGTTTTATTTACATTGATAGTGTGATGATTAATGAAAAAAAATCAATAAATATTACTGAATATACATTAATGCTATGGAAGTAACTATTACATATCAGTAGAATTGTATCAGTAAAATTGTATTAGATTCTGTTTTCAGGGCTGTATACAAATGTTATTATACGTTTCACTATGCAATTGTATCATGAAACATCGTCCTTCAAAAATTAAAAGTTTGGAAAGGATGTTGTGCATCTTTTATCAAATCAGAAATAATGCACTGGAAAATGAAGTGCCATGGTCCCAAACGTCCACAAAAAGACCATATGTATCATTTAATATAAAATAAGAGCATATTATATAGATGGGGTGACAGCAATTGTTATCAACAAAAGCAATGGTCAAAGGGACTTGACTGTCGATACATGCTTGAGGAAAAAGCATATGACCACAGCACTGTCCGCTATGCTTTATTGCCCTTTATAATGCTTTGGCGCGAGTTTTAAAAACACGGGTCCTAAACAAAACAGGATGCGCGCGCACACCGCCGGGAAAAATCAATGGCAACTGCCGACCAAATACACGACATGACGTCACATGTACCCCATCTATAATATACAGTCCTAAATAAGTAACTTACCCGGTAATAAATATGATCATAACTCACAAAATATAGCTCTAACCTACAAATATGAAATTGTAATATTGTGAAGAAATGTCTTCTCTTTTATTTGAGTTATTACACGTGAAGCCTGAATACACAGCTATGTATCCAAAAGCAAAACAAAGTTCAGTGTAGCAACAGAACGATGTACCTGGTAGCTAGCGACAACTCACCAGTCGATAGTTAGATGAGGATTGGTCAATGCAGCCCATACACATACTTGTCACATTACATGTATTTTGCGTGTTCAAACCCAAGTGTGAAAACGAAAACTGTACTTTGTTTCGTTCTTTTCGGTGCAGCGTTTTAAAGTGTAAACAGATTGTCGCAAGCGATGGCTCTAACTGAAGAGGAGAACATCATTTTGTAATTAATATTTTTAATACTGCCTGAATATTATTAGAGCAATGTGTCCAAAATCAAAAAGAAGTACAATTTTCATTTTTGCAGATTCTTGTTCCACTATAGGACGTGTTGATCAATGCGAATAGCCACGATTCACATCCCACTATCGAAGGGCGAGATGTTGCTACCAGAAATAAACTGACTATTGCTATATCAAGGCTGTGTGTTTTAACAGAAAATACCAAATTAAAGTTGTACTTGGTTTGGTTTTGGACACACAGCTTTTTTGATATCTTCACATTCGTATAACGTAGGAGCTATAGTGTTTGAGTTTTGAGCATTTTTATTACCTGGTAAGTACTTTGTAAGCATAGTATTAATTGTATAAAGCTGATGTCGTTACAAAGCTCATTCATTGTTGGTCCATATTCTTACCAATGCATGTATCTGACGGTGGTATATATGTGCAACAGCTGACACCGATTGGTTTACTCGGACACAGGCCCGGTATCACACTGGTAGCGGCAAACTCGTCGTCATAGCTACTATCACTAGGACACTGAGTATCAGATATACAGATCCCCAATTCTGCTACACATTCTGGATCTGAGTTAGCTGAGTAGAGGATATGGAGGTAAACAAATTATGATTTTGAAACCCTTTTCACTCGGCAGGCGTCTGTATGGGAATGGGGAAGACTCTATTGTTATGTTATTGATTAGAAAATGTTCATAGACAAGATAGGAGAAGATTTTGGAGACAAGCCACTTAACACAGGTCTGTCACCTATGATGCATATTTAGCCTTTTTGTTTTCCGTTAGTAAACTTGTCTGTGTTGTTCGAAAGATTCACTCATTCACTTACAATTTAATTTTCTTTATAGCATTTCTTTGTTTAAATTCGGACCATGAGTAATACACATCTCATCAGTTGAAAAGAGCCTATTTAAGCTTCCGAAGTGCAATGATCTGGACTGAAAATACCGGAGACTAAACGAAAACAGTGGATCTAAAATAGATTCAGTTTGTTTACCCCAATCTCTGACAACCCCGATCCGGTGTCCATCGGACTGTCGGAGCATGGTCGAGGCAGCTTGCTAACCAACTAACTCTAGGCCCAGTGCATGTTCATGATGCAATAACACAGTGGAGTAGGGGAGATGCGGGAGAGTTGAGCCACCCCCTATAACTCGAAAAGTAGTAACTTACTAAAATTTATATTTGCATAATTATATTGTTTATAGCATCAATACGACATTCTTAGTGTTAAACTCTACTGTCATGTATGCTCAGTATCAAAGATACCTAAACAAAATCTTTCATTTTTTCACTTTTGAGTGAAAAATAGAAAAATAAATGTTTTGTCTTTTTCCCATAGCAAGACTTAGACTATAATGGCGGTAATTTGTTTATTGAAGGGGGTATATATGACCATTATTTTAGAGAACTATTGTAAACTACCAAAAGTTCTACACAAGACAGGATAGGGTTATTTACAAAATGGTCACCATGAGGAGAGTTGAGCCATTGGTCATGGGGAGAGTTGAGCATAGGGAAAACATGTAGTAACATTTTGATTTTTGGACTAAAGGTGAAAAATGTATAATAAATGAGAGAAAATGTTATTTTGTGCCATGATAATAACAATTGAGCACCATATTTACTTTAAGGATTAATATATCAAAAGTTGAAAAAATATGATTTTGTTTTTTCACCAGCCATTATCAGACTTATCAGGCTGGCTCAACTCTCCTGTAATAGTGGCTCAACTCTCCCATATTGTAGGGAGAGTTGAGCCACTTTACCAATTTTTTTCAAACCTTTTATATAAATAGGCCTTAACTGCTGATCCCAACTGTTATTGTTTCACAACGAAAACAACACTCTAAAGTTTATTTTACACTAATTTTTTACAGGTTTGTACTTTTCCGCATATGGTGACACAAAATATAAAAATTGGCTCAACTATCCCGCATCTCCCCTTAGTGCAATATGATAATACAATGTCTTGGATGATGTAAGCAATTTCTAATGGCTGAGATGTATAGGAACTACACACTTTGGACTTAAAATATTTCTAACCGTGTTCTAACCCAACTTTTACAAAAAATAAATCAGTTGAAAAAGTGGTTCTAGTGGGGGAATCGAACCATGGACCTCTGCATTGTAAAGCATGTGCCAAAACATTATTTAATCGCTCTTATTATTACGGAATAAAGCTATACTACTGTTATGAATATAAATATTAATATATTAATATAGCTGCGTCAACCCCGGTTGGAAAGTCATGTGGATATTTCCACTACTGCGCATAGATATACATGTACATTATACTAAAACTTACCCACAGTGGGCAACGATATACATTTGACGTCGGTTCAACACCGGAACGTTAATTCAAAAATGGAGGCGCTCGTCAAAAATGCATGTGTGGTATGGACTTATTAAGTAATATACGTACGTGTGATGCAACATTCTACACCCTCCTGATTAGGACAAAATCCTAATTCAAAATTGTCTTGATAGCAGTCGGATATACGCGTGCATCGCCCCGTGCAGCCTGTATTCGGCATCGAAAGACCTAACTTGGCGCATTCTGTACCTGTTACAACTGGTGCTGAAAAATAGAAACGTGAAAAAAAGACAAAATAAAAAGTTAACAGTACACGTACGTCTAGATTTATAAACTCGAAAACAAAAATTGGTATTTTTTTGGTCATCTCAAGCCCGCAAAACCAATTGTAAAAAGGGGAGGATATTTAAGGGGAGAGCTATAATTAAAACACATTCCACTTTTTTAACACAGATTCGGGAAAATCATCTCTGTTTATTCATTGATATTTATTTTGAAATCTAAGAAAATAGTCATTGTCAAGACACTGGCAATGGCACCTTCACAATATACTTGGCCACCGAACGACAAGGCGCGAAGTCTGCGCGCAAATCACTAATTCCAAGTGTATATCCATGGACAAGCGAATGAAATAGGTCTACCGCCATTTCAACTGAAGCAATTAGCGAACGAGATATTTTAAGAGATTTTTGCGTAAATTAAGTAACATCGCAGAAACGTGCCAAAAGGCCTTTGCTTACAGAGCTGGTTTAAATTAGGGCGATATTACATTGTTATAATATAAGTCCGTGATAGGACACTCAAATCCTTGATTAAAGGCTATAGAAAGTTAATATTAGTAACTATTGTTCAAATTAAGTTGAACCTTAACATCGACCGAAACTATTCGCCCTTGTGTGGTCCGCCATTTGCGAGGAGCGCATCTCGTACCGCATTGAACATGTTGAATAGGACTATTCCATAACATATTACATTGACATTAATTTAGTTCGACTCTCTCTGCACTATATGTTTGGTCCTGCAGTGATACATCGTGAAATGGTTTATCACTTTCATTCAATCAGATTCCTGTTCGAGGCTCTATTGCGGATCCATTCGAGGCTCAAATTGCGGATCCGTGCAAGTGTAAATACATTTGATTCAGACTTGTCTAATTAGATACCTCATAAATAAATAATTTCGACAAATGAAAAAAGAACACTGCGGGCATACCTATTGTGCTAGTTGCTTCTGTTGTTATAACTTCTGTGGTTATAACTTCTGTGGTTAAAGCCTCTGTGGTTGAAGCTGCAGCGGTTGAGGCTGCAGCGGTTGAAGCTGTAGCGGTTGAGGCTGCAGGGGTTGAAGCTGCAGCGGTTAAAGCTGCAGCGGTTGAAGCTGCAGCGGTTGCAGCTGCAGCGGTTGAAGCTGCAGCGGTTGCAGCTGCAGCGGTTGAAGCTGCAGCGGTTGCAGCTGCAGCGGTTGAAGCTGCAGCGGTTGAAGCCACTGTGCTTAAAGCTTCTGCGGATGATGCCCCTATGGCTAATGCCTTTGCAGTTGAAGCATGTGAAGCTCCAATGGCTGCTGTTGATTCGCTGAGGGGTGAACCTTCAACTGTTGTTGCTTCTGTGTTGGATGCTCCTGTGGATGTTTAACATTTATACATTGACAAATAGCATGACATTTATTTATTTTTCTCCTGCTTTTTGGTAGGCTATTCTATTGTTTAAGTTTACATTGATTTTTGGCTAGAATATTTAGAGAACAAAATATAGTTCGTTGGTTTGCTATATACGATGGTCTTATAATGGATAGGCTGTACCATATTTGGAGACGTGTATGGTCGCCGTCACCGCATGCGGTCATACACGACGACTAAACTATATTGTGCGTATCAGCCAAAACCAATCAAATTGCCTGTTGGCATCCAAGACCACACCCACTATTTAAATTTGTTTTGATAATTTTTGAAATATTTTCCTTAATTTGTTATGCGTTTCAGAGAATGGTGACTAATAGGATATTGTCTAATCTACTTTAACTTCAGTGCTTTAAATTTGAATTCCTATTTATCATTTGTATTGCACTGTGCAGTTCTTGAAGCGTGCTTATGACTACTTCAACAGAGTCATTGGAACACGATCGTATATAGATGAGCGCCTCCATAGACATGACACCTGCATTTGTTCTCCAAAGGTACAAACAGTTACATACAGGGTACCATTTCTGAACAAACTTTCGCTAGATGTTTATAAGTTTCTGGTTTTCCTGTTAATGTTTGAGTAATATTAACAGCATTGAATCCTCGTATTTGTACGCAGGAATAACATTTTCATGCTGGTCCTTTCAACGCTGGAGGCACACGGGATGGCCATATTTCACTCACATGCATTATTACAATTCTTCCAGTTCCTGTGTGTTATATAATGCAAACATAATATTTGCACTTACGATCGACCTCCTTGTATTCAGAGATTTGCAAGCGATTCAAGACGGTCGTAAGTGACACATGCGAACTTCTTGCATTAAGTAGAAAATACAGCTTGCACTTAAGATAGTGAAACTGGTTTTCGAAGTAAATGCATAATTGTCACTGAAGAGCAACGACAACTCCGCCTTCATTAGCTGTCACATTTATGATATTTCCTATAATATACACCTCATTGTAAATCACACAAAAAATGCTTCTCCTGAAAAACAGTCAAAATGCTCTTACGACCCTCTTGTATTTACTAGCTGACGAAGTGATCTTAGTAAACTTACCGCAGTATGCTACCCGTTCTAATAGCACATCCAACTTCGTCGGTGTCCAGTTCTCTCTTAATATCAGTGGTCCTGGACTATCGATAAACCACCATAGAGGTTCTAAATCTGTCTTAGGCGTCCATCGTTCGCAAAGTGTAGCATGCATATGTAGAGGAGCAACCTTCGTACATATACACCGTTCTCCATACGGTACTGACCACGTCATGGCATTTCCGTTCGATTCATTGGGTCTTTTCTTTAATAAACATAAATGGCCACAAATTCCAGTCGCGAAGTAACCTGTAAATGAAATGTTTAAGGTTGTGAACATTCGCCTCAATGGCCAGTTTCCTGATCATCGATATCAACAAAAGGTTATTCGTGTTTGTCCGTTCTATAGATACTACTACACACCGGCAAATAGGTGCCCTATACTTTTTACACGTTGAAGAATGGGAAAACAAAACAAAATCTTATAATGTGCCTTTAATCTTTAAATTTATTATTTTTATCTTTTATTTTAAGTTCGTGATGTTTGTGATCTTTGAAATACATTTTCTACGACAAGTTCTGAGAAAAAGCCTCCGGAAATAGAAAGCTGGTCTTAAAGGATAACGCGTTAACAGTTTTCAGAGGTGTTGACCGGACATATACCATAATAATAAAATCTCCTCAAAACCTAAACAATAAAGTTAAATAATTTGCCCTTTGGTATTAAGTATGTAGTCCGAAAATCGGGAATAGGTATAAAACTCAATCATTTGGGATTTCTGACTACAAGGACCACCTATTAAATCCTATAATTTGACTCAGGCTAGACTTATTTCTAACGGTGCGGAATCTATACAGGTCTCCCAGAAAACCTGCAACTTTAGACAGAGCTCTGATTTACGATTGGTAAATCTGTTTTCAAATTATACGCATGTAATGTCGAAAACTGTTCAACCGATTTGATGGGAAATCTACCGTGCAGTCCGTGAATTCGGATTTGATGTCATGAATAAAAAAGTAGAGATTATAAGGAGTCCATAATGTGCAAACACGATTGTAATCAGTCGTGCAAAAGTAAAAAATAATTTGCAGGTTTTCTGGGACACCCTGTCGAATCTTACTATTTTTTTTCTAACTCGTTGAAAAGTGACTAAATTTAAGGGGGGGGGGGGGGGGGGGGGGGTTAACTGCACTTTTGCATCATCAAGCGTCGTGGTTTTTCTGACGTGAAACCATGGTTTAAAGGAATACATTTTTTTCTTCAAATAATGGCCCGTAATAAAATCAATCAACAGATTGATTGGTAAATTCTTAGACACAATACAATTCATTGGGGTTTATACAGAAAGGTTCATGGAACTTAGTATGATTGTATGAACAAGTAAATGCAAATGTACATGTAGATAGTATTGAAATAATTTACATAGATAAACATATCTTATTAGATAATTGGATTAACAAAATACCAAAATAAATTAACTGATCGAATAATTATGAAGTCATAGGTTTACTATATTTCGATGATGTACATCGACATGTATATTATTTAATCACAAACATTCATGCGTATGTATGTTCTTTAATTTTATGGCGCATCGCGGTCAATCCAAAGTTTGGATCACATCCAATAACGACATGTAGGACAACAAATTGTAAAATAAATCGGATTGTTAAATTTAAAAATTAAATGATATCACTATTTAAATTCTTTTAATAACAATAAGATAAGACATGCAAAAGATAGGAATTTAACCTGTGTCCGCATTACAATCTAATACATGAAGAGTCCTCCGTAGCAAGCCACAGTGGTTGCTGTGTTCTCGCCGTATTAATTATTGATCGATTGATTTACATAAAAATAACATGTTTCCTCGTACATATTGTTTGTTATGTTGCAATAGTCCTTATTTTGAAAAACAATGGTTAAAATGGAAACCCTGCTAGCTGCGAGCCGACGGATAGGCCAGGCCATGCATTTGATGCATTTGAATTTTAACTACAAGTCTTATGGGTCACTATACACCTAGCACAAAAAGTAACGGACCATGCGCTTTGATGTTAGCTAATCCAAAATTAATAATTGGTACCAAAAATATGTCATCATATTAAGGTTTAAACCAATTATGTAAATCTTTGGGGCAAACTGATCAAATAATAGATTTGTTTTAAACATTTATACCATAGCTTAATTTTATGAAACTTGTTAACACAAACATGGTAACAATGTTAATTCTCATGGTATTGCAACAAAAATGTAAGAAAACAAAGAACTATACATTTAATAGAGATAGGTAATCACGAGGTACAGGATGATTTTACATCGACAGAAATGCATATTTGGTATAAATAGTGATAATATATTTGGTAATAGAAATAAAATGGTTCTTTTCTATCTTGAAACTGGCTGAAGTCATTCTATGAGAAAAAGGATGTCATATTGAAGAAAATTGAAAACAAATACGACTTACGTTTTTCTTGTTATCCTAAAACATGAGAGCAATCCATCAAATACAGATACAGATAATATCATATCACGGTACCGTTCCATTTTCCCATGAAATTAACATTCTACGGAAATTATCGCTATGCAATTAATAACTACGAAATGTGTGGGCTCTCCATCTAACGACCATTGAATTGGGTTTTACTGCCAATGAAATATTAAAAACAATTCTAAAAAATGTGCTCTCCTTTTTCATGATACACATTAATAATAAGGTCATTAGTATAATCTACATGTACGATCATATTAATCGAAAGCTAGCCAATATAGTATGACTTGAATTACCGTCTACAAGTACAACGTCATGGGTGCGCGTTCGTTAATCGTAATGTGGACGTAAAACATCACGCACATGTCAAAAGAAAGTACAGATGAATAATTGTTTATTATTTTGATATGAAAACAGAGACATTGTCAGCAAAAGTTCATCTGTGAAAATGTTTTAAATTTTCGAGATAGGGCGTGTTTCAAATTCCAGTTCAAATGTTATTTCATAGCTTTTTGTGCTAGCTATCACGATAGCTAGCTCTTATAGCCTGAATTCAAAATCAATATTCCAAGTACGCGTTATTTATAATGACTTCGAGTCACTTGGTTCAGGAAACCGTGACCAAATCGGTATAATTATCGAACGGGTCCAGCCAAATGACACTCTCATACGGGTATATTGGTTGATCGAGAAGTGTGACGCTTGGATGCTATGAGTATTGCATCAGGGTCACTTACAAGCGCCGCCGAATCCATCTATGTCCATGGCTTTGATTGGACGAGAGATGTGTTCAGTTGTTTAGCGCCCGGGGTGAAATTTTGAGATGATGTCCGCAGTTGTTTGCCTAGCCTGTGTAAAGTATATTTACTCCGATAGGTAAACAAAGCGATAAATATCCACTAGCTTGTGGCAATGTAAAGAAATGGAGGGGGAAGCAAACTGAGAATTTTAGGCAAATATAGAATAGATTAACGCTGTCCATGCGCGCGGTTATGCACACGCAAAATACAATTCACAAAATGTTTCACAAACGTATTTAATTTATTGGCTTTCATCATCATATATTTCGAATCACCATGAGAAATTAATTAACATAAGTACAAGCACGTCTAGTATTAGGTCAGTTGTTCTTGAGATAAGACTTTGAAAGTTTAGAAAAGGTTTTTGCAAAATCTTTTTTATATGGCAAAACCAGGGAGGTGTAATAGGTAATATCACTCTGGTAAAACTAGCCGCATAGAAAGTGTCCCTTATGTCTGTTATTTTGTTATTCAACGAAAGCCGTTTAAAAACTATTGTACTTTTTAATTCACTATTGAGCAAATATACCTCTGACAATCTATGTTGATTTTTACAACACTTATACCAATAAAGCCTATGGAGAGGGTGGTTCTAAAATGTTTACTCTCGTGTTTGCCAAAGATGGAGATATCGTTTATAACTGCACAAACAAATCATTTTTTGAAGTCAATTGTTTGCGACATATGGGCGTAGCCAGGAGGCTTGCCATCCCGGGGGCACGAGAGTGGCGTGGGGTCCAGGGCCCACATTACATAAGGGCCCCGGCCCGGTAGGTCCTGGGACAAAGCCTCTGCTGCAGGTGATTAGGATTGGTATTGATTCCCCACGACGAGAAACGCCATGAAATTGGAGATAAGTATATAAAACCCTTTAACTCCCCTGAATTGTTAATTGCACCCCCCCCCCCCGAATGACCCTTGGTGGGTTACCTGTAGCTACGCCGCCAATGAATGCACACAACAAGATCAAATGATTGTTTCATTTCTTCCAAATTTCTTTTTAATTCACGAATTGGGCAGAGCTCCAAACTGAGTAATAGCCCAAACCCTAATTGGAGGTGATTCTTGTAAATAATTAATTTTCAGAGTGTTTATAACATTAATGTGAAAGTTTCAGATTAAAAATTCAAACCAAAAAATAAAAAAATACAAATAAAAGTACATCGTTAGTACATTATAAGTACATCTTTAAAGGATGATATCTCAGTTTGGAGTTTTCATAAAGACTATAACTGAAAAATTATATAACTCCGCTTAAAAAAAGAGTACCATTGTTAAGCGGAAGATCTCTACTACAATAATCAAATACAAGCTCAATGTTGATATCTTGCCTAATTGTGTCTGATTTTCACATATATACAGTACGGACAACTACTGCAAATTTGTCTTCATATTCATTACTTGATATCATGCCCAAATTTGCCAATACGTTCACTGCCTGCTCTTGTGCCAATACTGATTACCCAATTACATGTCATTATTCTACCAAATGCTTTCCTAAAAAATATCAAAGTCTTTCATTTGTACTAGCACTTCCCCTTTAAAGGGTTTTTTATTACACGTATACATGTAGTTGTTTATATTGTATTATTGGAACCTTCTACACATTTAACAGATTTTACCCCAAATATGGGTCTAAAATTGTGCGTCTTGAGAAGTTCTTGTATCTTATATCCCTACCAATATGTGTGCCAAAGATAGTCGTTTTATGAAGTTTGTAACGATCAATCCTATCACAAACCCCACTAAGGGCTCGAAAGTCCATTGTGAAATATTAATGTAGTTTAATATTTTGTATTGTAACAGAAGAAATAAAGTGTATTACGACCTCTCAGCGTTTTATGGATAAACGATACTTCTTCTCACGAACATGTAGGCATCAAGTTCATTTTTGCAGTGAATACTAATTTGTATTATATCTAGCGCAATACACTTCGGGTTAGAACTGGTGCCGAGTGTATTTCGTTTCGGGCTTAGCAGAGTCTTGAACTCGCGGCGTTCATTCTAGCGACGTGTCAGACTAGCGGCTTGTAACTAGTAGCGTGTCCGACAATCGGCAAATCGGAGCGGCGGTTACACCCTAAAATTGCTCTTACCTGTTATCAAGTACAGAATAAGCGCTATCAACTTCAAACCCATCCTGCCCAGGCTAAACGATGACAATACTGATATTATATGAAGATAGCACCTCCGACAAGTGATACGTTACTCTGTTGTTGATGAAGTTTAAAATGAAAAATTCCTTACACGCGCAATTTCATTGTTTGTATGAATCAATCATGAAAAACATAGAATATGTTGAAGTCATCAACAGTTAATGATCTAAGAACGTCATCTCAAATTAATTAAATACTTGGGAATACAGCTGGTCTCGTTAACAACAACAACAACAACAATTAATATTGAGATGATTATTTTCACAAAACTAATTCGAATTTTCGAGAATCTTGAAAAGGGAATTATAAAAAGACTAAATTATCTCATGATTTTGGGACGAATAAACAAAAACTGCCAAAAGCTTTCACAAGCGTCTTTCTTGAATCTTAATGAATAATAACGAGCGATTACTAGTAAGTAAATGCTTGAAATAGGTTGCTAGGTAGTAAACATAATTACTTCATTTTAGCATATGGACGAGTGAATGCCATTTACGTATTTATGTATACTAAACGGGACGCAATATTATTTACCGTAAGAAACATTTGATACCTTGACGGAGTAATGCGTATAGTAAACACATACACATGTACATTGTACAGCAATACATTTATACAGTGTTTGGCCAAATGTTTGTTACGGTTAATAAATTCGAAAACGGGACATAAGAATATGAAGCGGTTGCTTCAGATTTTTCCGGATCCAATTTGAAGATCTTGAACTTTTGCTTATTTGACTACTTGTTGCATGTTGAAGAACTTTTTTTATTGGAGTTATCGACAGGTAATGATCTAGAACATCAACTCAAATTAATTAAATATTTTGGAATACAGCTGGTCTCGTTGAGATGACTATTTTCTCAAAACCGATCCGAATTTTCGAGAGAGACATTAAAACAGGAACTTTTTCTTATAAAACCATATTTTACTACTTATTCCATATATGTTCGTACGATTCAATCATGAAGAACTTATTGGAGTTATCGACAAGTAATGATCTATACCATCAACTCAAATTAATTAAATATTTTGGAATACAGCTGGTCTCGTTGAGATGATTATTTTATCAAAACCGAACCGAATTTTCGAGAGTCATTAAACAGGAATCATAATAAGTAATCGAAATAATGCGGGGGCTGAATAAATAAAATTGGAGTACGACGAGACATACGAGCGTATATTATTATCTTATTTGTACCTTTGCATAACGTGTATGAAAGATCACTCACAGTAGACCATCCTTATTATAATAATTTGGCGAGCTAATAACTTAACACATCAGATTATTACGCCTTAGATAACCATACGTTGTGTAATGAATACTGATGAATAATGAATAACAGTATTTGTGCTCTGTTAAAATAGTTCACAATCTAAAATGGCTGCCAAAATGGCTGCCAAAATGGCCCCCAAAATGGTTCCTAAAGTGGCTGAAAAATTGTTAAATTCCAAAAAATGGGATATTATCAACCTAAATGTATGATAAAAATAAAGTTTTAACATTGGGATGTATGTATTAGACCACTAGTAACTCATATCCAGTATATTTGCATTGTAATAACATACTTTAAATCCAAGATGGCCACCAAAATGGCCGCTGTAAATGTACAAATAGTCTACATGAGTGTATGATATTCCACAATGGAAATTGTAAGAGTGTATATTACATCACATTCACCAAATAGTATGTTCGAAACTGCTAAGCTATTGCTTTTAGATATTATAAGGCCCACCTCTGTGACAATTTTGACTCTGAATTTAAAGATTTCTTGTCTTAAAAGACTCACCAATGTTAAAACAATACATGTTTTTAGATGTTTTTCATGAAGGAGAATACATTTAATGTTTATACACTTTACTTGTGGTATTGAGACACCATAACTTTAAGGAAAAATACAAAATGGCGGCCAAAATGACTAATTTTTAACACATTATGAAATTTGTCTATCTTGAAAGACTCACTAACGTCATGAACATTAAATCAATACATGTGTTTAGTGTTTTTCAGGTAGGAGATTATGTGTATAGGGCTTATACATTATGTGTTGTTTAGGCACCATAACTATAGGTAAAATTCAAAATGGCCTCCAAAATCACAGATTATTTATGTATTCTGACAGAAGTGTTCATTATTCCATATTTTTCAAGTGAAGACAAATGACAAATCTTTTACAAATTCGGATAGTTTATGCCTTGAAAGACTCGCCAATGTTAACATTAATATATGGGTTTTTTTCAGGTAGGAGAATTCATGTATTGTTTATTATAATTTATATGTGGTATTTAGACACCATAACTACAAGGGAAATACAAAATGGCCTCGAAAATCACAGTTTATTAATGTATTCTGAGAAAAGTGTTCATGATTCCATATTTTGCAAGGGAAGACTATGTTAGTGTCTTGCTGACTATAAAGCAAGTCCACAAGATGTAGCAGGCATATTGGCAAACATTATCTTTGACCAACATTTGGAAAGAGTGATATGTATCTGCTGATGGGGATCAAAGATATTCAGAGTGACATAATGTTAAGCAATGACGATGAGCCTCAACCAGATGAGAATACTTCCACATCTAAACATGCTAAATGGTGCATGCCAATGGAAGACATAGCTCTGTTGACCTTTGGATGTAAAACAGGTCTGGTGACTGAGCAACATTTAATATTGGATGACTTTGGGATCCCATCAAATCAGATAATCAAAATCCTGATACATATCAGACCTGTTAAACCTATGTGTTTACATAGTTGTGCAAACATTGAAAAGGTCTTCGCCTCTCCAAGTACATAATTATACTTTGGTAGGCATACAGTGCACATGCCAAGCTGTTGTCTCCAAGTCATGCTGCATGCCTATTCTATCTTGATATAGGCCTACAATGAATATACATGTAATAGTTACTTCCATCTCATTAATTCATGTTCAGTATTATTTTATTCTATTCCATCATATTCATGTTTTCAGTTCAGTTAATCATTTTAATATTTTGTGGCATTTAGATATTTTGGCCCTTTGATCATAAAAGATGATCATCAAAATGTTTTTAATTTATATTGTTACAATAGTGTTGATTTCAAGTTGATACAGAGATACAGGGGGTAGATAGTTTATTGATGTTTATCTTTCTTAAGAAATTCAAGTGTATGAGTTACCCTACCATGTCATATAAATGTATTGTCTTATCTTTCTTAAGAAATTCAAGTGTATGAGTTACCCTACCATGTCATATAAATGTATTGTTACATTTTGGCCATTCATGCTTAATCCTAATCCCTAGGATTGGTTCCATTATTATGTTCTGGGAATTGTACTTGAAAGTGTAAAGCCAATCAACTGGTCTATCCACTTCAAAAACTTGACCAAGCAGTAATCTCTTTCACCAGTCATAAAGTTTAAAGCTGTATTGTGTATTGTGCATAAGTGATGTATTCGTTGATGTGGCAGAGTCTAAATTTTGGTTGTTTCCCAAGTTACTAGGCAACTGCTATTTTAAATCACCCAGCAGTTATATAATTGTAAGGAGAGTTAAAACACTTTCGATCAGGTCACCATTGCAACAAGTTCATCAGTTAGATTCCACCTTCAGTATTTTTAGTAATTACAATTCTATCTTCAAGTTAAAGTTTATCCTCGAGTTTAATGTTATCCATCGCATCATTTGTTATTGTTTATTAAATAAAAGTAGTCATCGTGCAAGTTCTTCAAATAAAATATAAAGTGTTCGTCGTCAAAATTCATCATTGTTTCCTGTCTTTATCTCTTCGAGTTTCACCCCTACGGTCAAGATCGCTGGACATAACATTCCCGTAACTACCATTTTATTCTAACCGCGACATACAACTTGGATGCAAGCACATGTGTCTATGAAACAGATCTCATGGGATTTCAAAGGTTTAGAAAGAGTATTTGGAACGGTGTCAAGCAATCCAGAATTTCATTGAGGCATGGACATTATCTGGCAGTGTTGACTGTCAACCTGTATACATAACGACTGATTTTCGTCCTGCTCAGAGGATGGGGACACCATTATCTTCCCCTAATGAACCTGCTAGGTATTGTCACAAACAAACGGGCACCCTTGACAGGAATTGGCATGGGATTCGCAATCTTTTAGAGGAAATCCAAGAGCTGCCTAAGATTTAAGAGTAATTTGCCTCTGAATCTTTTTAAGGCAATATACGATTTTTTTGCTGCTACGTCGGATAAAGTTAGTGACACAAAAAGTTATCAAAATTGTCAACCTTGGACACTGATGAAGAGAGCTAGATGAGAACAAACTAGCTATCGTGGTGTTTCACAGACATGTATATCACAAGTAGCCTACATATGTAAACCAGGACCATGTTTTGCAAGAGGCATTTATTAGCATTCGCCATTTAGCAAATTGAACATCTCTAATTCGACAGGTTATTTCCTATTTTGAAACATAAATAACTAAATAAAGGACGTGTTTCCAATTTAAGACTTCGTGCACCTGTAAAATATTCATAGACTTTTAGTATGTCATTTATTGACTAAGGAATTCTATAAAACAGAATACATTATATGCCAATGTTGGTGGCCATATTAAATGTATGTCATTCTCAACCAAGTCACTCTATGATGATGAATAGTATTAATACAGGGGTGGGCAACCTTTTTGAATGAATGGGCCAGATATAAGGAGTGAAAAATGGACTGGGCCGCACCTAACCAAATTTGGTAGCAATGGCCTGTACAGTACAGATGACAGTGGCGTTCTTCATATTGGAGGGGGTGGGAAAGAATGAAAGTCAACCGACAAGATTGTTCTGAGTCAAGCAATGCGCGCGCGCGTAGCGAGCGAAAATTGTAGATTTGCCACTTATTTTTGGCACGATTGGGTATATTTGGTATATTTTAGCTGTAAACAAGCTACGTTACTACAGAATATTGCAATTTTGTGACACATATGCGCGCGTAGCGCGCGATTTTTTTTCATCGGTGTACTTTTGACCGTCATAATTCCATGATTCCTCTTGTCAAATGAACAGACAGTGCCAATCTCAACCGACACGACATCAATATTGGGGGGGGGGGGGGGGGGTGATCGCTCCCTCGCTCTCTCTAGTTATGCCACTGACAGATGATAATTAATGGGGAAAATATACCTACGCACGTTGAGGAACATCATTTGTGCCGATAAATGCTAAGCAGCTAGCTCGATTTTGTGATGATGTAAAATATATTTATTTTTTATTTTTCTTGATACATCTCGCGGGCCGCAAAAAAACCACTGGCGGGCCGCATGCGGCCCGCGGGCCGTAGGTTGCCCACCCCTGGTATTAATACATACCAGTATTCAGAGACCTAAATAAAATGTCACCTAGTATGACGTTACAGAGAGAATACTTTAAACAAATTACATGCAAACGTTGTTTTGGCGGCCATTTTGATTTTGTTATAAGGTCAAATAGGTCATTATTTTTAACTATCCTGATGAATAAAAGTGAAAGGAAACATTGGATTCAGAGACATTGAAAAAACATAATAAAGTACAATATCAGTTGCTGTTATAAACCCAAATATGCTCAAAATAGAGGAAATAGCCTTTTTGGGCGCCATTTTGAAATTTACTGAAGTCAAACAGGTTATTTTGACTACCCTAGAGAGTAGAAACATAATATGAATAAAAACTGTGGATCCAGAGATCTTGAAAACATAGAAAGTACCATATCAGTTGATGTTATTAACCCAATTTTGCTCACAAAAAGAGAAACTAACCGTTTTGTCGGCCATTTTGATTTTTCTGAGGTCAAACAGGTTATTCTGACTACCCTAGTGAGTAGAAATATGAAATGAATCAACACTTTGTATTCAGAGACCTTGAAAACACATAAAATACCACATCAGTTGGTGTTATAGACCCATCATTTGCTCAGAAATGGAGAAAAATGTCCTATTTGGCGGCCATCTTGAATTTTAGCATTTTACCAACCTAACCATTTGTCTGAGACATTTTTTTTGGTCATATTTTCTTTTTACTCACAAAATTTGGCCATAGAAAAACTGGGTTTTGTAAATTATTTCCAAAAAAAGTCTAGATTTGCCCACCTAGTACTATTCATCGATTGTAATACTATTACAATCGATGGATAGTACAATTAATAATACATTTTCACACGTATGAATTTAAAAACATTATATAAATGCTGATCACGGATAATATGATCACAGCTAATTTGCTTACTTCATTAATGATTCATGTAATTTTTATTATTTTAAATTATAAACATCATGCTTGAAAATGTAAAATACTTTTTGAAATAATACGTACGAAATACATAATCATCAATTCATGAAAACAACACAATCGATATCAGTTTGCACAATTAATGCAATTCAATTTATTCAGCAAAAATTAATACGTAATATGATAATACAATGTGAGAAAGAGGCTAGGGGCCCCAACAGAAACCCTGATAAACGGGCTTATAAAATGGGGACCCTTAACATAGAAAATGAATGATAGGATTTAAGGAACTATAAGGATAAGGATATAAAAAACCTAAACAAGATCATACAGAACGTTACACAGAACAATACATGACCAAAACAAATAAACAAAAAATTGAACAGGTCAACACAAAGAGACGAAATACATAAACGTAACAGGTTACAAACGTTGCCAAGGAAAAGTAGGTGACAGGGCGGCCTAAAAATACACGTCACAGATGAAACGTCTCTGCATCATTGCACCCGTTCCTTAAATAAGTATCGTTATATATTGGATACTAGGGCATGAAAAGTATCCGATACATATTGACGCAGTATAATACTGTGTATGCTAACATAGAAAAGTATCCGGTTGATATTAAATGGATCAGATACAGAATATACAGCCAGTATCCGTTGTCATATTAGCAACTTTAGTATTGATTTAGAGATTTGTGTACGGGGCATGCATGCGCTACTGAAAATCCATTGACGGTATAGGAGATCTGTCGGGGGTTTTAACCGGGGTCGCCACACCCATTCATGATTATGGGAAAGCAAATGGAACTAATGACTTTCCTTTCGGATAACAACAACATTTGATACCTTGACGGAATAAAGCGCGTAGTATACATGATGAGAATGATTGTAAACATGTATTATAGGCCTACAGTGGTTGACCAAATGGTGTTACGGTTTAAAAATCCCGGCTGCCCGGACAGGGGGCGTATCTATAAATCATGTATACCAAACTGCAAATGAGTATAGCATGTAGGCCTATCGTATGGTTTTATTTCCCTGTCGATGTACTAACCGGAGATACTCATGAGGTCGGGGGGGGGGGGGGGGTGGGGGGGGGGGGGTGGGGGGGTAATATTGATTGGTCGAATAAAATGATGAAGTTAATGACTTAATACATGTAAATAATTTTTATTGTTAGTTAATGAAATGATTAATCCGCCATTTTAATCAATGATTAATTTAGTAATAATACGAACCCTTTTTTCGGAAAGGATTCATCAGTAAATCAACATTAATTTATATTTAAATAATCAATCAATGGAATTATTTATTTAATTAATCAACTGTAGTCGTAGTAATAAGTGAAAGAACAACACGCACGCAGCACAACGATGATTGAGCCCAAAATTAGCAAGCTATCTTGGTTGTATGTGCATCACTCAATGTACGCTACTTCAAATTAAGTAAATAACTATTGTAATTAATTAAATAATTAATGTAATTAAATATATAATTAATTTAATTAAATAAATAATTAATTTAATCAATTAACTAATGAATTCAATCATTTAACTAATTAATTCAACCATTTAACTAATTAATTCAATCATTTAACTAATTAATTCAACCATTTAACTAATTAATTCAATCATTTAACTAATTAATTCAACCATTTAACTAATTAATCCAAATAATTAAATAATAATTAATTATGTAAATAATTAATGTAATGAATCAAATAATTATGTAATTAATACATTTATTTATTCATTTATTCAATTAATTCAAAAAATAATTAAATAAGTAAGTTGGTTTATTAAATTCACCTATTCGTTCAGCGCGGTGTTAATGTTCAAACATGTTCACAATCATCAATCATCAATCAATCAATCAATCAATCAATCAATCAATCAATCAATCAATCAATCAAGCAGCCAACCAACCAACCAACCAATGCATAGAAATCACAACATTTTTTTTTACAATTCTTAGCGGCTTGACCGACAAATATCAAAATTTGAATTTATTTGAATTTTGTTGGGGTACATATGAGATCGATGATACAAAAAAATCAAGCTGCAATCAATTTGAGGACAAAAACGTCATTCGCATATAAATCATAACATTTTTTTTTTTAAATTCTAGGCTTGACCGACAAATATCAAAATTTGAAAAATTAGCCCAAATACCAGTATTTGGTTAAGTAATTCAATTTTTTGGGGTATATATGAGATCGATGATACAAAAAATTCAAGCCGCAATCAATTTGGCAACAAAAAGTCATTCACATAGATTTGTTTAAATTTTTTTAATTCTAGGCTTGACCGACAAATATCAAAATTTGACAAATTAGCCCAAATACCATTATTTGGTTAAATAATTCAATTTTTGGGGTACATATGAGATCGATGATGCAAAAAAGTCAAGCCGCAATCAATTTGGCTACAAAAAAAGTCATTCACATAGAAATCATAATATTTTTTTTTTTAATTCTAGGCTTGACCGACAAATATCAAAATGTGAAAAATACCATTATTTGGTTGAAAAACTCAATTTTGGGGGGGAACGTATGACATCGATGATACAAAAAAAGTCAAGCCGCAATCAATTTGACGACAAAAAAGTTGTTCGCATAGAAATCATAATGATTTTGATTTTCAATTCTAAGCTTGACCGACAAAATATATCAACATTTGAAAAATTACCCCAAATACCATTATTTTGTTAAATAATTCAATTTTTTTGGTTTGCATGAGATCGATGATACAAAAAACTCAAACCGCAATCAATTTGACGACAAAAAAGTCTTTCGCATAGAAAACTCTCACAACAACAATTTATTACTTCCACGAAACCTTATCAAATCATATCATAATCATATCTAACATGTAGTATGTAGTTTGCATTTTCTCCCAATGTGTTATTTGAGGTCTATATGAACAAAATGATGCAAAAGCACAAATTGAGGTTTCATGCTGATCATATTTACAAAATAAACAACCAAAACAAACAACAAAAACTCTCACAACAACAATTTATAACTTTCACAACACCTTGTCGAATCATATCATAATCATATCTAACATAATGGGGTGTTACATGTAGTATGTAGTTTGCATTTCCTCCCAATGTGTTATTTGAGGCCCATATGAACAAAATGATGCAAAAGCACAAATTGAGGTTTCATGCTGATCATATTTACAAAATAAACAACCAAGACAAACAACAAAAACTCTCACAACAACAATTTATTACTTCCACTTAACACCTTATCAAATCATATTATCACCATATCTAACATAATGGGGTATTACATGTGGTCTGTAGTTTGCATTTTCTCCCAATGTGTTATTTGAAGCCCATATAAACAAAATGATGCAAAAGCACAAATTGAGGTTTCATGCTGATCATATTTACAATATAAACAACCAAAACAAACAACAAAGTCTCTCACAAC
>CM069444.1:83523165-83545665 GCA_035610835.1 Ophiura sarsii
AGAATTAGCATCGTGCGATGTTGCAATTAAAAATGGCGGCGGTTTGAAGGTTGTACACAAGTCAATGGGAAAGAAGCCATTTTGTTTCGCCGCTTAAAAAGGGTTGGTCCTACAATTTCGCGCACGTCAAAGAAAATAAAGAGCGTGTTAAGACGTGTATAGGGTTTAAATAACAGCCTCATCGACATGACGTAATAACGAAATTCAAAATCTGGTTAGGGTTATGGTTAGCGTTAGGGTTAGGGTTAGGCTTAGGGTTAGGGTTAATGAAACTAACGAAAGAAAAACTCTTAAGTATTTACCGTTTCAAAATGGCGGCTGTTTGAAGTTTGACAAAATTTGCATGTAAGTCAATGGGAATGACTTTATTTTGGCCGCCATTTTGAAACTACATCTACTTACATCTCCTCCTACTTCCTCTTCATCTTCTCGTCTCCGATCCTCAACCTCAATTAGCGGGGGCATTGCTTTCTGTGTGCTGTATGTCTATTTTTTATATCCTACGTGTAACGGAACATCTTAAATAAAAATGAAATCGATGTCAAATAACGGTGATTGCACATATTGCAAATCGGTTTATTGGCTACAATAATTACATAGAACATTGAAACAAGTTAATATTAGGTGTGTACAAAGTGAATGAAGGTCAAAGGTCATCACGAAAAGGAAAGGTCATTCAGGGATCAAATATACATTTTTGGTTAAACGAACTAAAACAAAGTAAAAATTTACCAATGTTATAATGTCATCCCAAGCCGGAAAATAGGATAAGTCTTTCAACGTTTAATTGGATTCAATACAATGTTTCGTTCAAGAGATATTCAATTTTTAGTGTAATTTTAAGATATTACGATTACAAAAATTCATACATTTTCCCGATTTAGTCAATGGCAATGACTTTATTTTGGCCGCCATTTTGAAACTACATCTACTTACATCTCCTCGTCTGCGATCCTCAACCTCAATTTGCGGGGGCATTGCTTTCTGTATGCTGTATGTCTTTTTTCTATATCCCACGTGTAACGGAACATCTTAAATAAAAATGAAATCGATGTCAAATAACGGTGATTGGACATATTGCAAATCGGTTTATTGGCTATAATAATAACATAGAACATTGAAACAAGTTAATATTAGGTGTGTACAAAGTGAATGAAGGTCAAAGGTCATCACGAAATGGAAAGGTCATTCAGTGGTCAAATATACATTATTGGTTAAACGAACTCAAACAAAGTAAAATGTTAACAAAGTTATAATGTCATCCTCAGCCGGACAATAGGATAAGTCTTTCAACATTTAATTGGATTCAATACGATGTTTCGTTCAAGAGATATTCAATTTTTAGTGTAATTTTAAGGTATTACGATTAAAAAAATTCATACATTTTCCTGATTTAGTCAATGGCAATGACTTTATTTTGGCCGCAATTTTGAAACTACATCTACTTACATCTCCTCGTCTCCGATCCTCAACCTCAATTTGCGGGGGTATTGCTTTCTGTGTGCTGTCTGTCTTTTTTCTATATCCCACGTGTAACGGAACATCTTAAATAAAAATGAAATAGATGTCAAATAACGGTGATTGCACATATTGCAATCGGTTTATAGGCTATAATAATTACATAGAACATTGAAACAAGTTAGGGGTTAGGGGTTAGGGGTTAGAGGTTAGGGGTTAGGGGTTAGGGGTTAGGGGTTAGGGGTTAGTGGTTAGGGGTTAGGGGTTAGGGGTTAGGGTTAGGGGTTAGGGGTTAGGGGTTAGGGGTTAGGGGTTAGGGGTTAGGGGTTAGGGGTTAGGGGTTAGGGGTTAGGGGTTAGGGGTTAGGGTTAGGGTTAGGGTTAGGGTTAGGGTTAGGGTTAGGGTTAGGGGTTAGGGGTTAGGGTTAGGGTTAGGGTTAGGGGGTTAGGGTTAGGGTTAGGGTTAGGGTTAGGGTTAGGGGTTAGGGGTTAGGGGTTAGGGGTTAGGGGTTAGGGGTTAGGGGTTAGGGGTTAGGGTTAGGGTTAGGGGTTAGGGGTTAGGGGTTAGGGGTTAGGGTTAGGGTTAGGGTTAGGGTTAGGGTTAGGGTTAGGGGTTAGGGGTTAGGGGTTAGGGGTTAGGGGTTAGGGTTAGGGTTAGGGTTAGGGTTAGGGGTTAGGGTTAGGGTTAGGGTTAGGGTTAGGGTTAGGGTTAGGGTTAGGGTTAGGGTTAGGGTTAGGGTTAGGGTTAGGGTTAGGGGTTAGGGGTTAGGGGTTAGGGTTAGGGTTAGGGTTAGGGTTAGGGTTAGGGTTAGGGTTAGGGGTTAGGGGTTAGGGGTTAGGGTTTAGGGTTAGGGTTAGGGTTAGGGTTAGGGTTAGGGTTAGGGTTAGGGTTAGGGTTAGGGTTAGGGTTAGGGTTAGAGTTACGGGGTTGTGTCAGTTGTATGCGTGTTAGTTAAGGTCCCTTATTTATGTCATAGATAGGTTATGGGTAGACTAAGAAATTGGCCAAAGAAAATTTCTTAAGTAGTTACCGTTTCAAAATGGCGGCGGTTTGGAGTTTGTACACAAGTCAATGGGATAGTAGCCATTTTGTTTGGCCGCTTAAAAATGGTACGTCGTACAATTTCGTACACGACAAAGAAAATAAAGAACGTGTTAAGGTCTACCTAGGGTTTAAATAACAGCCTCATCGTACATTTAGTTTGTGAGATATGACGTAATAACCAAAATCCAAAATGGCGACCAAAATGTAAATTTTGTCCGATTTTGTTCAAAATTAATATATGCATAGTTGATGTGAAGCCAATTACAGATTTGTGAGAATTAGCATCTTGCGATGTTGCAATTCAAAATGGCGGCGGTTTGAAGGTTGTACACAAGTCAATGGGAAAGAAGCCATTTTGTTTCGCCGCTTAAAAAGGGTTGGTCATACAATTTCGCGCACGACAAAGAAAATAAAGAGCGTGTTAAGACCTGTATAGGGTTTAAATAACAGCCTCATCGATATGACGTAATAACGAAATTCAAAATCTGGTTAGGGTTATGGTTAGCGTTAGCGTTAGCGTTAGGGTTAGGGTTAGGGTTAAGGTTATGGTTAGGGTTAATGAAACTGGCGAAAGAAAAACTCTAAAGTAGTTACCGTTTCAAAATGGCGGCTGTTTGAAGTTTGACAAAATGTGCATGTAAGTCAATGGGAATTACTTTATTTTGGCCGCCATTTTGAAACTACATCTACTTACATCTCCTACTTCCTCTTCATCTCCTCGTCTCCGATCCTCAACCTCAATTTGCGGGGCATTGCTTTCTGTATGCTGTATGTCTTTTTTCTATATCCCACGTGTAACGGAACATCTTAAATAAAAATGAAATCGATGTCAAATAACGGTGATTGCACATTGCAAATCGGTTTATTGGCTATAATAATTACATAGAACATTGAAACAAGTTAATATAAGGTGTATACAAAGTGAATGAAGGTCAAAGGTCATCACGAAAAGGAATGGTCATTCAGGGGTCAAATATACATTATTGGTTAAACGAACTCAAACAAAGTGAAAATTTAACAATGTTATAACGTCATCCCCAGCCGGACAATAGGATAAGTCTTTCAACGTTTAATTGGATTCAATACGATGTTTCGTTCAAGAGATATTCAATTTTTAGTGTAATTTTAAGATATTACGATTAAAAAAAATCATACATTTTCCCGATTTAGTCAATGGCAATGACTTTATTTTGGCCGCCATTTTGAAACTACATCTACTTACATCTCCTCCTACTTCCTCTTCATCTCCTCGTCTCCGATCCTCAACCTCAATTTGCGGGGTCATTGCTTTCTGTGTGCTGTATGTCTATTTTCTATATCCCACGTGTAACGGAACATCTTAAATAAAAATGAAACCGATGTCAAATAACGGTGATTGCACAGATTGCAAATCGGTTTATTGGCTATAATAATTACATAGAACATTGAAACAAGTTAATATTAGGTGTGTACAAAGTGAATCTGGTGTTAAGGGTTCGGGGTTAGTGTTTAGTGTTTAGGGGTTAGGGGTTAGGGGTTAGGGGTTAGGGGTTAGGGGTTAGGGGTTAGGGGTTAGGGGTTAGGGGTTAGGGGTTAGGGGTTAGGGGTTAGGGGTTAGGGGTTAGGGGTAGGGTTTGGGTTTGGGTTTGGGTTAGGGTTAGGTTTAGGGTTTAGGGTTTAGGGTTTAGGTTAGGGTTAGGGTTAGGGTTAGGGTTAGGTTTAGGGTTTAGGGTTAGGGTTAGGGTTAGGGTTAGGGTTAGGGTTAGGGTTAGGGTTAGGGGTTAGGGGTTAGGGGTTAGGGTTAGGGTTAGGGTTAGGGTTAGGGTTAGGGTTAGGGGTTAGGGGTTAGGGGTTAGGGGTTAGGGGTTAGGGTTAGGGTTAGGGTTAGGGTTAGGGTTAGGGTTAGGGTTAGGGTTAGGGTTAGGGTTACGGGGTTGTGTCAGTTGTATGCGAGTTAGTTAAGGTCCCTCATTTATGTCATAGATAGGTTATGGGTAGACTAAGAAATTGGCCAAAGGAAAGTTCTTAAGTAGTTACCGTTTCAAAATGGCGGCGGTTTGAAGTTTGTACACAAGTCAATGGGAAAGTAGCCATTTTGTTTCGCCGTTTAAAAATGGTAGGTCGTACAATTTCGTGCACGACAAAGAAAGTAAAGAGCGTGTTAAGAACTACCTAGGGTTTAAATAACAGCCTTATCATATCTTTAGTTTGTGAGATATGACGTAATAACCAAAATCCAAAATGGCGACCAAAATGTAAAGTTTGTCCGATTTTGTTTAAAATTATTATATGCATAGTTGATGTGAAGCCAATTACAGATTTGTAAGAATTAGCATCGTGCGATGTTGCAATTAAAAATGGCGGCGGTTTGAAGTTTGTACACGTCAACGGGAAAGTAGCCATTTTGTTTAGCCGCTTAAAAATGGTACGTCGTACAATTTCGTACACGACAAAGAAAATAAAGAACGTGTTAAGATCTACCTCGGGTTTAAATAACAGCCTTATCGTACCTTTAGTTTGTGAGATATGACGTAATAACCAAAATCCAAAATGGCGACCAAAATGTAAATTTTGTCCGATTTTGTTCAAAATTAATATATGCATACTTGATGTGAAGCCAATTACAGATTTGTGAGAATTGGCATCTTGCGATGTTGCAATTCAAAATGGCGGCGGTTTGAAGGTTGTACACAAGTCAATGGGAAAGAAGCCATTTTGTTTCGCCGCTTAAAAAGGGTTGGTCCTACAATTTCGCGCACGACAAAGAAAATAAAGAGCGTGTCAAGACCTGTATAGGGTTTAAAGAACAGCCTCATGGATATGACGTAATAACGAAATTCAAAATCAGGTTTTGGTTATGGTTAGCGTTAGCGTTAGGGTTAGGGTTAAGGTTATGGTTAGGGTTAATGAAAATGGCTAAAGAAAAACTCTTACGTAGTTACCGTTTCAAAATGGCGGCTGTTTGAAGTTTGACAAAATTTGCATGTAAGTCAATGGGAATGACTTTATTTTGGCCGCCATTTTGAAACTACATCTACTTACATCTCCTACTTCCTCTTCATGTCCTCGTCTCCGATCCTCAACCTCAATTTGCGGGGCATTGCTTTCTGTGTGCTGTATGTCTTTTTTCTATATCCCACGTGTAACGGAACATCTTAAATAAAAATGAAACCGATGTCAAGTAACGGTGATTGCACATAATATTGCAAATCGGTTTATTGGCTATAATAATTACATAGAACATTGAAACAAGTTAATATTAGGTGTGTACAAAGTGAATGAAGGTCAAAGGTCATCACGAAAAGGAAAGGTCATTCAGGGGTCAAATATACATTATTGGTTAAACGAACTCAAACAAAGTAAAAATTTAACAATGTTATAACGTCATCCCCAGCCGGACAATAGGATAAGTCTTTCAACGTTTAATTGGATTCAATACGATGTTTCGTTCAAGAGATATTCAATTTTTAGTGTAATTTTAAGATATTACGATTAAAAAAATTCATACATTTTTCCGACTTAGTCAATGGCAATGACTTTATTTTGGCCGCCATTTTGAAACTACATCTACTTACATCTCCTCCTACTTCCTCTTCATCTCCTCGTCTCCGATCCTCAACCTCAATTTGCGGGGCATTGCTTTCTGTGTGCTGTATGTCTATTTTCTATATCCCACGTGTAACGGAACATCTTAAATCAAAATAAAATCGATGTCAAATAACGGTGATTGCACAGATTGCAAATCGGTTTATTGGCTATAATAATTACATAGAACATTGAAACAAGTTAATATTAGGGTTAGGGTTAGGGTTAGGGTTAGGGTTAGGGTTAGGGTTAGGGTTAGGGTTAGGGTTAGGGTTAGAGTTACGGGGTTGTGTCAGTTGTATGCGAGTTAGTTAAGGTCCCTCATTTATGTCATAGATAGGTTATGGGTAGACTAAGAAATTGGCCAAAGGAAAGTTCTTAAGTAGTTACCGTTTCAAAATGGCGGCGGTTTGAAGTTTGTACACAAGTCAATGGGAAAGTAGCCATTTTGTTTCGCCGTTTAAAAATGGTAGGTCGTACAATTTCGTGCACGACAAAGAAAGTAAAGAGCGTGTTAAGAACTACCTAGGGTTTAAATAACAGCCTTATCATATCTTTAGTTTGTGAGATATGACGTAATAACCAAAATCCAAAATGGCGACCAAAATGTAAAGTTTGTCCGATTTTGTTTAAAATTATTATATGCATAGTTGATGTGAAGCCAATTACAGATTTGTAAGAATTAGCATCGTGCGATGTTGCAATTAAAAATGGCGGCGGTTTGAAGTTTGTACACGTCAACGGGAAAGTAGCCATTTTGTTTAGCCGCTTAAAAATGGTACGTCGTACAATTTCGTACACGACAAAGAAAATAAAGAACGTGTTAAGATCTACCTCGGGTTTAAATAACAGCCTTATCGTACCTTTAGTTTGTGAGATATGACGTAATAACCAAAATCCAAAATGGCGACCAAAATGTAAATTTTGTCCGATTTTGTTCAAAATTAATATATGCATACTTGATGTGAAGCCAATTACAGATTTGTGAGAATTGGCATCTTGCGATGTTGCAATTCAAAATGGCGGCGGTTTGAAGGTTGTACACAAGTCAATGGGAAAGAAGCCATTTTGTTTCGCCGCTTAAAAAGGGTTGGTCCTACAATTTCGCGCACGACAAAGAAAATAAAGAGCGTGTCAAGACCTGTATAGGGTTTAAAGAACAGCCTCATGGATATGACGTAATAACGAAATTCAAAATCAGGTTTTGGTTATGGTTAGCGTTAGCGTTAGGGTTAGGGTTAAGGTTATGGTTAGGGTTAATGAAAATGGCTAAAGAAAAACTCTTACGTAGTTACCGTTTCAAAATGGCGGCTGTTTGAAGTTTGACAAAATTTGCATGTAAGTCAATGGGAATGACTTTATTTTGGCCGCCATTTTGAAACTACATCTACTTACATCTCCTACTTCCTCTTCATGTCCTCGTCTCCGATCCTCAACCTCAATTTGCGGGGCATTGCTTTCTGTGTGCTGTATGTCTTTTTTCTATATCCCACGTGTAACGGAACATCTTAAATAAAAATGAAACCGATGTCAAGTAACGGTGATTGCACATAATATTGCAAATCGGTTTATTGGCTATAATAATTACATAGAACATTGAAACAAGTTAATATTAGGTGTGTACAAAGTGAATGAAGGTCAAAGGTCATCACGAAAAGGAAAGGTCATTCAGGGGTCAAATATACATTATTGGTTAAACGAACTCAAACAAAGTAAAAAATTAACAATGTTATAACGTCATCCCCAGCCGGACAATAGGATAAGTCTTTCAACGTTTAATTGGATTCAATACGATGTTTCGTTCAAGAGATATTCAATTTTTAGTGTAATTTTAAGATATTACGATTAAAAAAATTCATACATTTTTCCGACTTAGTCAATGGCAATGACTTTATTTTGGCCGCCATTTTGAAACTACATCTACTTACATCTCCTCCTACTTCCTCTTCATCTCCTCGTCTCCGATCCTCAACCTCAATTTGCGGGGCATTGCTTTCTGTGTGCTGTATGTCTATTTTCTATATCCCACGTGTAACGGAACATCTTAAATCAAAATAAAATCGATGTCAAATAACGGTGATTGCACAGATTGCAAATCGGTTTATTGGCTATAATAATTACATAGAACATTGAAACAAGTTAATATTAGGGTTAGGGTTAGGGTTAGGGTTAGGGTTAGGGTTAGGGTTAGGGTTAGGGTTAGGGTTAGAGTTACGGGGTTGTGTCAGTTGTATGCGAGTTAGTTAAGGTCCCTCATTTATGTCATAGATAGGTTATGGGTAGACTAAGAAATTGGCCAAAGGAAAGTTCTTAAGTAGTTACCGTTTCAAAATGGCGGCGGTTTGAAGTTTGTACACAAGTCAATGGGAAAGTAGCCATTTTGTTTCGCCGTTTAAAAATGGTAGGTCGTACAATTTCGTGCACGACAAAGAAAGTAAAGAGCGTGTTAAGAACTACCTAGGGTTTAAATAACAGCCTTATCATATCTTTAGTTTGTGAGATATGACGTAATAACCAAAATCCAAAATGGCGACCAAAATGTAAAGTTTGTCCGATTTTGTTTAAAATTATTATATGCATAGTTGATGTGAAGCCAATTACAGATTTGTAAGAATTAGCATCGTGCGATGTTGCAATTAAAAATGGCGGCGGTTTGAAGTTTGTACACGTCAACGGGAAAGTAGCCATTTTGTTTAGCCGCTTAAAAATGGTACGTCGTACAATTTCGTACACGACAAAGAAAATAAAGAACGTGTTAAGATCTACCTCGGGTTTAAATAACAGCCTTATCGTACCTTTAGTTTGTGAGATATGACGTAATAACCAAAATCCAAAATGGCGACCAAAATGTAAATTTTGTCCGATTTTGTTCAAAATTAATATATGCATACTTGATGTGAAGCCAATTACAGATTTGTGAGAATTGGCATCTTGCGATGTTGCAATTTAAAATGGCGGCGGTTTGAAGGTTGTACACAAGTCAATGGGAAAGAAGCCATTTTGTTTCGCCGCTTAAAAAGGGTTGGTCCTACAATTTCGCGCACGACAAAGAAAATAAAGAGCGTGTCAAGACCTGTATAGGGTTTAAAGAACAGCCTCATGGATATGACGTAATAACGAAATTCAAAATCAGGTTTTGGTTATATGGTTAGCGTTAGCGTTAGGGTTAGGGTTAAGGTTATGGTTAGGGTTAATGAAAATGGCTAAAGAAAAACTCTTACGTAGTTACCGTTTCAAAATGGCGGCTGTTTGAAGTTTGACAAAATTTGCATGTAAGTCAATGGGAATGACTTTATTTTGGCCGCCATTTTGAAACTACATCTACTTACATCTCCTACTTCCTCTTCATGTCCTCGTCTCCGATCCTCAACCTCAATTTGCGGGGCATTGCTTTCTGTGTGCTGTATGTCTTTTTTCTATATCCCACGTGTAACGGAACATCTTAAATAAAAATGAAACCGATGTCAAGTAACGGTGATTGCACATAATATTGCAAATCGGTTTATTGGCTATAATAATTACATAGAACATTGAAACAAGTTAATATTAGGTGTGTACAAAGTGAATGAAGGTCAAAGGTCATCACGAAAAGGAAAGGTCATTCAGGGGTCAAATATACATTATTGGTTAAACGAACTCAAACAAAGTAAAAATTTAACAATGTTATAACGTCATCCCCAGCCGGACAATAGGATAAGTCTTTCAACGTTTAATTGGATTCAATACGATGTTTCGTTCAAGAGATATTCAATTTTTAGTGTAATTTTAAGATATTACGATTAAAAAAATTCATACCTTTTGCCATTGACTTAGTCAATGGCAATGACTTTATTTTGGCCGCCATTTTGAAACTACATCTACTTACATCTCCTCCTACTTCCTCTTCATCTCCTCGTCTCCGATCCTCAACCTCAATTTGCGGGGCATTGCTTTCTGTGTGCTGTATGTCTATTTTCTATATCCCACGTGTAACGGAACATCTTAAATCAAAATAAAATCGATGTCAAATAACGGTGATTGCACAGATTGCAAATCGGTTTATTGGCTATAATAATTACATAGAACATTGAAACAAGTTAATATTAGGGTTAGGGTTAGGGTTAGGGTTAGGGTTAGGGTTAGGGTTAGGGTTAGGGTTAGAGTTACGGGGTTGTGTCAGTTGTATGCGAGTTAGTTAAGGTCCCTCATTTATGTCATAGATAGGTTATGGGTAGACTAAGAAATTGGCCAAAGGAAAGTTCTTAAGTAGTTACCGTTTCAAAATGGCGGCGGTTTGAAGTTTGTACACAAGTCAATGGGAAAGTAGCCATTTTGTTTCGCCGTTTAAAAATGGTAGGTCGTACAATTTCGTGCACGACAAAGAAAGTAAAGAGCGTGTTAAGAACTACCTAGGGTTTAAATAACAGCCTTATCATATCTTTAGTTTGTGAGATATGACGTAATAACCAAAATCCAAAATGGCGACCAAAATGTAAAGTTTGTCCGATTTTGTTTAAAATTATTATATGCATAGTTGATGTGAAGCCAATTACAGATTTGTAAGAATTAGCATCGTGCGATGTTGCAATTAAAAATGGCGGCGGTTTGAAGTTTGTACACGTCAACGGGAAATTAGCCATTTTGTTTAGCCGCTTAAAAATGGTACGTCGTACAATTTCGTACACGACAAAGAAAATAAAGAACGTGTTAAGATCTACCTCGGGTTTAAATAACAGCCTTATCGTACCTTTAGTTTGTGAGATATGACGTAATAACCAAAATCCAAAATGGCGACCAAAATGTAAATTTTGTCCGATTTTGTTCAAAATTAATATATGCATACTTGATGTGAAGCCAATTACAGATTTGTGAGAATTGGCATCTTGCGATGTTGCAATTCAAAATGGCGGCGGTTTGAAGGTTGTACACAAGTCAATGGGAAAGAAGCCATTTTGTTTCGCCGCTTAAAAAGGGTTGGTCCTACAATTTCGCGCACGACAAAGAAAATAAAGAGCGTGTCAAGACCTGTATAGGGTTTAAAGAACAGCCTCATGGATATGACGTAATAACGAAATTCAAAATCAGGTTTTGGTTATGGTTAGCGTTAGCGTTAGGGTTAGGGTTAAGGTTATGGTTAGGGTTAATGAAAATGGCTAAAGAAAAACTCTTACGTAGTTACCGTTTCAAAATGGCGGCTGTTTGAAGTTTGACAAAATTTGCATGTAAGTCAATGGGAATGACTTTATTTTGGCCGCCATTTTGAAACTACATCTACTTACATCTCCTACTTCCTCTTCATGTCCTCGTCTCCGATCCTCAACCTCAATTTGCGGGGCATTGCTTTCTGTGTGCTGTATGTCTTTTTTCTATATCCCACGTGTAACGGAACATCTTAAATAAAAATGAAACCGATGTCAAATAACGGTGATTGCACATAATATTGCAAATCGGTTTATTGGCTATAATAATTACATAGAACATTGAAACAAGTTAATATTAGGTGTGTACAAAGTGAATGAAGGTCAAAGGTCATCACGAAAAGGAAAGGTCATTCAGGGGTCAAATATACATTATTGGTTAAACGAACTCAAACAAAGTAAAAATTTAACAATGTTATAACGTCATCCCCAGCCGGACAATAGGATAAGTCTTTCAACGTTTAATTGGATTCAATACGATGTTTCGTTCAAGAGATATTCAATTTTTAGTGTAATTTTAAGATATTACGATTAAAAAAATTCATACATTTTTCCGACTTAGTCAATGGCAATGACTTTATTTTGGCCGCCATTTTGAAACTACATCTACTTACATCTCCTCCTACTTCCTCTTCATCTCCTCGTCTCCGATCCTCAACCTCAATTTGCGGGGCATTGCTTTCTGTGTGCTGTATGTCTATTTTCTATATCCCACGTCAAAGAAGATTTCTTGATGTACCCCATAATGCTTAGCGCCCCTATAGTACCAGCAGGGCTTATCAGCAAAACAAACAGTCCCACACATGTGTTAAAGTAATTAACAGCTGGAGGTCGTCTGACCTCTACCATCTAAATGCATGGTGCAGATAGGGTAACTTGTATAAATATTAAAAGAAATTGAATCCCAACTAAAACTTGTATTCATAAAAATATAGGGTCTTTAAGAAAATCAAAAGAGGACTGTATTAAAGACACATCAATCATATTACTTGCAAAAGGATTTTCTTAAAGACCCTCGTTTAACAACTTTATAAGCATTTCCTTGCACTGTAATGTCAATGGGAACCAGTAGACACTGGTGACAGAAATCCTGTGGTCATGTGATGAAAGTGAAGCATTCTGGGGTGCATCAAGAAATCTTCTTTGATCCCACGTGTAACGGAACATCTTAAATCAAAATAAAATCGATGTCAAATAACGGTGATTGCACAGATTGCAAATCGGTTTATTGGCTATAATAATTACATAGAACATTGAAACAAGTTAATATTAGGGTTAGGGTTAGGGTTAGGGTTAGGGTTAGGGTTAGGGTTAGGGTTAGGGTTACGGGGTTGTGTCAGTTGTATGCGAGTTAGTTAAGGTCCCTCATTTATGTCATAGATAGGTTATGGGTAGACTAAGAAATTGGCCAAAGGAAAGTTCTTAAGTAGTTACCGTTTCAAAATGGCGGCGGTTTGAAGTTTGTACACAAGTCAATGGGAAAGTAGCCATTTTGTTTCGCCGTTTAAAAATGGTAGGTCGTACAATTTCGTGCACGACAAAGAAAGTAAAGAGCGTGTTAAGAACTACCTAGGGTTTAAATAACAGCCTTATCATATCTTTAGTTTGTGAGATATGACGTAATAACCAAAATCCAAAATGGCGACCAAAATGTAAAGTTTGTCCGATTTTGTTTAAAATTATTATATGCATAGTTGATGTGAAGCCAATTACAGATTTGTGAGAATTAGCATCGTGCGATGTTGCAATTACAAATGGCGGCGGTTTGAAGTTTGTACACGTCAACGGGAAAGTAGCCATTTTGTTTAGCCGCTTAAAAATGGTACGTCGTACAATTTCGTACACGACAAAGAAAATAAAGAACGTGTTAAGATCTACCTCGGGTTTAAATAACAGCCTTATCGTACCTTTAGTTTGTGAGATATGACGTAATAACCAAAATCCAAAATGGCGACCAAAATGTAAATTTTGTCCGATTTTGTTCAAAATTAATATATGCATACTTGATGTGAAGCCAATTACAGATTTGTGAGAATTAGCATCTTGCGATGTTGCAATTCAAAATGGCGGCGGTTTGAAGGTTGTACACAAGTCAATGGGAAAGAAGCCATTTTGTTTCGCCGCTTAAAAAGGGTTGGTCCTACAATTTCGCGCACGACAAAGAAAATAAAGAGCGTGTCAAGACCTGTATAGGGTTTAAAGAACAGCCTCATGGATATGACGTAATAACGAAATTCAAAATCAGGTTTTGGTTATGGTTAGCGTTAGCGTTAGGGTTAGGGTTAAGGTTATGGTTAGGGTTAATGAAAATGGCTAAAGAAAAACTCTTACGTAGTTGCCGTTTCAAAATGGCGGCTGTTTGAAGTTTGACAAAATTTGCATGTAAGTCAATGGGAATGACTTTATTTTGGCCGCCATTTTGAAACTACATCTACTTACATCTCCTACTTCCTCTTCATGTCCTCGTCTCCGATCCTCAACCTCAATTTGCGGGGCATTGCTTTCTGTGTGCTGTATGTCTTTTTTCTATATCCCACGTGTAACGGAACATCTTAAATAAAAATGAAACCGATGTCAAGTAACGGTGATTGCACATAATATTGCAAATCGGTTTATTGGCTATAATAATTACATAGAACATTGAAACAAGTTAATATTAGGTGTGTACAAAGTGAATGAAGGTCAAAGGTCATCACGAAAAGGAAAGGTCATTCAGGGGTCAAATATACATTATTGGTTAAACGAACTCAAACAAAGTAAAAATTTAACAATGTTATAACGTCATCCCCAGCCGGACAATAGGATAAGTCTTTCAACGTTTAATTGGATTCAATACGATGTTTCGTTCAAGAGATATTCAATTTTTAGTGTAATTTTAAGATATTACGATTAAAAAAATTCATACATTTTTCCGACTTAGTCAATGGCAATGACTTTATTTTGGCCGCCATTTTGAAACTACATCTACTTACATCTCCTCCTACTTCCTCTTCATCTCCTCGTCTCCGATCCTCAACCTCAATTTGCGGGGCATTGCTTTCTGTGTGCTGTATGTCTATTTTCTATATCCCACGTGTAACGGAACATCTTAAATCAAAATAAAATCGATGTCAAATAACGGTGATTGCACAGATTGCAAATCGGTTTATTGGCTATAATAATTACATAGAACATTGAAACAAGTTAATATTAGGGTTAGGGTTAGGGTTAGGGTTAGGGTTAGGGTTTGGGTTTGGGTTTGGGTTTGGGTTTGGGTTTGGGTTAGGGTTAGGGGTTAGGGGTTAGGGGTTAGGGGTTAGGGGTTAGGGGTTAGGGGTTAGGGGTTAGGGGTTAGGGGTTAGGGGTTAGGGGTTAGGGGTTAGGGGTTAGGGGTTAGGGGTTAGGGGTTAGGGGTTAGGGTTAGGGTTAGGGTTAGGGGTTAGGGGTTAGGGTTAGGGTTAGGGTTAGGGTTAGGGTTAGGGTTAGGGGTTAGGGGTTAGGGGTTAGGGGTTAGGGGTTAGGGGTTAGGGGTTAGGGGTTAGGGGTTAGGGGTTAGGGGTTAGGGGTTAGGGGTTAGGGTTAGGGTTAGGGTTAGGGTTAGAGTTACGGGGTTGTGTCAGTTGTATGCGAGTTAGTTAAGGTCCCTCATTTATGTCATAGATAGGTTATGGGTAGACTAAGAAATTGGCCAAAGGAAAGTTCTTAAGTAGTTACCGTTTCAAAATGGCGGCGGTTTGAAGTTTGTACACAAGTCAATGGGAAAGTAGCCATTTTGTTTCGCCGTTTAAAAATGGTAGGTCGTACAATTTCGTGCACGACAAAGAAAGTAAAGAGCGTGTTAAGAACTACCTAGGGTTTAAATAACAGCCTTATCATATCTTTAGTTTGTGAGATATGACGTAATAACCAAAATCCAAAATGGCGACCAAAATGTAAAGTTTGTCCGATTTTGTTTAAAATTATTATATGCATAGTTGATGTGAAGCCAATTACAGATTTGTAAGAATTAGCATCGTGCGATGTTGCAATTAAAAATGGCGGCGGTTTGAAGTTTGTACACGTCAACGGGAAAGTAGCCATTTTGTTTAGCCGCTTAAAAATGGTACGTCGTACAATTTCGTACACGACAAAGAAAATAAAGAACGTGTTAAGATCTACCTCGGGTTTAAATAACAGCCTTATCGTACCTTTAGTTTGTGAGATATGACGTAATAACCAAAATCCAAAATGGCGACCAAAATTGAAATTTTGTCCGATTTTGTTCAAAATTAATATATGCATACTTGATGTGAAGCCAATTACAGATTTGTGAGAATTGGCATCTTGCGATGTTGCAATTCAAAATGGCGGCGGTTTGAAGGTTGTACACAAGTCAATGGGAAAGAAGCCATTTTGTTTCGCCGCTTAAAAAGGGTTGGTCCTACAATTTCGCGCACGACAAAGAAAATAAAGAGCGTGTCAAGACCTGTATAGGGTTTAAAGAACAGCCTCATGGATATGACGTAATAACGAAATTCAAAATCAGGTTTTGGTTATGGTTAGCGTTAGCGTTAGGGTTAGGGTTAAGGTTATGGTTAGGGTTAATGAAAATGGCTAAAGAAAAACTCTTACGTAGTTACCGTTTCAAAATGGCGGCTGTTTGAAGTTTGACAAAATTTGCATGTAAGTCAATGGGAATGACTTTATTTTGGCCGCCATTTTGAAACTACATCTACTTACATCTCCTACTTCCTCTTCATGTCCTCGTCTCCGATCCTCAACCTCAATTTGCGGGGCATTGCTTTCTGTGTGCTGTATGTCTTTTTTCTATATCCCACGTGTAACGGAACATCTTAAATAAAAATGAAACCGATGTCAAATAACGGTGATTGCACATAATATTGCAAATCGGTTTATTGGCTATAATAATTACATAGAACATTGAAACAAGTTAATATTAGGTGTGTACAAAGTGAATGAAGGTCAAAGGTCATCACGAAAAGGAAAGGTCATTCAGGGGTCAAATATACATTATTGGTTAAACGAACTCAAACAAAGTAAAAATTTAACAATGTTATAACGTCATCCCCAGCCGGACAATAGGATAAGTCTTTCAACGTTTAATTGGATTCAATACGATGTTTCGTTCAAGAGATATTCAATTTTTAGTGTAATTTTAAGATATTACGATTAAAAAAATTCATACATTTTTCCGACTTAGTCAATGGCAATGACTTTATTTTGGCCGCCATTTTGAAACTACATCTACTTACATCTCCTCCTACTTCCTCTTCATCTCCTCGTCTCCGATCCTCAACCTCAATTTGCGGGGCATTGCTTTCTGTGTGCTGTATGTCTATTTTCTATATCCCACGTCAAAGAAGATTTCTTGATGTACCCCATAATGCTTAGCGCCCCTATAGTACCAGCAGGGCTTATCAGCAAAACAAACAGTCCCACACATGTGTTAAAGTAATTAACAGCTGGAGGTCGTCTGACCTCTACCATCTAAATGCATGGTGCAGATAGGGTAACTTGTATAAATATTAAAAGAAATTGAATCCCAACTAAAACTTGTATTCATAAAAATATAGGGTCTTTAAGAAAATCAAAAGAGGACTGTATTAAAGACACATCAATCATATTACTTGCAAAAGGATTTTCTTAAAGACCCTCGTTTAACAACTTTATAAGCATTTCCTTGCACTGTAATGTCAATGGGAACCAGTAGACACTGGTGACAGAAATCCTGTGGTCATGTGATGAAAGTGAAGCATCCTGGGGTGCATCAAGAAATCTTCTTTGATCCCACGTGTAACGGAACATCTTAAATCAAAATAAAATCGATGTCAAATAACGGTGATTGCACAGATTGCAAATCGGTTTATTGGCTATAATAATTACATAGAACATTGAAACAAGTTAATATTAGGGTTAGGGTTAGGGTTAGGGTTAGGGTTAGGGTTAGGGTTAGGGTTAGGGTTACGGGGTTGTGTCAGTTGTATGCGAGTTAGTTAAGGTCCCTCATTTATGTCATAGATAGGTTATGGGTAGACTAAGAAATTGGCCAAAGGAAAGTTCTTAAGTAGTTACCGTTTCAAAATGGCGGCGGTTTGAAGTTTGTACACAAGTCAATGGGAAAGTAGCCATTTTGTTTCGCCGTTTAAAAATGGTAGGTCGTACAATTTCGTGCACGACAAAGAAAGTAAAGAGCGTGTTAAGAACTACCTAGGGTTTAAATAACAGCCTTATCATATCTTTAGTTTGTGAGATATGACGTAATAACCAAAATCCAAAATGGCGACCAAAATGTAAAGTTTGTCCGATTTTGTTTAAAATTATTATATGCATAGTTGATGTGAAGCCAATTACAGATTTGTGAGAATTAGCATCGTGCGATGTTGCAATTAAAAATGGCGGCGGTTTGAAGTTTGTACACGTCAACGGGAAAGTAGCCATTTTGTTTAGCCGCTTAAAAATGGTACGTCGTACAATTTCGTACACGACAAAGAAAATGAAGAACGTGTTAAGATCTACCTCGGGTTTAAATAACAGCCTTATCGTACCTTTAGTTTGTGAGATATGACGTAATAACCAAAATCCAAAATGGCGACCAAAATGTAAATTTTGTCCGATTTTGTTCAAAATTAATATATGCATACTTGATGTGAAGCCAATTACAGATTTGTGAGAATTGGCATCTTGCGATGTTGCAATTCAAAATGGCGGCGGTTTGAAGGTTGTACACAAGTCAATGGGAAAGAAGCCATTTTGTTTCGCCGCTTAAAAAGGGTTGGTCCTACAATTTCGCGCACGACAAAGAAAATAAAGAGCGTGTCAAGACCTGTATAGGGTTTAAAGAACAGCCTCATGGATATGACGTAATAACGAAATTCAAAATCAGGTTTTGGTTATGGTTAGCGTTAGCGTTAGGGTTAGGGTTAAGGTTATGGTTAGGGTTAATGAAAATGGCTAAAGAAAAACTCTTACGTAGTTGCCGTTTCAAAATGGCGGCTGTTTGAAGTTTGACAAAATTTGCATGTAAGTCAATGGGAATGACTTTATTTTGGCCGCCATTTTGAAACTACATCTACTTACATCTCCTACTTCCTCTTCATGTCCTCGTCTCCGATCCTCAACCTCAATTTGCGGGGCATTGCTTTCTGTGTGCTGTATGTCTTTTTTCTATATCCCACGTGTAACGGAACATCTTAAATAAAAATGAAACCGATGTCAAGTAACGGTGATTGCACATAATATTGCAAATCGGTTTATTGGCTATAATAATTACATAGAACATTGAAACAAGTTAATATTAGGTGTGTACAAAGTGAATGAAGGTCAAAGGTCATCACGAAAAGGAAAGGTCATTCAGGGGTCAAATATACATTATTGGTTAAACGAACTCAAACAAAGTAAAAATTTAACAATGTTATAACGTCATCCCCAGCCGGACAATAGGATAAGTCTTTCAACGTTTAATTGGATTCAATACGATGTTTCGTTCAAGAGATATTCAATTTTTAGTGTAATTTTAAGATATTACGATTAAAAAAATTCATACATTTTTCCGACTTAGTCAATGGCAATGACTTTATTTTGGCCGCCATTTTGAAACTACATCTACTTACATCTCCTCCTACTTCCTCTTCATCTCCTCGTCTCCGATCCTCAACCTCAATTTGCGGGGCATTGCTTTCTGTGTGCTGTATGTCTATTTTCTATATCCCACGTGTAACGGAACATCTTAAATCAAAATAAAATCGATGTCAAATAACGGTGATTGCACAGATTGCAAATCGGTTTATTGGCTATAATAATTACATAGAACACTGAAACAAGTTAATATTAGGGTTAGGGTTAGGGTTAGGGTTAGGGTTAGGGTTAGGGTTAGGGTTTGGGTTTGGGTTTGGGTTTGGGTTAGGGTTAGGGTTAGGGGTTAGGGGTTAGGGGTTAGGGGTTAGGGGTTAGGGGTTAGGGGTTAGGGGTTAGGGGTTAGGGGTTAGGGGTTAGGGGTTAGGGGTTAGGGGTTAGGGTTAGGGTTAGGGTTAGGGTTAGGGTTAGGGGTTAGGGTTAGGGTTAGGGTTAGGGTTAGGGTTAGGGTTAGGGGTTAGGGGTTAGGGGTTAGGGGTTAGGGGTTAGGGGTTAGGGGTTAGGGGTTAGGGGTTAGGGTTAGGGTTAGGGTTAGGGTTAGAGTTACGGGGTTGTGTCAGTTGTATGCGAGTTAGTTAAGGTCCCTCATTTATGTCATAGATAGGGTTAGGGTTAGGGTTAGGGTTAGGGTTAGGGTTAGGGTTAGGGTTAGGGTTAGGGTTAGGGTTAGGGTTAGGGTTAGGGTTAGGGTTAGGGTTAGGGTTAGAGTTACGGGGTTGTGTCAGTTGTATGCGAGTTAGTTAAGGTCCCTCATTTATGTCATAGATAGGTTATGGGTAGACTAAGAAATTGGCCAAAGGAAAGTTCTTAAGTAGTTACCGTTTCAAAATGGCGGCGGTTTGAAGTTTGTACACAAGTCAATGGGAAAGTAGCCATTTTGTTTCGCCGTTTAAAAATGGTAGGTCGTACAATTTCGTGCACGACAAAGAAAGTAAAGAGCGTGTTAAGAACTACCTAGGGTTTAAATAACAGCCTTATCATATCTTTAGTTTGTGAGATATGACGTAATAACCAAAATCCAAAATGGCGACCAAAATGTAAAGTTTGTCCGATTTTGTTTAAAATTATTATATGCATAGTTGATGTGAAGCCAATTACAGATTTGTAAGAATTAGCATCGTGCGATGTTGCAATTAAAAATGGCGGCGGTTTGAAGTTTGTACACGTCAACGGGAAAGTAGCCATTTTGTTTAGCCGCTTAAAAATGGTACGTCGTACAATTTCGTACACGACAAAGAAAATAAAGAACGTGTTAAGATCTACCTCGGGTTTAAATAACAGCCTTATCGTACCTTTAGTTTGTGAGATATGACGTAATAACCAAAATCCAAAATGGCGACCAAAATGTAAATTTTGTCCGATTTTGTTCAAAATTAATAGATGCATACTTGATGTGAAGCCAATTACAGATTTGTGAGAATTGGCATCTTGCGATGTTGCAATTCAAAATGGCGGCGGTTTGAAGGTTGTACACAAGTCAATGGGAAAGAAGCCATTTTGTTTCGCCGCTTAAAAAGGGTTGGTCCTACAATTTCGCGCACGACAAAGAAAATAAAGAGCGTGTCAAGACCTGTATAGGGTTTAAAGAACAGCCTCATGGATATGACGTAATAACGAAATTCAAAATCAGGTTTTGGTTATGGTTAGCGTTAGCGTTAGGGTTAGGGTTAAGGTTATGGTTAGGGTTAATGAAAATGGCTAAAGAAAAACTCTTACGTAGTTACCGTTTCAAAATGGCGGCTGTTTGAAGTTTGACAAAATTTGCATGTAAGTCAATGGGAATGACTTTATTTTGGCCGCCATTTTGAAACTACATCTACTTACATCTCCTACTTCCTCTTCATGTCCTCGTCTCCGATCCTCAACCTCAATTTGCGGGGCATTGCTTTCTGTGTGCTGTATGTCTTTTTTCTATATCCCACGTGTAACGGAACATCTTAAATAAAAATGAAACCGATGTCAAATAACGGTGATTGCACATAATATTGCAAATCGGTTTATTGGCTATAATAATTACATAGAACATTGAAACAAGTTAATATTAGGTGTGTACAAAGTGAATGAAGGTCAAAGGTCATCACGAAAAGGAAAGGTCATTCAGGGGTCAAATATACATTATTGGTTAAACGAACTCAAACAAAGTAAAAATTTAACAATGTTATAACGTCATCCCCAGCCGGACAATAGGATAAGTCTTTCAACGTTTAATTGGATTCAATACGATGTTTCGTTCAAGAGATATTCAATTTTTAGTGTAATTTTAAGATATTACGATTAAAAAAATTCATACATTTTTCCGACTTAGTCAATGGCAATGACTTTATTTTGGCCGCCATTTTGAAACTACATCTACTTACATCTCCTCCTACTTCCTCTTCATCTCCTCGTCTCCGATCCTCAACCTCAATTTGCGGGGCATTGCTTTCTGTGTGCTGTATGTCTATTTTCTATATCCCACGTCAAAGAAGATTTCTTGATGTACCCCATAATGCTTAGCGCCCCTATAGTACCAGCAGGGCTTATCAGCAAAACAAACAGTCCCACACATGTGTTAAAGTAATTAACAGCTGGAGGTCGTCTGACCTCTACCATCTAAATGCATGGTGCAGATAGGGTAACTTGTATAAATATTAAAAGAAATTGAATCCCAACTAAAACTTGTATTCATAAAAATATAGGGTCTTTAAGAAAATCAAAAGAGGACTGTATTAAAGACACATCAATCATATTACTTGCAAAAGGATTTTCTTAAAGACCCTCGTTTAACAACTTTATAAGCATTTCCTTGCACTGTAATGTCAATGGGAACCAGTAGACACTGGTGACAGAAATCCTGTGGTCATGTGATGAAAGTGAAGCATCCTGGGGTGCATCAAGAAATCTTCTTTGATCCCACGTGTAACGGAACATCTTAAATCAAAATAAAATCGATGTCAAATAACGGTGATTGCACAGATTGCAAATCGGTTTATTGGCTATAATAATTACATAGAACATTGAAACAAGTTAATATTAGGGTTAGGGTTAGGGTTAGGGTTAGGGTTAGGGTTAGGGTTAGGGTTAGGGTTACGGGGTTGTGTCAGTTGTATGCGAGTTAGTTAAGGTCCCTCATTTATGTCATAGATAGGTTATGGGTAGACTAAGAAATTGGCCAAAGGAAAGTTCTTAAGTAGTTACCGTTTCAAAATGGCGGCGGTTTGAAGTTTGTACACAAGTCAATGGGAAAGTAGCCATTTTGTTTCGCCGTTTAAAAATGGTAGGTCGTACAATTTCGTGCACGACAAAGAAAGTAAAGAGCGTGTTAAGAACTACCTAGGGTTTAAATAACAGCCTTATCATATCTTTAGTTTGTGAGATATGACGTAATAACCAAAATCCAAAATGGCGACCAAAATGTAAAGTTTGTCCGATTTTGTTTAAAATTATTATATGCATAGTTGATGTGAAGCCAATTACAGATTTGTGAGAATTAGCATCGTGCGATGTTGCAATTAAAAATGGCGGCGGTTTGAAGTTTGTACACGTCAACGGGAAAGTAGCCATTTTGTTTAGCCGCTTAAAAATGGTACGTCGTACAATTTCGTACACGACAAAGAAAATAAAGAACGTGTTAAGATCTACCTCGGGTTTAAATAACAGCCTTATC
>CM069444.1:83550665-83558165 GCA_035610835.1 Ophiura sarsii
ATGTTGCAATTCAAAATGGCGGCGGTTTGAAGGTTGTACACAAGTCAATGGGAAAGAAGCCATTTTGTTTCGCCGCTTAAAAAGGGTTGGTCCTACAATTTCGCGCACGACAAAGAAAATAAAGAGCGTGTCAAGACCTGTATAGGGTTTAAAGAACAGCCTCATGGATATGACGTAATAACGAAATTCAAAATCAGGTTTTGGTTATGGTTAGCGTTAGCGTTAGGGTTAGGGTTAAGGTTATGGTTAGGGTTAATGAAAATGGCTAAAGAAAAACTCTTACGTAGTTGCCGTTTCAAAATGGCGGCTGTTTGAAGTTTGACAAAATTTGCATGTAAGTCAATGGGAATGACTTTATTTTGGCCGCCATTTTGAAACTACATCTACTTACATCTCCTACTTCCTCTTCATGTCCTCGTCTCCGATCCTCAACCTCAATTTGCGGGGCATTGCTTTCTGTGTGCTGTATGTCTTTTTTCTATATCCCACGTGTAACGGAACATCTTAAATAAAAATGAAACCGATGTCAAGTAACGGTGATTGCACATAATATTGCAAATCGGTTTATTGGCTATAATAATTACATAGAACATTGAAACAAGTTAATATTAGGTGTGTACAAAGTGAATGAAGGTCAAAGGTCATCACGAAAAGGAAAGGTCATTCAGGGGTCAAATATACATTATTGGTTAAACGAACTCAAACAAAGTAAAAATTTAACAATGTTATAACGTCATCCCCAGCCGGACAATAGGATAAGTCTTTCAACGTTTAATTGGATTCAATACGATGTTTCGTTCAAGAGATATTCAATTTTTAGTGTAATTTTAAGATATTACGATTAAAAAAATTCATACATTTTTCCGACTTAGTCAATGGCAATGACTTTATTTTGGCCGCCATTTTGAAACTACATCTACTTACATCTCCTCCTACTTCCTCTTCATCTCCTCGTCTCCGATCCTCAACCTCAATTTGCGGGGCATTGCTTTCTGTGTGCTGTATGTCTATTTTCTATATCCCACGTGTAACGGAACATCTTAAATCAAAATAAAATCGATGTCAAATAACGGTGATTGCACAGATTGCAAATCGGTTTATTGGCTATAATAATTACATAGAACATTGAAACAAGTTAATATTAGGGTTAGGGTTAGGGTTAGGGTTAGGGTTAGGGTTAGGGTTAGGGTTTGGGTTTGGGTTTGGGTTAGGGTTAGGGGTTAGGGGTTAGGGGTTAGGGGTTAGGGGTTAGGGGTTAGGGGTTAGGGGTTAGGGGTTAGGGGTTAGGGGTTAGGGGTTAGGGGTTAGGGGTTAGGGGTTAGGGGTTAGGGGTTAGGGGTTAGGGGTTAGGGTTAGGGGTTAGGGGTTAGGGTTAGGGTTAGGGTTAGGGTTAGGGGTTAGGGGTTAGGGGTTAGGGGTTAGGGGTTAGGGGTTAGGGGTTAGGGGTTAGGGTTAGGGTTAGGGTTAGGGTTAGGGTTAGAGTTACGGGGTTGTGTCAGTTGTATGCGAGTTAGTTAAGGTCCCTCATTTATGTCATAGATAGGTTATGGGTAGACTAAGAAATTGGCCAAAGGAAAGTTCTTAAGTAGTTACCGTTTCAAAATGGCGGCGGTTTGAAGTTTGTACACAAGTCAATGGGAAAGTAGCCATTTTGTTTCGCCGTTTAAAAATGGTAGGTCGTACAATTTCGTGCACGACAAAGAAAGTAAAGAGCGTGTTAAGAACTACCTAGGGTTTAAATAACAGCCTTATCATATCTTTAGTTTGTGAGATATGACGTAATAACCAAAATCCAAAATGGCGACCAAAATGTAAAGTTTGTCCGATTTTGTTTAAAATTATTATATGCATAGTTGATGTGAAGCCAATTACAGATTTGTAAGAATTAGCATCGTGCGATGTTGCAATTAAAAATGGCGGCGGTTTGAAGTTTGTACACGTCAACGGGAAAGTAGCCATTTTGTTTAGCCGCTTAAAAATGGTACGTCGTACAATTTCGTACACGACAAAGAAAATAAAGAACGTGTTAAGATCTACCTCGGGTTTAAATAACAGCCTTATCGTACCTTTAGTTTGTGAGATATGACGTAATAACCAAAATCCAAAATGGCGACCAAAATTGAAATTTTGTCCGATTTTGTTCAAAATTAATATATGCATACTTGATGTGAAGCCAATTACAGATTTGTGAGAATTGGCATCTTGCGATGTTGCAATTCAAAATGGCGGCGGTTTGAAGGTTGTACACAAGTCAATGGGAAAGAAGCCATTTTGTTTCGCCGCTTAAAAAGGGTTGGTCCTACAATTTCGCGCACGACAAAGAAAATAAAGAGCGTGTCAAGACCTGTATAGGGTTTAAAGAACAGCCTCATGGATATGACGTAATAACGAAATTCAAAATCAGGTTTTGGTTATGGTTAGCGTTAGCGTTAGGGTTAGGGTTAAGGTTATGGTTAGGGTTAATGAAAATGGCTAAAGAAAAACTCTTACGTAGTTACCGTTTCAAAATGGCGGCTGTTTGAAGTTTGACAAAATTTGCATGTAAGTCAATGGGAATGACTTTATTTTGGCCGCCATTTTGAAACTACATCTACTTACATCTCCTACTTCCTCTTCATGTCCTCGTCTCCGATCCTCAACCTCAATTTGCGGGGCATTGCTTTCTGTGTGCTGTATGTCTTTTTTCTATATCCCACGTGTAACGGAACATCTTAAATAAAAATGAAACCGATGTCAAATAACGGTGATTGCACATAATATTGCAAATCGGTTTATTGGCTATAATAATTACATAGAACATTGAAACAAGTTAATATTAGGTGTGTACAAAGTGAATGAAGGTCAAAGGTCATCACGAAAAGGAAAGGTCATTCAGGGGTCAAATATACATTATTGGTTAAACGAACTCAAACAAAGTAAAAATTTAACAATGTTATAACGTCATCCCCAGCCGGACAATAGGATAAGTCTTTCAACGTTTAATTGGATTCAATACGATGTTTCGTTCAAGAGATATTCAATTTTTAGTGTAATTTTAAGATATTACGATTAAAAAAATTCATACATTTTTCCGACTTAGTCAATGGCAATGACTTTATTTTGGCCGCCATTTTGAAACTACATCTACTTACATCTCCTCCTACTTCCTCTTCATCTCCTCGTCTCCGATCCTCAACCTCAATTTGCGGGGCATTGCTTTCTGTGTGCTGTATGTCTATTTTCTATATCCCACGTCAAAGAAGATTTCTTGATGTACCCCATAATGCTTAGCGCCCCTATAGTACCAGCAGGGCTTATCAGCAAAACAAACAGTCCCACACATGTGTTAAAGTAATTAACAGCTGGAGGTCGTCTGACCTCTACCATCTAAATGCATGGTGCAGATAGGGTAACTTGTATAAATATTAAAAGAAATTGAATCCCAACTAAAACTTGTATTCATAAAAATATAGGGTCTTTAAGAAAATCAAAAGAGGACTGTATTAAAGACACATCAATCATATTACTTGCAAAAGGATTTTCTTAAAGACCCTCGTTTAACAACTTTATAAGCATTTCCTTGCACTGTAATGTCAATGGGAACCAGTAGACACTGGTGACAGAAATCCTGTGGTCATGTGATGAAAGTGAAGCATCCTGGGGTGCATCAAGAAATCTTCTTTGATCCCACGTGTAACGGAACATCTTAAATCAAAATAAAATCGATGTCAAATAACGGTGATTGCACAGATTGCAAATCGGTTTATTGGCTATAATAATTACATAGAACATTGAAACAAGTTAATATTAGGGTTAGGGTTAGGGTTAGGGTTAGGGTTAGGGTTAGGGTTAGGGTTAGGGTTACGGGGTTGTGTCAGTTGTATGCGAGTTAGTTAAGGTCCCTCATTTATGTCATAGATAGGTTATGGGTAGACTAAGAAATTGGCCAAAGGAAAGTTCTTAAGTAGTTACCGTTTCAAAATGGCGGCGGTTTGAAGTTTGTACACAAGTCAATGGGAAAGTAGCCATTTTGTTTCGCCGTTTAAAAATGGTAGGTCGTACAATTTCGTGCACGACAAAGAAAGTAAAGAGCGTGTTAAGAACTACCTAGGGTTTAAATAACAGCCTTATCATATCTTTAGTTTGTGAGATATGACGTAATAACCAAAATCCAAAATGGCGACCAAAATGTAAAGTTTGTCCGATTTTGTTTAAAATTATTATATGCATAGTTGATGTGAAGCCAATTACAGATTTGTGAGAATTAGCATCGTGCGATGTTGCAATTACAAATGGCGGCGGTTTGAAGTTTGTACACGTCAACGGGAAAGTAGCCATTTTGTTTAGCCGCTTAAAAATGGTACGTCGTACAATTTCGTACACGACAAAGAAAATAAAGAACGTGTTAAGATCTACCTCGGGTTTAAATAACAGCCTTATCGTACCTTTAGTTTGTGAGATATGACGTAATAACCAAAATCCAAAATGGCGACCAAAATGTAAATTTTGTCCGATTTTGTTCAAAATTAATATATGCATACTTGATGTGAAGCCAATTACAGATTTGTGAGAATTGGCATCTTGCGATGTTGCAATTCAAAATGGCGGCGGTTTGAAGGTTGTACACAAGTCAATGGGAAAGAAGCCATTTTGTTTCGCCGCTTAAAAAGGGTTGGTCCTACAATTTCGCGCACGACAAAGAAAATAAAGAGCGTGTCAAGACCTGTATAGGGTTTAAAGAACAGCCTCATGGATATGACGTAATAACGAAATTCAAAATCAGGTTTTGGTTATGGTTAGCGTTAGCGTTAGGGTTAGGGTTAAGGTTATGGTTAGGGTTAATGAAAATGGCTAAAGAAAAACTCTTACGTAGTTGCCGTTTCAAAATGGCGGCTGTTTGAAGTTTGACAAAATTTGCATGTAAGTCAATGGGAATGACTTTATTTTGGCCGCCATTTTGAAACTACATCTACTTACATCTCCTACTTCCTCTTCATGTCCTCGTCTCCGATCCTCAACCTCAATTTGCGGGGCATTGCTTTCTGTGTGCTGTATGTCTTTTTTCTATATCCCACGTGTAACGGAACATCTTAAATAAAAATGAAACCGATGTCAAGTAACGGTGATTGCACATAATATTGCAAATCGGTTTATTGGCTATAATAATTACATAGAACATTGAAACAAGTTAATATTAGGTGTGTACAAAGTGAATGAAGGTCAAAGGTCATCACGAAAAGGAAAGGTCATTCAGGGGTCAAATATACATTATTGGTTAAACGAACTCAAACAAAGTAAAAATTTAACAATGTTATAACGTCATCCCCAGCCGGACAATAGGATAAGTCTTTCAACGTTTAATTGGATTCAATACGATGTTTCGTTCAAGAGATATTCAATTTTTAGTGTAATTTTAAGATATTACGATTAAAAAAATTCATACATTTTTCCGACTTAGTCAATGGCAATGACTTTATTTTGGCCGCCATTTTGAAACTACATCTACTTACATCTCCTCCTACTTCCTCTTCATCTCCTCGTCTCCGATCCTCAACCTCAATTTGCGGGGCATTGCTTTCTGTGTGCTGTATGTCTATTTTCTATATCCCACGTGTAACGGAACATCTTAAATCAAAATAAAATCGATGTCAAATAACGGTGATTGCACAGATTGCAAATCGGTTTATTGGCTATAATAATTACATAGAACATTGAAACAAGTTAATATTAGGGTTAGGGTTAGGGTTAGGGGTTAGGGGTTAGGGTTAGGGTTAGGGTTAGGGTTAGGGTTAGGGGTTAGGGGTTAGGGGTTAGGGGTTAGGGGTTAGGGGTTAGGGGTTAGGGGTTAGGGTTAGGGTTAGGGTTAGGGTTAGGGTTAGGGTTAGGGTTAGGGTTAGGGTTAGGGTTAGGGTTAGGGTTAGGGTTAGGGTTACGGGGTTGTGTCAGTTGTATGCGAGTTAGTTAAGGTCCCTCATTTATGTCATAGATAGGTTATGGGTAGACTAAGAAATTGGCCAAAGGAAAGTTCTTAAGTAGTTACCGTTTCAAAATGGCGGCGGTTTGAAGTTTGTACACAAGTCAATGGGAAAGTAGCCATTTTGTTTCGCCGTTTAAAAATGGTAGGTCGTACAATTTCGTGCACGACAAAGAAAGTAAAGAGCGTGTTAAGAACTACCTAGGGTTTAAATAACAGCCTTATCATATCTTTAGTTTGTGAGATATGACGTAATAACCAAAATCCAAAATGGCGACCAAAATGTAAAGTTTGTCCGATTTTGTTTAAAATTATTATATGCATAGTTGATGTGAAGCCAATTACAGATTTGTAAGAATTAGCATCGTGCGATGTTGCAATTAAAAATGGCGGCGGTTTGAAGTTTGTACACGTCAACGGGAAAGTAGCCATTTTGTTTAGCCGCTTAAAAATGGTACGTCGTACAATTTCGTACACGACAAAGAAAATAAAGAACGTGTTAAGATCTACCTCGGGTTTAAATAACAGCCTTATCGTACCTTTAGTTTGTGAGATATGACGTAATAACCAAAATCCAAAATGGCGACCAAAATGTAAATTTTGTCCGATTTTGTTCAAAATTAATATATGCATACTTGATGTGAAGCCAATTACAGATTTGTGAGAATTGGCATCTTGCGATGTTGCAATTCAAAATGGCGGCGGTTTGAAGGTTGTACACAAGTCAATGGGAAAGAAGCCATTTTGTTTCGCCGCTTAAAAAGGGTTGGTCCTACAATTTCGCGCACGACAAAGAAAATAAAGAGCGTGTCAAGACCTGTATAGGGTTTAAAGAACAGCCTCATGGATATGACGTAATAACGAAATTCAAAATCAGGTTTTGGTTATGGTTAGCGTTAGCGTTAGGGTTAGGGTTAAGGTTATGGTTAGGGTTAATGAAAATGGCTAAAGAAAAACTCTTACGTAGTTACCGTTTCAAAATGGCGGCTGTTTGAAGTTTGACAAAATTTGCATGTAAGTCAATGGGAATGACTTTATTTTGGCCGCCATTTTGAAACTACATCTACTTACATCTCCTACTTCCTCTTCATGTCCTCGTCTCCGATCCTCAACCTCAATTTGCGGGGCATTGCTTTCTGTGTGCTGTATGTCTTTTTTCTATATCCCACGTGTAACGGAACATCTTAAATAAAAATGAAACCGATGTCAAATAACGGTGATTGCACATAATATTGCAAATCGGTTTATTGGCTATAATAATTACATAGAACATTGAAACAAGTTAATATTAGGTGTGTACAAAGTGAATGAAGGTCAAAGGTCATCACGAAAAGGAAAGGTCATTCAGGGGTCAAATATACATTATTGGTTAAACGAACTCAAACAAAGTAAAAATTTAACAATGTTATAACGTCATCCCCAGCCGGACAATAGGATAAGTCTTTCAACGTTTAATTGGATTCAATACGATGTTTCGTTCAAGAGATATTCAATTTTTAGTGTAATTTTAAGATATTACGATTAAAAAAATTCATACATTTTTCCGA
>CM069444.1:83568165-83571003 GCA_035610835.1 Ophiura sarsii
TTAGGGTTAGGGTTAGGGTTAGGGTTAGGGTTAGGGTTAGGGTTAGGGTTAGGGTTAGGGTTAGGGTTAGGGTTAGGGTTAGGGTTAGGGTTAGGGTTAGGGTTAGGGTTAGGGTTAGGGTTAGGGTTAGGGTTAGGGTTAGGGTTAGGGTTAGGGTTAGGGTTAGGGTTAGGGTTAGGGTTAGGGTTAGGGTTAGGGTTAGGGTTAGGGTTAGGGTTAGGGTTAGGGTTAGGGTTAGGGTTAGGGTTAGGGTTAGGGTTAGGGTTAGGGTTAGGGTTAGGGTTAGGGTTAGGGTTAGGGTTAGGGTTAGGGTTAGGGTTAGGGTTAGGGTTAGGGTTAGGGTTAGGGTTAGGGTTAGGGTTAGGGTTAGGGTTAGGGTTAGGGTTAGGGTTAGGGTTAGGGTTAGGGTTAGGGTTAGGGTTAGGGTTAGGGTTAGGGTTAGGGTTAGGGTTAGGGTTAGGGTTAGGGTTAGGGTTAGGGTTAGGGTTAGGGTTAGGGTTAGGGTTAGGGTTAGGGTTAGGGTTAGGGTTAGGGTTAGGGTTAGGGTTAGGGTTAGGGTTAGGGTTAGGGTTAGGGTTAGGGTTAGGGTTAGGGTTAGGGTTAGGGTTAGGGTTAGGGTTAGGGTTAGGGTTAGGGTTAGGGTTAGGGTTAGGGTTAGGGTTAGGGTTAGGGTTAGGGTTAGGGTTAGGGTTAGGGTTAGGGTTAGGGTTAGGGTTAGGGTTAGGGTTAGGGTTAGGGTTAGGGTTAGGGTTAGGGTTAGGGTTAGGGTTAGGGTTAGGGTTAGGGTTAGGGTTAGGGTTAGGGTTAGGGTTAGGGTTAGGGTTAGGGTTAGGGTTAGGGTTAGGGTTAGGGTTAGGGTTAGGGTTAGGGTTAGGGTTAGGGTTAGGGTTAGGGTTAGGGTTAGGGTTAGGGTTAGGGTTAGGGTTAGGGTTAGGGTTAGGGTTAGGGTTAGGGTTAGGGTTAGGGTTAGGGTTAGGGTTAGGGTTAGGGTTAGGGTTAGGGTTAGGGTTAGGGTTAGGGTTAGGGTTAGGGTTAGGGTTAGGGTTAGGGTTAGGGTTAGGGTTAGGGTTAGGGTTAGGGTTAGGGTTAGGGTTAGGGTTAGGGTTAGGGTTAGGGTTAGGGTTAGGGTTAGGGTTAGGGTTAGGGTTAGGGTTAGGGTTAGGGTTAGGGTTAGGGTTAGGGTTAGGGTTAGGGTTAGGGTTAGGGTTAGGGTTAGGGTTAGGGTTAGGGTTAGGGTTAGGGTTAGGGTTAGGGTTAGGGTTAGGGTTAGGGTTAGGGTTAGGGTTAGGGTTAGGGTTAGGGTTAGGGTTAGGGTTAGGGTTAGGGTTAGGGTTAGGGTTAGGGTTAGGGTTAGGGTTAGGGTTAGGGTTAGGGTTAGGGTTAGGGTTAGGGTTAGGGTTAGGGTTAGGGTTAGGGTTAGGGTTAGGGTTAGGGTTAGGGTTAGGGTTAGGGTTAGGGTTAGGGTTAGGGTTAGGGTTAGGGTTAGGGTTAGGGTTAGGGTTAGGGTTAGGGTTAGGGTTAGGGTTAGGGTTAGGGTTAGGGTTAGGGTTAGGGTTAGGGTTAGGGTTAGGGTTAGGGTTAGGGTTAGGGTTAGGGTTAGGGTTAGGGTTAGGGTTAGGGTTAGGGTTAGGGTTAGGGTTAGGGTTAGGGTTAGGGTTAGGGTTAGGGTTAGGGTTAGGGTTAGGGTTAGGGTTAGGGTTAGGGTTAGGGTTAGGGTTAGGGTTAGGGTTAGGGTTAGGGTTAGGGTTAGGGTTAGGGTTAGGGTTAGGGTTAGGGTTAGGGTTAGGGTTAGGGTTAGGGTTAGGGTTAGGGTTAGGGTTAGGGTTAGGGTTAGGGTTAGGGTTAGGGTTAGGGTTAGGGTTAGGGTTAGGGTTAGGGTTAGGGTTAGGGTTAGGGTTAGGGTTAGGGTTAGGGTTAGGGTTAGGGTTAGGGTTAGGGTTAGGGTTAGGGTTAGGGTTAGGGTTAGGGTTAGGGTTAGGGTTAGGGTTAGGGTTAGGGTTAGGGTTAGGGTTAGGGTTAGGGTTAGGGTTAGGGTTAGGGTTAGGGTTAGGGTTAGGGTTAGGGTTAGGGTTAGGGTTAGGGTTAGGGTTAGGGTTAGGGTTAGGGTTAGGGTTAGGGTTAGGGTTAGGGTTAGGGTTAGGGTTAGGGTTAGGGTTAGGGTTAGGGTTAGGGTTAGGGTTAGGGTTAGGGTTAGGGTTAGGGTTAGGGTTAGGGTTAGGGTTAGGGTTAGGGTTAGGGTTAGGGTTAGGGTTAGGGTTAGGGTTAGGGTTAGGGTTAGGGTTAGGGTTAGGGTTAGGGTTAGGGTTAGGGTTAGGGTTAGGGTTAGGGTTAGGGTTAGGGTTAGGGTTAGGGTTAGGGTTAGGGTTAGGGTTAGGGTTAGGGTTAGGGTTAGGGTTAGGGTTAGGGTTAGGGTTAGGGTTAGGGTTAGGGTTAGGGTTAGGGTTAGGGTTAGGGTTAGGGTTAGGGTTAGGGTTAGGGTTAGGGTTAGGGTTAGGGTTAGGGTTAGGGTTAGGGTTAGGGTTAGGGTTAGGGTTAGGGTTAGGGTTAGGGTTAGGGTTAGGGTTAGGGTTAGGGTTAGGGTTAGGGTTAGGGTTAGGGTTAGGGTTAGGGTTAGGGTTAGGGTTAGGGTTAGGGTTAGGGTTAGGGTTAGGGTTAGGGTTAGGGTTAGGGTTAGGGTTAGGGTTAGGGTTAGGGTTAGGGTTAGGGTTAGGGTTAGGGTTAGGGTTAGGGTTAGGGTTAGGGTTAGGGTTAGGGTTAGGGTTAGGGTTAGGGTTAGGGTTAGGGTTAGGGTTAGGGTTAGGGTTAGGGTTAGGGTTAGGGTTAGGGTTAGGGTTAGGG
>CM069445.1:0-188437 GCA_035610835.1 Ophiura sarsii
TGACACATGAAAGTGTTGGCCTTTAGCAAGCTAACAATGATGTTGATTTTCTGAAATGTCCAGTAATGAGGACATTTAGAAGCGATAAAACAGAGAGTATAAACACGTCATCTCAGCGATCCATATGGCTTGTTCTGCACTGACCGTATCTATCCACCACGCATAGGCCTATATCTAATGTGGTGGATTGGATGAAAATTTAAACTATTTATATCTTAAATCACACATTTTGTATTTACAACAACAACAACAACAACAACAATTAATTGTATGACTTAACACTTTCCACGCGGCAGGCGTCTGCAGACGACATTCCAAAGTTTCACAAAAGTATTACAAAATGTCAACATTATTTAATTTCATTACCATATTTTCAATCCCCACGAGAAATGCCTTGAAATACATACCAATATGCCTAGTATTGGTTCAGTAATCCTTGAGATAGACTTTGACAATTGCTGAATAATCTGTTTTGTATACGGTAAAACTAACAGCCGCGTGGAAAGTGTTTTAACGCTCAACTGGGCTGAGTCTACGGTATATGTACGAACGTGTTCGATGCAAATATTGTTATTGTCATTTATTTTGTTTTCTCCTATTTTTTGCTTTAAATTATCAACTTGATTACAATGTTTGTTCTAAATGGTCGCTATTCCCTTTCGTTTTATAGATATGAATGTAGGCTTACTGTCAATGGGTATAGAAAGAAATGAGTCATACTTTTGGGGGGACAAAATTATACGAAGTGTTTAGTAGTACCAGACTGCTTGTGGAATCTTTGTACACTCAAATAAAATTAAAAAACCAATAGCAACAACAGGACACAAATCTCTTTTTTGAAGTTATGGTGGCTCTGAAAAGAGCCTTTGATTGATGTGTGCAACACAAGTTGGATACAACTTATGCGCGCTCACCACGGATGCGACGTGCCAACTGAATGTCCTTTGGCATGATAGTGACACGTTTGGCGTGGATGGCACACAGGTTGGTGTCTTCGAAAAGACCGACCAAGTAAGCTTCGCTGGCCTCCTGAAGTGCCATGATGGCAGAGCTCTGGAATCGAAGCTCGGTCTTGAAATCCTGGGCGATCTCACGGACTAGACGCTGGAAGGGCAGCTTTCGGATGAGAAGCTCGGTGCTCTTCTGGTAGCGACGGATCTCACGGAGAGCCACGGTACCGGGCCTGTAACGATGGGGCTTCTTTACGCCGCCGGTAGCCGGTGCGGATTTGCGAGCTGCCTTGGTGGCCAGCTGCTTACGAGGAGCCTTTCCCCCGGTAGATTTACGTGCGGTTTGCTTGGTACGTGCCATTCTATTATTTCAAAATTCAAATGAATATGGTATAAACAAACCACGGCGACTCTTTATATACCAAAAACCAGCCGTTTTCTCTTTCACAAATTGCGCCGTCATTGCTGATTGGTTACCGAAGCGAGTCGTACGATTGGTCAATAAAGCCGAGTCTCCAATTGGTCCAGACGACACCAACACTATTCTAGCGGCAACGATCAATGCATTCATGCAATCAGCTCTCGGTACCCCGGGGAACGAGATTCGAGAAAAGAAGAGAAAAAAATAGTTTTTTGTTATGCCCTATTGACAATAAAATTGAACTTGGCGGATACTCAACTACACTATTGGGAAAATAAATAGAAATCACAAGAGACCACGGATGACTTTATTATATCATTTTTTGAGTTCTATGTCCGTGGGCCTAAATTCAATACCTACTTTAAAATAGGCACGATCCTTTAATTTAAGAAGTTATTAATATACACTTGTATTGTGACAATTTATACTATCGCGTTGTATTTATTTATAACATTGTGATTGGTTTTTGTATAATTATGGAGATGGAAGCACATCAAAAATCAAATTGAACTGAACTTTAATATTATTATCATATAAGGCATAAATATTTGGTTCTTGATTATTATTTACTATGATTGACACAACAAATAGTAATAAACAGACGCATATTATCTCTCTTTGGGAATGTTAGTGGCCCTAAAAAGAGCCGTTTGTTTGTTGGAATGAAGCAAAATGCAACAATCTAACCGCCGAATCCGTACAGTGTACGTCCCTGGCGTTTCAAGGCGTAGACTACGTCCATAGCGGTGACGGTCTTCCTCTTTGCGTGCTCGCAGTAAGTGACAGCATCACGGATGACGTTCTCAAGGAACACCTTCAGGACTCCACGGGTCTCTTCGTAAATCAGACCAGAAATACGTTTGACACCACCACGGCGAGCCAGACGACGGATAGCTGGTTTGGTGATACCCTGGATGTTATCACGCAAAACCTTTCGATGACGTTTGGCGCCTCCCTTTCCGAGTCCCTTTCCTCCTTTACCTCGTCCAGACATGTTGAGTTATTTCTTGGATAATTTCAAGACTAATAATGAAGTCCGCTCTGCGCCGCTTTTATATATCGTGTCTAAGCGGACGTGGGAGAAAAAACATACAGGTCGAGGAGGGCGTATTATAGAACCAAGCGCGTAACACAGCGGTCCCGGTTGAGCCCCCAATAAAGTCCGCGCCATTTTGCTTCTTTTCGTTTTAAATATTATTGTCAGTATTTTGAGATTGAGAGAAAAAAAACCCAGAAAAACATGAATTGAAATTGAATTGTTGTGCTTCGTATCGCACACACAAAAATCACGTAAAGACGTACACATTTGATAATTTATTACTGCATTATTATTAAGTATATAGGCTACCATTTATTGTCAATGTGAAAATAATGTATTAAATCATAATAGTATATGGGAAAATTACAAGGACATTGAAAACGCACATCGATTAGATTTGTTTTTTCTAAACCAATTGTTGGACTGTTCTATACATTCACTAACATTTAAGATACTGTTCAAAATAATCTCTTCTTGGAAGATAGGGTGGCTCTGAAAAGAGCCGTTGTGTTTTTGTGTCGGACGACAAGTTTACTTGGAGGTGGTGTATTTGGTGACAGCCTTAGTTCCTTCACTGACAGCGTGTTTGGCGAGCTCGCCGGGCAGAAGTAGACGGACAGCAGTCTGGACTTCACGGCTGGAGATGGTGGCCTTCTTGTTGTAGAGAGCTAAACGGGAAGCTTCACCGGCAATACGCTCGAAGATGTCGTTGACAAAGCTGTTCATGATGCTCATGGCACGGCTTGAGATACCGGTATCGGGATGCACCTGTTTCAACACCTTGTAGATGTAGATGCCGTAGCTTTCCTTTCTTCGCTTGCGTCTCTTTCCTGTACCACTACCTGGTGGACGGCCCTTGGCCTTGCCTGCCTTCTTTGCACCTTTACCGCTTGCTTTAGGAGCCATGATTCTAAATTGTTGAGTTCAATACTGTAATGTTTGTGTTGGTGATAACCCGCGGTATTTATATGCGCCAATATGCAAATTAGGGATCCTAGAGCGGATCCTGAGCGAGTCGACTGCTTCAGTGAACCCCGTCGGTTTCCGGTGCCGCACTGTAGTTGAAATATGACTGTAGACAAAGGAGCGTAAGCAATGCACGGAAACTCCCCGTAAACCAATCAGATCCGTTATTGCTAGACTTTGCTAGTATAGTAATACATTATTTCACGTGTAGCAAGGGATTGTTTATGAATCTAAAATATTTACTCGATTTTATTAAAAATGTTTAGCTCTCTTTCAAAACATTCCAATGTCAATTCAATTAAAAGTGAACTAGAAAATGTAATGTTGGCTTTTACAGCTAAAACACGAGTGCCTCATGCTATAAAATTGTTACTATCGCCGCGGTGTTTTCAATAGCCATATCTATACCGAGGTGAATTTTACGCAATCTGATTGGTCCGTGCTTAACTCGTTTTGACTGCGCCAGGATCCGCCGGCTCAGTATAAATACCGCTGCACTGCCTTAGCAAATTTCATTCATTCAGTTTTTCGTATCGACTCACTGTACACAAATAATTAATCATGTCTGGACGTGGTAAAGGAGGAAAAGCAAGAGCTAAGGGCAAGAGCCGATCTTCAAGAGCGGGACTTCAGTTCCCCGTCGGTCGTGTGCACCGTTTTTTGCGCAAAGGCAACTATGCCCAGCGTGTTGGTGCCGGAGCCCCAGTATACCTGGCTGCCGTGATGGAGTACCTCGCAGCTGAGATCCTCGAGTTGGCCGGCAACGCCGCCCGTGACAACAAGAAGACCAGGATCAATCCCCGTCACTTGCAGCTTGCCATCCGCAACGACGAAGAGTTGAACAAGCTTCTCAGTGGTGTCACCATTGCACAGGGTGGTGTACTGCCCAACATCCAAGCTGTACTTCTCCCCAAGAAGACCGCCAAGGCAAAATAAGCTAGATGACCATTAAAACCAACGGCTCTTTTCAGAGCCACCCTAACTTCTAAAAAGATAAATTGACGGTGTTATTTTTATAGGTTACTATATTGTTAGTCATAAATCTTCCATTTCATTCACATTTACGGGAGTGTTATTCGACTCAACATTGGCTATTTTGTTTGTGTTTCCCCTTTAATAGTTGTATTGTAGCGTTAGACATTATGAATTTGAAATATCATTATATATAACAGGCCTATTACCATTCACAATGATGACTAGTTAAAATTATTTGCTTAAACAATGAGCACGTAATCTATGAACTAATACACGCTCACTGAATTGAAATCAAATGTTGAAGAAAGTACCGTAAATTAATGTAGAGTAAAAACCGTTGAGATGGCATTTCAAACTCTAATAATATTATGATTTTGCACAAAAAAATACCCTGCAAAACACGACGATTGCGATGCAAGTTAATATTCTTCTTTTTCTGGAAAACTCTTTTACAACAGGTTCAAAACTGTTTGCGATCAATGAAATAGTTTTATTTGGCTTTAATAATATGCGTGTAAACACCGCAAAAAAACCTGTACAGAGACGTCAGTTAAACAGGAAACTACAACAGAATAAAAACGTAAACGTTTCACATCATGTTTTTTACAATGTTAAACTATTTTGGTCGATTTTCACGCCCAGTTTTTGGTCGATTTGCAATCATGTTTCGAGGAATCATTTCATTCTTCATATTGATGGATAATTGATTGGTTGAAGTTATCAATCATGTGTTTGTTTTTGTTGTTTTGTATTCAATTTATCGACACCATTTTTGCATTTCATGTTATTTTTCTTTGTTTTGCTTCGGGCAAGTTATTAAGGCAAATTGTATAATACAAATGTAAATTACAAAATTATTACAATTATTATAATGAATGAAGACATACATGCATCATTATCTCATTTTGGAAGATAGGGTGGCTCTGAAAAGAGCCGTTTGATTGAGGATAAGAAGATGTTTACTTCTTCTTTGGTGCTGCTTTCTTCTTTGGCGCAGCCTTCTTCTTTGGTGCGGCTTTCTTCTTTGGCGCGGCCTTCTTCATTGGTGCGGCCTTCTTCGTTGGCTTTGCGGTCTTCTTCTTCGGTGCTGCCTTCGTTGATGTTGCTGCCTTGTTTGGTTTCTTCGCCGTCTTGGTGGTCGACTTCTTTGCTTCCTTCTTAGCCTTGGTTGCGTCCTTCTTGGCCTTTGCCTTAGCAGCCTTCTTTTCCTTGGCTGCCTCTCTCTTCTCCTTCTTCTTGGCGGCGACTGCCTTCTTGCGATCTGCTGCCTTGGCCTTCTTTGCCTTGGCTTTTTCGCTGTCTGCCTTATTGGTGCCTAGACGGAAAGATCCACTGGCCCCAGTTCCCTTTACCTGGACCAAAGTACCGTTCGCTACACCACTCTTGATGGCGTTCCTGATGTGTGCCTTAAGTTTGTCAACGTCGCACTTGTAGTTGGCGGCGATGTATTTCTTGATTGCTGCCAAAGACGAGCCACGTCTGTCTTTCAATGCGGCAACGGCAGCATGAACCATTTGTGAGCATGAGGGATGAACTCGTGGCTTGGCAACCTTATTAGCCTTAGTGGCCTTCTTTGCTGGAGATCGAGGAGTAGCCATGTTTACAGTTTTAGAGTTGAACAGCGCTGTGAGAAGTGAACGAACGAGTAGAAATTAAAAAGCGTCAGCCGAATACGATTTGATTATACAAGCTCATTGCGGACGTGCGTGAAATCACCGTATCCGCCATGATTTGGAGTTTGAGTGTGGCCCGCGTTTTATTTATTGTAATTTTTCTCATCTGGTGTGCTTTATAGCCTAGGAAAACTTGAATTGTATCGGTAACTATCCTTCTGACAATCACCCGAAGCATAACACAATGTACACTAGGGTCTCAGCTGTCTATAGATACCCGTTTTGCCTATGTTGTGTATGATTTCGTCAAACTGCAGCATAAATTTCAAAAACGTAAATTAATTTTGTTCGATTTTGTTGAAATTTCCTTTAATTATCACTTTAAATCTCATCTATTGCCAGAAAACATGATGACACATGAAAGTGTTGGCCTTTAGCAAGCTAACAATGATGTTGATTTTCTGAAATGTCCAGTAATGAGGACATTTAGAAGCGATAAAACAGAGAGTATAAACACGTCATCTCAGCGATCCATATGGCTTGTTCTGCACTGACCGTATCTATCCACCACGCATAGGCCTATATCTAATGTGGTGGATTGGATGAAAATTTAAACTATTTATATCTTAAATCACACATTTTGTATTTACAACAACAACAACAACAACAACAATTAATTGTATGACTTAACACTTTCCACGCGGCAGGCGTCTGCAGACGACATTCCAAAGTTTCACAAAAGTATTACAAAATGTCAACATTATTTAATTTCATTACCATATTTTCAATCCCCACGAGAAATGCCTTGAAATACATACCAATATGCCTAGTATTGGTTCAGTAATCCTTGAGATAGACTTTGACAATTGCTGAATAATCTGTTTTGTATACGGTAAAACTAACAGCCGCGTGGAAAGTGTTTTAACGCTCAACTGGGCTGAGTCTACGGTATATGTACGAACGTGTTCGATGCAAATATTGTTATTGTCATTTATTTTGTTTTCTCCTATTTTTTGCTTTAAATTATCAACTTGATTACAATGTTTGTTCTAAATGGTCGCTATTCCCTTTCGTTTTATAGATATGAATGTAGGCTTACTGTCAATGGGTATAGAAAGAAATGAGTCATACTTTTGGGGGGACAAAATTATACGAAGTGTTTAGTAGTACCAGACTGCTTGTGGAATCTTTGTACACTCAAATAAAATTAAAAAACCAATAGCAACAACAGGACACAAATCTCTTTTTTGAAGTTATGGTGGCTCTGAAAAGAGCCTTTGATTGATGTGTGCAACACAAGTTGGATACAACTTATGCGCGCTCACCACGGATGCGACGTGCCAACTGAATGTCCTTTGGCATGATAGTGACACGTTTGGCGTGGATGGCACACAGGTTGGTGTCTTCGAAAAGACCGACCAAGTAAGCTTCGCTGGCCTCCTGAAGTGCCATGATGGCAGAGCTCTGGAATCGAAGCTCGGTCTTGAAATCCTGGGCGATCTCACGGACTAGACGCTGGAAGGGCAGCTTTCGGATGAGAAGCTCGGTGCTCTTCTGGTAGCGACGGATCTCACGGAGAGCCACGGTACCGGGCCTGTAACGATGGGGCTTCTTTACGCCGCCGGTAGCCGGTGCGGATTTGCGAGCTGCCTTGGTGGCCAGCTGCTTACGAGGAGCCTTTCCCCCGGTAGATTTACGTGCGGTTTGCTTGGTACGTGCCATTCTATTATTTCAAAATTCAAATGAATATGGTATAAACAAACCACGGCGACTCTTTATATACCAAAAACCAGCCGTTTTCTCTTTCACAAATTGCGCCATCATTGCTGATTGGTTACCGAAGCGAGTCGTACGATTGGTCAATAAAGCCGAGTCTCCAATTGGTCCAGACGACACCAACACTATTCTAGCGGCAACGATCAATGCATTCATGCAATCAGCTCTCGGTACCCCGGGGAACGAGATTCGAGAAAAGAAGAGAAAAAAATAGTTTTTTGTTATGCCCTATTGACAATAAAATTGAACTTGGCGGATACTCAACTACACTATTGGGAAAATAAATAGAAATCACAAGAGACCACGGATGACTTTATTATATCATTTTTTGAGTTCTATGTCCGTGGGCCTAAATTCAATACCTACTTTAAAATAGGCACGATCCTTTAATTTAAGAAGTTATTAATATACACTTGTATTGTGACAATTTATACTATCGCGTTGTATTTATTTATAACATTGTGATTGGTTTTTGTATAATTATGGAGATGGAAGCACATCAAAAATCAAATTGAACTGAACTTTAATATTATTATCATATAAGGCATAAATATTTGGTTCTTGATTATTATTTACTATGATTGACACAACAAATAGTAATAAACAGACGCATATTATCTCTCTTTGGGAATGTTAGTGGCCCTAAAAAGAGCCGTTTGTTTGTTGGAATGAAGCAAAATGCAACAATCTAACCGCCGAATCCGTACAGTGTACGTCCCTGGCGTTTCAAGGCGTAGACTACGTCCATAGCGGTGACGGTCTTCCTCTTTGCGTGCTCGCAGTAAGTGACAGCATCACGGATGACGTTCTCAAGGAACACCTTCAGGACTCCACGGGTCTCTTCGTAAATCAGACCAGAAATACGTTTGACACCACCACGGCGAGCCAGACGACGGATAGCTGGTTTGGTGATACCCTGGATGTTATCACGCAAAACCTTTCGATGACGTTTGGCGCCTCCCTTTCCGAGTCCCTTTCCTCCTTTACCTCGTCCAGACATGTTGAGTTATTTCTTGGATAATTTCAAGACTAATAATGAAGTCCGCTCTGCGCCGCTTTTATATATCGTGTCTAAGCGGACGTGGGAGAAAAAACATACAGGTCGAGGAGGGCGTATTATAGAACCAAGCGCGTAACACAGCGGTCCCGGTTGAGCCCCCAATAAAGTCCGCGCCATTTTGCTTCTTTTCGTTTTAAATATTATTGTCAGTATTTTGAGATTGAGAGAAAAAAAACCCAGAAAAACATGAATTGAAATTGAATTGTTGTGCTTCGTATCGCACACACAAAAATCACGTAAAGACGTACACATTTGATAATTTATTACTGCATTATTATTAAGTATATAGGCTACCATTTATTGTCAATGTGAAAATAATGTATTAAATCATAATAGTATATGGGAAAATTACAAGGACATTGAAAACGCACATCGATTAGATTTGTTTTTTCTAAACCAATTGTTGGACTGTTCTATACATTCACTAACATTTAAGATACTGTTCAAAATAATCTCTTCTTGGAAGATAGGGTGGCTCTGAAAAGAGCCGTTGTGTTTTTGTGTCGGACGACAAGTTTACTTGGAGGTGGTGTATTTGGTGACAGCCTTAGTTCCTTCACTGACAGCGTGTTTGGCGAGCTCGCCGGGCAGAAGTAGACGGACAGCAGTCTGGACTTCACGGCTGGAGATGGTGGCCTTCTTGTTGTAGAGAGCTAAACGGGAAGCTTCACCGGCAATACGCTCGAAGATGTCGTTGACAAAGCTGTTCATGATGCTCATGGCACGGCTTGAGATACCGGTATCGGGATGCACCTGTTTCAACACCTTGTAGATGTAGATGCCGTAGCTTTCCTTTCTTCGCTTGCGTCTCTTTCCTGTACCACTACCTGGTGGACGGCCCTTGGCCTTGCCTGCCTTCTTTGCACCTTTACCGCTTGCTTTAGGAGCCATGATTCTAAATTGTTGAGTTCAATACTGTAATGTTTGTGTTGGTGATAACCCGCGGTATTTATATGCGCCAATATGCAAATTAGGGATCCTAGAGCGGATCCTGAGCGAGTCGACTGCTTCAGTGAACCCCGTCGGTTTCCGGTGCCGCACTGTAGTTGAAATATGACTGTAGACAAAGGAGCGTAAGCAATGCACGGAAACTCCCCGTAAACCAATCAGATCCGTTATTGCTAGACTTTGCTAGTATAGTAATACATTATTTCACGTGTAGCAAGGGATTGTTTATGAATCTAAAATATTTACTCGATTTTATTAAAAATGTTTAGCTCTCTTTCAAAACATTCCAATGTCAATTCAATTAAAAGTGAACTAGAAAATGTAATGTTGGCTTTTACAGCTAAAACACGAGTGCCTCATGCTATAAAATTGTTACTATCGCCGCGGTGTTTTCAATAGCCATATCTATACCGAGGTGAATTTTACGCAATCTGATTGGTCCGTGCTTAACTCGTTTTGACTGCGCCAGGATCCGCCGGCTCAGTATAAATACCGCTGCACTGCCTTAGCAAATTTCATTCATTCAGTTTTTCGTATCGACTCACTGTACACAAATAATTAATCATGTCTGGACGTGGTAAAGGAGGAAAAGCAAGAGCTAAGGGCAAGAGCCGATCTTCAAGAGCGGGACTTCAGTTCCCCGTCGGTCGTGTGCACCGTTTTTTGCGCAAAGGCAACTATGCCCAGCGTGTTGGTGCCGGAGCCCCAGTATACCTGGCTGCCGTGATGGAGTACCTCGCAGCTGAGATCCTCGAGTTGGCCGGCAACGCCGCCCGTGACAACAAGAAGACCAGGATCAATCCCCGTCACTTGCAGCTTGCCATCCGCAACGACGAAGAGTTGAACAAGCTTCTCAGTGGTGTCACCATTGCACAGGGTGGTGTACTGCCCAACATCCAAGCTGTACTTCTCCCCAAGAAGACCGCCAAGGCAAAATAAGCTAGATGACCATTAAAACCAACGGCTCTTTTCAGAGCCACCCTAACTTCTAAAAAGATAAATTGACGGTGTTATTTTTATAGGTTACTATATTGTTAGTCATAAATCTTCCATTTCATTCACATTTACGGGAGTGTTATTCGACTCAACATTGGCTATTTTGTTTGTGTTTCCCCTTTAATAGTTGTATTGTAGCGTTAGACATTATGAATTTGAAATATCATTATATATAACAGGCCTATTACCATTCACAATGATGACTAGTTAAAATTATTTGCTTAAACAATGAGCACGTAATCTATGAACTAATACACGCTCACTGAATTGAAATCAAATGTTGAAGAAAGTACCGTAAATTAATGTAGAGTAAAAACCGTTGAGATGGCATTTCAAACTCTAATAATATTATGATTTTGCACAAAAAAATACCCTGCAAAACACGACGATTGCGATGCAAGTTAATATTCTTCTTTTTCTGGAAAACTCTTTTACAACAGGTTCAAAACTGTTTGCGATCAATGAAATAGTTTTATTTGGCTTTAATAATATGCGTGTAAACACCGCAAAAAAACCTGTACAGAGACGTCAGTTAAACAGGAAACTACAACAGAATAAAAACGTAAACGTTTCACATCATGTTTTTTACAATGTTAAACTATTTTGGTCGATTTTCACGCCCAGTTTTTGGTCGATTTGCAATCATGTTTCGAGGAATCATTTCATTCTTCATATTGATGGATAATTGATTGGTTGAAGTTATCAATCATGTGTTTGTTTTTGTTGTTTTGTATTCAATTTATCGACACCATTTTTGCATTTCATGTTATTTTTCTTTGTTTTGCTTCGGGCAAGTTATTAAGGCAAATTGTATAATACAAATGTAAATTACAAAATTATTACAATTATTATAATGAATGAAGACATACATGCATCATTATCTCATTTTGGAAGATAGGGTGGCTCTGAAAAGAGCCGTTTGATTGAGGATAAGAAGATGTTTACTTCTTCTTTGGTGCTGCTTTCTTCTTTGGCGCAGCCTTCTTCTTTGGTGCGGCTTTCTTCTTTGGCGCGGCCTTCTTCATTGGTGCGGCCTTCTTCGTTGGCTTTGCGGTCTTCTTCTTCGGTGCTGCCTTCGTTGATGTTGCTGCCTTGTTTGGTTTCTTCGCCGTCTTGGTGGTCGACTTCTTTGCTTCCTTCTTAGCCTTGGTTGCGTCCTTCTTGGCCTTTGCCTTAGCAGCCTTCTTTTCCTTGGCTGCCTCTCTCTTCTCCTTCTTCTTGGCGGCGACTGCCTTCTTGCGATCTGCTGCCTTGGCCTTCTTTGCCTTGGCTTTTTCGCTGTCTGCCTTATTGGTGCCTAGACGGAAAGATCCACTGGCCCCAGTTCCCTTTACCTGGACCAAAGTACCGTTCGCTACACCACTCTTGATGGCGTTCCTGATGTGTGCCTTAAGTTTGTCAACGTCGCACTTGTAGTTGGCGGCGATGTATTTCTTGATTGCTGCCAAAGACGAGCCACGTCTGTCTTTCAATGCGGCAACGGCAGCATGAACCATTTGTGAGCATGAGGGATGAACTCGTGGCTTGGCAACCTTATTAGCCTTAGTGGCCTTCTTTGCTGGAGATCGAGGAGTAGCCATGTTTACAGTTTTAGAGTTGAACAGCGCTGTGAGAAGTGAACGAACGAGTAGAAATTAAAAAGCGTCAGCCGAATACGATTTGATTATACAAGCTCATTGCGGACGTGCGTGAAATCACCGTATCCGCCATGATTTGGAGTTTGAGTGTGGCCCGCGTTTTATTTATTGTAATTTTTCTCATCTGGTGTGCTTTATAGCCTAGGAAAACTTGAATTGTATCGGTAACTATCCTTCTGACAATCACCCGAAGCATAACACAATGTACACTAGGGTCTCAGCTGTCTATAGATACCCGTTTTGCCTATGTTGTGTATGATTTCGTCAAACTGCAGCATAAATTTCAAAAACGTAAATTAATTTTGTTCGATTTTGTTGAAATTTCCTTTAATTATCACTTTAAATCTCATCTATTGCCAGAAAACATGATGACACATGAAAGTGTTGGCCTTTAGCAAGCTAACAATGATGTTGATTTTCTGAAATGTCCAGTAATGAGGACATTTAGAAGCGATAAAACAGAGAGTATAAACACGTCATCTCAGCGATCCATATGGCTTGTTCTGCACTGACCGTATCTATCCACCACGCATAGGCCTATATCTAATGTGGTGGATTGGATGAAAATTTAAACTATTTATATCTTAAATCACACATTTTGTATTTACAACAACAACAACAACAACAACAATTAATTGTATGACTTAACACTTTCCACGCGGCAGGCGTCTGCAGACGACATTCCAAAGTTTCACAAAAGTATTACAAAATGTCAACATTATTTAATTTCATTACCATATTTTCAATCCCCACGAGAAATGCCTTGAAATACATACCAATATGCCTAGTATTGGTTCAGTAATCCTTGAGATAGACTTTGACAATTGCTGAATAATCTGTTTTGTATACGGTAAAACTAACAGCCGCGTGGAAAGTGTTTTAACGCTCAACTGGGCTGAGTCTACGGTATATGTACGAACGTGTTCGATGCAAATATTGTTATTGTCATTTATTTTGTTTTCTCCTATTTTTTGCTTTAAATTATCAACTTGATTACAATGTTTGTTCTAAATGGTCGCTATTCCCTTTCGTTTTATAGATATGAATGTAGGCTTACTGTCAATGGGTATAGAAAGAAATGAGTCATACTTTTGGGGGGACAAAATTATACGAAGTGTTTAGTAGTACCAGACTGCTTGTGGAATCTTTGTACACTCAAATAAAATTAAAAAACCAATAGCAACAACAGGACACAAATCTCTTTTTTGAAGTTATGGTGGCTCTGAAAAGAGCCTTTGATTGATGTGTGCAACACAAGTTGGATACAACTTATGCGCGCTCACCACGGATGCGACGTGCCAACTGAATGTCCTTTGGCATGATAGTGACACGTTTGGCGTGGATGGCACACAGGTTGGTGTCTTCGAAAAGACCGACCAAGTAAGCTTCGCTGGCCTCCTGAAGTGCCATGATGGCAGAGCTCTGGAATCGAAGCTCGGTCTTGAAATCCTGGGCGATCTCACGGACTAGACGCTGGAAGGGCAGCTTTCGGATGAGAAGCTCGGTGCTCTTCTGGTAGCGACGGATCTCACGGAGAGCCACGGTACCGGGCCTGTAACGATGGGGCTTCTTTACGCCGCCGGTAGCCGGTGCGGATTTGCGAGCTGCCTTGGTGGCCAGCTGCTTACGAGGAGCCTTTCCCCCGGTAGATTTACGTGCGGTTTGCTTGGTACGTGCCATTCTATTATTTCAAAATTCAAATGAATATGGTATAAACAAACCACGGCGACTCTTTATATACCAAAAACCAGCCGTTTTCTCTTTCACAAATTGCGCCATCATTGCTGATTGGTTACCGAAGCGAGTCGTACGATTGGTCAATAAAGCCGAGTCTCCAATTGGTCCAGACGACACCAACACTATTCTAGCGGCAACGATCAATGCATTCATGCAATCAGCTCTCGGTACCCCGGGGAACGAGATTCGAGAAAAGAAGAGAAAAAAATAGTTTTTTGTTATGCCCTATTGACAATAAAATTGAACTTGGCGGATACTCAACTACACTATTGGGAAAATAAATAGAAATCACAAGAGACCACGGATGACTTTATTATATCATTTTTTGAGTTCTATGTCCGTGGGCCTAAATTCAATACCTACTTTAAAATAGGCACGATCCTTTAATTTAAGAAGTTATTAATATACACTTGTATTGTGACAATTTATACTATCGCGTTGTATTTATTTATAACATTGTGATTGGTTTTTGTATAATTATGGAGATGGAAGCACATCAAAAATCAAATTGAACTGAACTTTAATATTATTATCATATAAGGCATAAATATTTGGTTCTTGATTATTATTTACTATGATTGACACAACAAATAGTAATAAACAGACGCATATTATCTCTCTTTGGGAATGTTAGTGGCCCTAAAAAGAGCCGTTTGTTTGTTGGAATGAAGCAAAATGCAACAATCTAACCGCCGAATCCGTACAGTGTACGTCCCTGGCGTTTCAAGGCGTAGACTACGTCCATAGCGGTGACGGTCTTCCTCTTTGCGTGCTCGCAGTAAGTGACAGCATCACGGATGACGTTCTCAAGGAACACCTTCAGGACTCCACGGGTCTCTTCGTAAATCAGACCAGAAATACGTTTGACACCACCACGGCGAGCCAGACGACGGATAGCTGGTTTGGTGATACCCTGGATGTTATCACGCAAAACCTTTCGATGACGTTTGGCGCCTCCCTTTCCGAGTCCCTTTCCTCCTTTACCTCGTCCAGACATGTTGAGTTATTTCTTGGATAATTTCAAGACTAATAATGAAGTCCGCTCTGCGCCGCTTTTATATATCGTGTCTAAGCGGACGTGGGAGAAAAAACATACAGGTCGAGGAGGGCGTATTATAGAACCAAGCGCGTAACACAGCGGTCCCGGTTGAGCCCCCAATAAAGTCCGCGCCATTTTGCTTCTTTTCGTTTTAAATATTATTGTCAGTATTTTGAGATTGAGAGAAAAAAAACCCAGAAAAACATGAATTGAAATTGAATTGTTGTGCTTCGTATCGCACACACAAAAATCACGTAAAGACGTACACATTTGATAATTTATTACTGCATTATTATTAAGTATATAGGCTACCATTTATTGTCAATGTGAAAATAATGTATTAAATCATAATAGTATATGGGAAAATTACAAGGACATTGAAAACGCACATCGATTAGATTTGTTTTTTCTAAACCAATTGTTGGACTGTTCTATACATTCACTAACATTTAAGATACTGTTCAAAATAATCTCTTCTTGGAAGATAGGGTGGCTCTGAAAAGAGCCGTTGTGTTTTTGTGTCGGACGACAAGTTTACTTGGAGGTGGTGTATTTGGTGACAGCCTTAGTTCCTTCACTGACAGCGTGTTTGGCGAGCTCGCCGGGCAGAAGTAGACGGACAGCAGTCTGGACTTCACGGCTGGAGATGGTGGCCTTCTTGTTGTAGAGAGCTAAACGGGAAGCTTCACCGGCAATACGCTCGAAGATGTCGTTGACAAAGCTGTTCATGATGCTCATGGCACGGCTTGAGATACCGGTATCGGGATGCACCTGTTTCAACACCTTGTAGATGTAGATGCCGTAGCTTTCCTTTCTTCGCTTGCGTCTCTTTCCTGTACCACTACCTGGTGGACGGCCCTTGGCCTTGCCTGCCTTCTTTGCACCTTTACCGCTTGCTTTAGGAGCCATGATTCTAAATTGTTGAGTTCAATACTGTAATGTTTGTGTTGGTGATAACCCGCGGTATTTATATGCGCCAATATGCAAATTAGGGATCCTAGAGCGGATCCTGAGCGAGTCGACTGCTTCAGTGAACCCCGTCGGTTTCCGGTGCCGCACTGTAGTTGAAATATGACTGTAGACAAAGGAGCGTAAGCAATGCACGGAAACTCCCCGTAAACCAATCAGATCCGTTATTGCTAGACTTTGCTAGTATAGTAATACATTATTTCACGTGTAGCAAGGGATTGTTTATGAATCTAAAATATTTACTCGATTTTATTAAAAATGTTTAGCTCTCTTTCAAAACATTCCAATGTCAATTCAATTAAAAGTGAACTAGAAAATGTAATGTTGGCTTTTACAGCTAAAACACGAGTGCCTCATGCTATAAAATTGTTACTATCGCCTTCTTCTTTGGTGCGGCTTTCTTCTTTGGCGCGGCCTTCTTCTTTGGCGCGGCCTTCTTCATTGGTGCGGCCTTCTTCTTTGGTGCGGCCTTCTTCGTTGGCTTTGCGGTCTTCTTCTTCGGTGCTGCCTTCGTTGATGTTGCTGCCTTGTTTGGTTTCTTCGCCGTCTTGGTGGTCGACTTCTTTGCTTCCTTCCTTCTTCGCGTGAATTCCGGCAATTCAAAATCTGCAAGAAAATCTACTTTCTAAAAAAAATCACCCTGCACCAAAATAACATGCAGTAGGCCTATCCACAACGATTGAAAATATTCTAAATAAAAGTCATTATCATTCTCTCTTTGCTTGATCTGAAACACTCGAGTCTTCACTCTCTCTTTGCTTGATCTGAAACACTCGAGTATTCACAAATCATGAAAATCACAATTTAAAAGGGATATTGTCACTTCCCGAGACCTTATCTCACAAAAATCTTGGTGGTATAGTACACCAATAGTGAAAATTAACAGAATTTCCGAGTTGTAAGCATATGTTTGCATAATATATAGGTTTATATGCAATTCTATTGTTGTTCCGTGCCATACTATTTTCTGCGTATTAACCATTAGATCTATCAAATATCAATCAAAAATATCAAATTATAGGTAACAAATCTTAGTCATAAACGGTAAATCTAAATTGTCATTATAAATTTCTACTTCAAATTAGGTATGGCCCTATATCAGAAAAATATGATATTAAGACAATTTTAGGGGAAAAGGTCAAATCAAGTGATAATGTTTGGTTGGAGTGTCGGGCGGGTATCGGTGAAAACATTGGCCTATTATAGTGAAATAAACAGCAAAATATTACCCAATAACTATAGGCAGTAAATACCCATCATAAATAGATTAAATACTCATCACAACCCAAACGCCTAGACCATTTTGTTACCTAAATCTAGACAAGCACGTCCGTAAATCACAGAAATCCTACAGCCCTGGGGTATGCCGTAAATGTAAAATACCGCCCTCAAAAAAATGCATTGCTATATACTTTTTGGTTGGATGGACACAAATCATCTAATAGCGCATACCTGAAATGGAGTTGGATTTCCATTCAAACATCGATGGACTCAGTACTACAAAAGACATTAGTAGGGACAAAATCAACAAATCATATAAATGACTAACAACATTAGAATCTATTACTTGAGAAAATCGGGATGCACAAATAATGTTTCCCACTTATAACAACGCGCCAAATGCGCCCAAAAAGTTTTTGGGCTCCTCAAATTTTCAATCAACTGCATGGACTACTTCGTAAAAATCAAAGATATTTTTAAAACGGTGGCAGACTTCAAAACATGGATTTTGGCAATAGGCCTACTCGATGTATGAGTAGTTAGGTACGGTACATAAAACCACAGAAATAAAACACTTCTTTTGTGTGTGTGGATATTATGTCGGTTGCCACCGGCCAAATTAGGACTGAGACCATAATCATGATAATAATGGTCTCAGATAGGATTAGGCCAAATTGTGCACGTTTTTACACTATTTAAATATTGAAATAGGTAAATTGGAAGCACTGGCATGACTGGTACATCTATATTAAGGGGAAAGAGTAGAAGTTTTTCTTTTGCACGTATTGCAGAACCATGTTTACTCCCCGGGGGGGGCCAGTCAAACATAATGGTGTACACATATGCGTGACCAAATTTTTTCCAGACACCCCCTAAACAAGTTTTCCCCCCCTGCAAGCAAAATTACCCCCTAAACAAGTTTTTAGCGCGCTTTCCTTGCAAATTTTGACCCTAAACAAGTTCTTGCCAGAATATGACCCCTAAACAAGTTTTGTCTATTTAACGGGGAACAAAATAAGTTACCCTAAACACGTTCGACCTGGATTTTAAGCCGGGATTTTAAGCCACCCTTTTTCTTGAAAATCAGCGTTTTTGATACCCTTAACGCGTCACGCGCGTGACGCGTCCAACACTGAAAAAACACCCCTTTTTACGCGTTTTTTTGGTCACGCATGTGTACAACATTATGTTTGACTGGCCCCCCCCCCCCCCCCCCCCCCGGGGTTTACTCTTTCAGAAAATGATTTCAAACTGTATAAAGTGTGTGTTCCACTTTGGATCAAACCATTATTTCAAATAGGGGTGTTGTCACCATACTTTCTCATAGTGAAAAATGGGGTATTGAATTGGGCCATAAAGCCGAAAGTGGCACTTTGTGGATGATGCCACTTTCATAATTGGAAAATAAGATACCAGCCTACATACATCATGGAATAATTTTTTTTAGTATTTCAGGTACGTGAAAACAGTGTTGCCGGAAAGATAGCACTTTGTCTGGAAAAAACCAATAAATGGTCAAAAATTATACATTAAAGGAAGTCCTAATTGACAAATTATATAACAAATTGGTCGTATTTATGAAAGAATAAATAAATGAATGTTGATATGAAGAGAAAAAAAACCTTAAATGGCATTAAAGGCAGTGTTGCCAGAGATGTGATCTTTAAATGTGAACCTTGATATATAGGCCCAAGGGCGGCGCCCGGGTATGTATAGGGGGGGGGGGGGGGTCAAGGTTAACAAAGCCAAAAGTGACCGTTTTAACCAGGCCCTGGTTTTAACAAAGCGCCCTCCGCGGTAACGCTGACAGGAGGGAGTCTGCTCATAATTGGATTTTTTTTCCTTCCATTTTCTAACCCATTTGGTGCGATTTGGTGTGTTCTTTTGACCGATATATTATTGAAAAGCCATCACTTCATTCCAATCAATATTGGCTTTTTATCAAAGTTAGACATCTATTTCGTTATAATTTATGCGAGAAAGAAGTTGTGCATTATCATGATTATGTACTGATGACATTTTCTTGATTTAGGTAGGCCTAAATCTGTTTCGCGGGGTTACGTCGAATGGAAGCTTTATTTTTATTTTATCACGTACAATGCAAAATGAAGCTATTTTATGCAGCATTTTTACGCTTTTGTTTCGTTATTTATAGAAACGGGCCGGTTTTGGACTATTGCCTCAAATGGGGTAGGGCCAGACGTTATTTAGTGTAAAACCTTAGACACGCCACTGCTAATATCCCAAGTGGAGGTAAGCCTTTTACAGATTGACTTCATAGCATTTGGCCGATTATCTGTTCGTAAAACATTCGATTTTAAAAACATTTGATTTTTAAAAACTATTTACATGAATCGTGCCATATGTAGTGACACTGGAGTTTGTTATTCAACTCCATTTGGCTATCTAACTCCAGCGGTTTTAGGGTGAAACCCCGGGGTGAAACAATTTAGTTGGTCATTTATCATTTATTTATCACATCATCAACTCATCAGCTTCATCTTCAAATTTTATAGGCTGGGGCTTCCCCCCGGCCCCCGTGGCGCCGGCCGCCGCTGTATAGGCCTATAATATTTTGGACCTGGACTACCGTGAGTAATTCACAAATATAACAGTATAAATGGATACAAAATAAAACAAGGTTGTAACACTATTGCTTGTAACCCGTCGTATTACGTCATATAAAAAACCCCGATACATTGATCAAGAGATGCGTTTGACTGGAAACGACCAGTCGCGGCCAGTTGACTTCATTTCAACTCGAAAGATTGGTCGCTCATGACGTAATGAACACCGTACTTTTTCAACCAATGTGGCCGGAGGTTTTACTTTGCTTCGAAATTAGCATAACCAATCAGCAGCCCCGGTCAGCAGCAAGGGCGCAGATCCCGGGGGACGGGGGGGGGGGGGGGGGGGGGGGGGGTGGGGGGACACGTCCCCCCCACTTCCTGACACAATATCAAATGTCCCCCCCCCCCACATTTTGTGGTGATACATCAATCAAGGTTGGCGATCTAGTGAAAAAATGGCAATGTCCCCCCCACTTTCAAAATCGGATCTGCGCCCTTGATCAGCAGCAATTATCCATCCCGGTTTGTTGTCGTCTGCGGGACCCGGGAATACCTGCGACTACCGGCGATTTAGGGACCGTTCATAAATACTTTGGTGGGGCGCTGGATAATTTCATTTTTGGTATATCAAAACGTTTTTGACCCCCTCTCGCCATGCCACAAACTTCTTTGCCCCCCCCCCCCCCTCTCGCCATGCCACAAACTGTTTGACCCCCACCCCCTGTATTACTGCCTGCACCTGAAATTTTCTTGTCCCCGTTCATTGTTATCAAGTTCAGAGAACAGATAATGATATATTTTATGGGATTTTCTTTTGACCATGTCTCATTTTTTTGTTGATGGACGCATCACATCTTCAAAGGGCAGGTTATAGAATTTAGAGTGAATCAAAACTCTTTGGTTTAGTTCCATGGTCTTTAATCCCCTGAATAACTTCGCATATGCACGGATCTCTTTTTTAAACCAATTAGGATGCTCCCTCCAATTATATATCCTGGCTTTAAATGTGTTTTTGCTATTGACATGAAGTTTCCCTTCATTCTGTAACCAGTACCTCGGGAAAATAGTTATCTCTATTTCCCCACTACCATGCATTATTTGTATTACACTGGCTAGGCCCGAACCCGAAGGGTGAGGGGTGATGATAGGCCCGTAGCCAGTACCGAAGGGAAATAGTGTGCACTATATTGCCCCGATCATAGGCCTACATGTAGTATTTGTTTTATTACACTTCACTGTGACTCTGGGGATGAGGTTGTAGGGAAATAGTCAAAACTATTTTTGTGATAGGAATTGGCATGATTAGTTCATGAATATTTATGAGGTGTACTAGTAATAAAAAATAGTCTACTATTACCCTATGACCTCGATTTACGTGTCAAAGTTCTCTTTATGTTAATATGACAGTTGACTTTAGGATTGAAAAGCCTTTCAAAAGCAAGAATCTTGTCAAAAACCAGACGACAAAACGTAAACAGACCACAAGGGTATACACCACCATAGTCGCTTCCATTGAAACGTGTGTTAGAAACCCGATGTTCAATCGCTTCTCCTGGGGTCCCTCTCCTTAGCTGGGATATTTATTTTTGTTGTAAAATCTTCGTAATTTTGTTTTCTTTAATATTATCAACATTTCACATATGATCGACAGTCCCAGTTTTTCAGAAATTTTGATTTCGCAAATCACTAGCTTTTATAGTGCGTAAAAATCAGGAAAATCAGAGTTTCGGGCCGCTTCACACGTGTGATCAAGACTCACGCCCGCCCAAGAATAATTCGTGACTTTTTACATTTCAGATTACAATCGTGAAGGTTTCAACTTTTTAATAAAACAAAATCTAAGACCTATGGTGATAATCTCGTCAAAATATTCACATTTGAAGCAGCAATCAAAGTTTTTTTAGGGACTTTAGTACCCCTGCACCCTGGCCCGCGGAAGGTTATGGTGGTGTGTACCCACAACAGTTTAAACCATGGCGGCTGCTGGTGAAACTCCACGGTTTCGGCGTATAAGGGACGCACCATTTGATCTTCAGGGGGCGGCATGGAAGTTTTTGTTTTTTTTAGGCAAAGGCGGCAAAGTTTTGTTTTTTTAGGTTTCACTGTGTTTCTTTACATTGAGTTGGGCCTTTTGGGTGAGTCATTTTTTAAAAAAACTTTCATGCCCCGCCCCCCCCCCCCCCCCCCCCCCCCGCCTCCCTGAGTATCTAATGGTGCGTCCCTAAATGAGGATCAATTGACTCATTTTTTTTGACAGCGCAGACAGCGAGAACACTAAAAAACAAATAAAATATGGGGTGTCAGTTTTTCGCGAATTTTGCAAGGAAACCAACGCCGATCCTGGAAAACGCCGCACATATTGCTTTCCACGTTTATGCCGGTGCCCGTAACCGAATGAAATTTAAATTAAACAGCTCGTGAGTTGGAACTTTTTGAAATTTATGAACAGTTAGCTTTTGACTTTGAGACATATTGCAGCTACCCTACTAGTGCCAGGTGGTGAGTAAAATCCTTTTTTTAAAATATTTCTCGTTGCCTAGGCCCTAGCCGCCTAGGCTAAACTTTACAAAACTTAGTCTTAGCCTACTACTAGGCTTAGCTCAGTCTTGAGAGTCTACTGTTAACATATTATTGAACAAGAAATATATTGATGAAGGATATAAAACAAATATTCTCTGCTCTTTATTCGGGATCTGGTGGAATCTATTGGGCCCCTATTAGTGAACTGGAGACCGTAGGGTACTATTTTTCGGTCTCGGGAAAATAGTACTCAACGGTCTCCAGTTCACCTCGGGGCCCAATAGATTCCACCAGATCCCTCAAGAGCAGTAAATATTTGTATACTGTCACATGGTTCAAATCAGGCCTATCATATTGTTTTTGAAAATTTAGTTAAAACTGCGTACCAACCGACGGATAACCGATATATCATTAATAACGAAACAACAAAATCGTGAGATGTAACGTGCAAATACACTTTTATTTCTAATACAACATTTTATAACTCTGTGTCATGAGTTGGTACGCATCCCGTACGTATTTCCGTTATACACAGTATCCTGACATTTGATTTGATGCGATTAAATAATAAAAATTGAGTATCTGTTATCAAAATTATTACCGTCCAGCGACAACATTACAAAAACATCTGAACACTCCCAGTCTAGCTCGGGTTTCTTCAATTGTATATTATTATTAAAATAAAGTTTATCAAGTATAGTAGCCTATCATAATACAAAATTGTACCACGTCCAGCATGCATACAATTTAGGCCCTACATGTAGGTATTATAATAACGTCCAAATCTGGCGGGTAATACCGGCCGTAAAGGTACATACATTTACACAGAAAAATATAATCTTTAGCTTAATATTAAAAAGCGTCATGTTTCAAATTGTAGGATTCCATGCCCTGAAAATTAATATGATGCCGACTCCCGGCAAGGAATCGTTTTACTGTTATTTAAAAAAAGAAAAATCAGTGCAGAAGAAACCCGATGCCCTTGTAGCAGGCTCGGAGAATGATGCTTTGTGGTTTCAGTCTTGAGAGTGTGATAAAAAGTGTAATGGTCAATCGTTGAATATTCAAACCTTTATTAACCTATTGTCCCCATAAAGAGTCCGAACCAATCGGGCAATTTAAGAGAGCAGGCTGATTTTTACATGATTGGTTGAGGGAGTTGAGCCCTAAGCCACCACTAGACTCGCCGATGGTAAAATCGACTATGGAGTAGATGGCTGGAATGATGGGTTATACTACGAGATGGAAGAATGATAAAAAAAGCTGATGTACATTTTTAATACTGTTTTTGTGTTAAAATAATATAATGCAGGTAACACACACCCCTACTGACCCAAAATGCCAATCGAAGAGTTGTGTATAACGGGTGTGTGCGCAGTGTGTGAATTGTACATTATATGCCTATACAAAACGAGGATTTTCTACAGGAAAACGAGGAGTTTGTGTGAAAATACTTAGTACACGAAATGCACAGAAAAACGAGGTATAACCCCCCATATGGTCAGGCAAATTGATGAGCATCTCGAATTGCCAGTTTTTGAAAAAAATCTCCTCGAAATTTGGGGTGTGTGAGCGATCTCCTCCTCGTTTTGACTAATGGATAATAGCCTAAAACAACTCTAAATCAACTGATATACTTAAAAACTTCAAAACGTTGAAAGGCACCGGGCACTTTCATAGCATGTTAACATAACTTTTAATGAAGGCACGACCAAATGTGTTGTCTACCAGCGACAGTCATCCATTCGATGTGCCATTATCATCTACAGGCTGGAGGTAAAGAAACATGCGAATCACACATTTACACGTGTGACTCTTAAAACACAGATATAGCACTGACATAAAAATAGAGATCTGATTGTTTTATATATACAATGTCAATGATATCATCATTCATAGCAAGATCAGAATGTTCTTCAGAAGCACCGCGGAATATTTACAAAATGTCCATAACATTTCTGTTGCTTCAAGTTTCAACTAAGTGACGGATATAGGTTTTGTTGTCGTCGGTGAGAGTAGTACAGGAGTACCAAGAGGTTGTACAGGAATAGCAGATGTCATTGGTACACCGCTACTATTAAACATGGCTGTTGGAAACTGGAATGTGTTCGGTGAGTTCAAAGCTGGGCTCATTGTCAGTGGACTGAGAGTGCTCCAGAAATGAAGCGGTACAAGAGGCGTACCACTTTGACCAAGAAGAGGGCTCGCAACATAAATAGCAGGCGTAGCGAGGCCGGGAGTGTTGGGACCATATGATGATGCCCCGATGGAACTCACAATATACGATGGACTTGGCACTTTTATGTGATGGTAACCACTAGTAAACACGGGCGAATCAATGTGTTTGAAGGCTGTTGGAACAGTGAGCTGGACAGGCTTTGGTCTGCTACTCGTCACTGAAGTCATAGTTGGTGAGCTGGTCGTGAAGAGCTTTCCTGAACTACTGATAAGAGATGGTTCATTTGACATTTTAGCTTCTGTGACATATGCTGATAACGACGAAGTTGTTATTGGTGCCAACGGAGGCATTGTGGTCATTTCCTCCTTGGTGTGCTCATGCGCACGATTCAGTTGCTCTGCCAATGCTACGTCCGATGTTGTTAAAACCAAATTGGGAACGGATGACCAATTCACTTTGCTTTCATGCTCGTATCTTACTCGAGCGTGCATGTGATCGTCGCTAGGCATCTCGGAAGAATGTGGTCTCGTTAGCGGGCTTATTGCACGCGATTCTTTGTCTTTTGGCTCTACTTTGATACGAGCACTATCATTGCTGTTGTTACTGTTAACTCCTGGGTAACTGTGTGGTCGAACATTACCTTGCACTTCTAACGTTTCCATTTTGGCTCGGAACGGGATCTTATGTTCTGTTTTCACAACCTCCGGAAAGGAAACGAACTTGTAGACAAATTTCTGTCCCATGACTTTTTTGATGATATTCTTGTCATAGTAATAGCGAAGAGCGCGACTTAGTTTATCGTAATTCATGTTCGTTTTGTTCTTCCGGAGACCCCACATCCTGGCCACCTCTTCGGAATTCAGCAGTTTGAACTCGCCTTCAAACCCAGTCCAAGTGATGAGATGCTGTTGGCTTTTATCCATCAGAAGTTCCAAGAGAAATTGCCACAGCGTTATATTACTTTCAAGACCTGTAATAAACGAAATGAAAAAAGAAGAAATTATTCTATGTTCAAGCAAAGACTTTGGTTCAAGCATTTATATAGTGGTTTGAAGTAATTTGTCAATGTTTTAAATGAATAAGCAAGAGATATTTTCACAGTAACTAATCATCGTCAATTCCAAGAAGATCAGACCATTGATATTCATTCATTGGGTAAACACCATGAACATGATGAATACGGCGTGTCCGGGTACTGCAGTACATAATTGACAATTGAAACCACGACCTTGATCGGTCCAAAGTTCAACTCACAGTTCCATGCAGTTCCATAGAAATACCCTCGGGCAATAAGTTCATGTGACGCAATGGATAACAAACCAATGTCACGTTTTAATTTTTTACAGTATATACATCGAGTATTTACAATAAAAACCACAGGAATACGCTTCTAATCACATGACTGTAACAAACGAGTTCTTATCACGATGTACAAGTATTCGAACGTTAGAATCGCAGAGTAATATTCATCAACATTCATCAATATTTCGGGCAATGTTTACAGCAAAACCAATTGCCTTATTATTAATCAACATTTGTTTTCATTGTACAGGCTGTCCCAAAATGATTAGTACCCATTGATGCCCAAAGTTCAATAAATTTTTTCATCATCAAAATCAATGAGATTGGATCCGTTGTTTTTTCATCATATTTGACTTATTTCACTAAAGTTACACTCCATTGTGCGTGCGTGTTTAAATAGCTTGTTTGAAAGAAACTAATTCTCGTAATCTCTTGTCAGCTAATATCTATTGTTCCTTTCTAAACTCCTCAAAAAAGGATCGAAACTCTTAAAAATGATCCAATTCTATAACGGCTCGAAAGAGTTTGCATTATTAAATCGAAGCAAAAAACCAAGTGCATAATTTTGTTCTGCGTATTTTGACACCTCGTTCGTTGAGATACGATGTTGCGGAGCGGAGTTATTGTCATTTCAATGATCGTGGGTCCAGTTTCAAAGGTGACACTCATCCCTATTGAAAAGCACGAATCTGATCATTCTAAACAGTAATGCAAACCTCTATGTCTGTTATTTGTTGCACCCGGTATTTACAAATTGTAAATACCAGATGATGACTAATGACTAACTGCTACTTTCAAATGGCCACACATACGTGAGACCACGTATAACATACATTTACAAATATTGTTGTGACACACATCATTCTCAATTCTAAACTCATTATGTAATAAATTGACATATAATCTAATGAAAAACAATAATGTCTTCTAGAGATATCACGATTAAATATAAGAGGGGGAAGTAAAAACGGGAACAGTCTATATGAAAATACACGAATCATATGATATGACAAAAATGCCATGATAGGAAACCATGGTCTATTCGAAAGCCATTAAAACAGTTGAGTTCCTTCCCGACGCCGCCTTCTAACGGGAAGCCATTCAATTAACTATACAGTGAAACACTTAAAACGAATGCTATATTAAAACTGCTTTTTAGTGTCTTGTGACATAAAACTATGGGCCACAGGAACTGTCTATATCCGTATCCCGAGTAACACACGGAACTGGCATGAAGTACAGTGTGCGATGTGTATAGTTTAGTTGCATGCAGCTACATGTAGTCTGGGACAAAAGTTCACGAAACAATGACATCAACACTGGATGAGTCAACTTATCCACCACGTCTGTTACCATAACAACTTGCACATTTCTCAATATAGTTTGTGTGAAAACCTCAAATTCAATTGTCAAAATTAGACTTTGTACTGTTTGGAGGTTTAATAATGTATAATATTAAATATGTGCCTACAAATTTAATCTCATGCTCTGGTTTATGATGCAAATTCTATTAAATATTACGATTACTGATTCACAAAATATTGCACGCTATGGAGTGTTGAGGTGTGATTGAATGTGTAAACTTAACCTTCCTTATAAATTCCAATCATAACATTACTCTCTCGTCGGTCACAAACCACAGGTGGTTGCAGGTATTCCACCTTGATCGTCAAGTGAACTGTGACCTTTTGGAATCGCGCTATTGTTGCGCTTTGGAGAAAGGCAATTCGCTGCATCCCATAAATCATCATGAGTGCGTCTATATAATATATCTTTAATCAGTGACAGTTAAGAGCTTATCTGTCACTGCTTTAATCCATACAATGATACAAATAATGACTGCTTACCTTTTTGTCTTGGTGCAGTTACTTGGAATGCTGAGTGTTGTCCAGACATATTGGTTTCTGATACTATCTCTTGACGACGAGATTCTGAGGAGAAATAAAAATACTACCACTTTAAAAGATACACACATATAAAGCCTATTTACAATTTTGATGAATAATATAGTGCATGGATATTGCTATCTTTTGTTATCATGGTTATAGGTCCACGCGCTTGCTCTCTAAATGTGGCATGTGGCGGAAGGACTCCCATTGTTTCACAATGCTCATATGAGCCCGGGCATATGAGATATGTTATTTCCGAACTTCCGGGGTTATGTTATTTCATGAGCTTTTAATGTTTCGTTTCCCCAACGTGTTCAAAAGTATGTTCACAACACCACGTTGTGAAAGTAAGCCTGAATAAACAGTGTTATTATAAATAATTATACGCGAAGGTGTTCTTCGAATCCAGGGGCGTAACTATAATACTAGTGGGGACAGGGGGGGGGGCACTTCTTCCCCCTGTCAGAAGGCTTCGCCCCCCCCCCCCCTAAATGACAAACTCTCATATACAATTATAAGTAGTCGGTTATGACCCCCTGATCACATGCCTGTTGTCCCCCTCACCCCCTTTCCCAAATTCAAGACCCTAATAAATATTACGCTATACTGTTCGAATCTGGTTAGAATTACACTATCATTTTTATTTTTAAGGTTCACGTTTATCTGAGGGAAACAAAATAGATCGCGTTTAAGCAGTCACTGGTTTAAGACGAAGCAAAATAATTAAAAAAACCACGAGATTACATTTAGAATACATAATATGAAGATATTTAAGCAAATGTGTTACCTGCAATTTCTTGATAACTTGGAGGTAGTTTGTTTGGTCCCGGTGGTGGAGGCGTCGGGTGTTGCTCAGGTCTGCTGGTGGTTAAACGTATTCCCGGTGGCGGAGGCGTCGGGTGTTGCTCAGGTCGGTTGGTTGAACGTATCACAGTCTGCTCGGTGGATAACATGACTGAAGAGTGAAATCAGCTATTTTGCTGGTTTCCGTTTCTTACTTCAATGTCAATTAACTGTCCCAGGGGTAACCGGTGACAGTCGGTACTTGTGATTTCCTGTCTTTTAGCTGAAATGCTTTAAAATAGACAAACGACTCACTACATCCAAGCTGCAATAAACAAAACAAAACAAAAACAAACAAAATCGTTAACAAATTAAATTAACACATATTGGCTATTTTATATATATGGTGCTTTGTTTGACGCTTTGCAAATGTTATAAGAACATGGAAAAGAAGTATCCTATATTGATTATTATTAATCCATTTCGATAAAACATGGTTCAAATTGTTTCATCGTTCAGTTGAGTGTAAATAGTAGATTACTTGCATTACATGTGACAGTGCTGAAGACGAGTTTACAATACGAAACGTCAAGTTCGACTTCGACATTCACATAACGCCGGATAGTTATATAAAGCAAACGAAGCTGAACGACAAATATTATTTACATAGTCATTCATTTTAAGATCACTCTCGAAAATTACGTGCACATTTTACAGGGTGTATACATACATTGGCAATTTCAACAGGTGATAAATGCGAGGAATTTCTGAAACGAGATGTAATATGAATGACTTCAGTTTTGTCCTCATTCAATGTTAAATCATTAACATTACCAGGCCTTGATATCATTAATACATCTTTCAAATGTTGTGATCATTGAATGGTCAGAGTTTTTCAAAATCATAACATAAACTTGCGTATCATCGGCATATATCATTTTACCGCAACCATGAGCTTCAATAAGATCTTGAAGTGGCGCGGTATACAAAGTAAAAAAAAGATAAAGGGCCGATGACCGATCCCTGAGGAACACCTTCAAGTGGTACACGAGGTTTAGATAGCGAGTCATTTTTGATAACAGATTGTGTACGATTTATAAATTAATTTTTAAACCAATTCAAGGTAGTGCCGTTAACACAATATCTATGAAATAATCGATCTAGGAAAACAGTGTGACTAATACTATAGTATAGGCCTACTAGTAACGAAGCTGCGGAATAATCTAAAAGAATAAAACAGCTTCATTATCTCTACTTACATCTACGGCTAACAATAAATCATTATATACACGTAAAAGAGCAGTTTTTATACTATGACAAGATCTATATGCAGATTGCGTTTACCCACATGCCTTGGTTATATGCACCATAGGGTCCTATTGCATAAATATTAAACTTCATTACGAAGGGTTTCTCTAATTGGCTCATCCCCTTGGCTAAGGAGAATATTTAATAATTCTTTATGGGTAGAGCTAAGAGTTTTATGAAGGAGAGCCATGGTCTAAAGTTTACCTATACGGTCTATTTCATGAAGACCACCTCACGAAAAACAATCTTCCAAAGAATTGAAGACTTACGAAGAATAACTCATTGTTTAATGGTCACACTTGCAAGTTGATCGTGTATAATAATGTCTCATAGAAGGCTGTATGTAATCATTGTTGGCGGCACAGTTTTTCTTCGAAGTTTAAAAGGTGTTTTTTCAGGGACCTGTTTTGTTTTGTCATCACGAAAGTGCGACTATTTTTTGAGATGGATTAACGTAAATGAATCTAAATATAGAGACAAACTTCCGTGTACAGCAACGTTCTATTATGTCCATATCTCTTTCCGCCCATGCACTCAATCTTGATGTCGTTTTAGAGGGGGGGGGGGGGGGGGGGGGGGGGGGTTGGTAGGGTCAAAAAAATTCGCACGGTCAAACAATTTCGCACGGCCACAAAATTTGAGTAACCGGCCCTGAGAGGCCCAAAACCAAACGGCCCATGTGGCAATCGCCACAACGCCACAGTGGCCAGTCCGCCCCTGTCCACAGAATATATGCTAACCGTTAATATTGGCTCGTTGTCCTCATTTTATTCACGTCATGCAGTTTTTGTGTGATGAACTGATTGATCGCTTTCTATATGATGCATTGCTAATAAGTAGACTTTTAATTGGGGGTCGGTCGGGAGTACTGAACCGACATACTATACACTTCCAAGTTCAACCAAAACGGTTGCCTCCTAATAACAATGTTGATCACTGATAAAGCCTAGATCTATCATAGATCCTCTGACCTCAATCCAGTGTCCAGAGAGCTCTGTGTGAGGGAGGAAAGAAATAGAATTGTTTGGACGTTCATTTCGTAAGATTTTACAGCCATATCTTATTGAACGACCTATAGGATGTTTGCTTTTTACTATACATGTAGGTGATACGTGTATGAAACATAAACTGTAAACGAGGTCTTTTTTATGCCACATGATCGCACGGCATAAACGTGTAAATTTTATCAGAGCCCTCGACTTTGCCCTGTGATATATATATATACATAGTAATGGTAAAACAAATATAAATGTCTGCATATTTAACTATACAACATTACAACATATTTGGACTATATAATACCTTTTAATAAACGTTTCCACATAGCAAATTCAAATGTTACCAGTTTTGAGGTCATGATGAAAGTCATGTGCATGGCACATCATATAGCTAGAAGCGAAACCCAGAAAATCCCGTGATTAACTATACTAATAAGATAAGTTTGATTCGCAGGAAAGAGTTAGAAGATCATATTTACCACAGACAAATATGTTTATACTTTCAATATAAATAGAGTCACGCAGGGGTCGCATTCTGACGCGTCTGCGCGTCCTAGACCTCTCACTTTCTAATAGTGACGCGTCAGGTTTTAAATTGGAAAGACTTGGGGGTCCCGATCAAAATTGAAGGGACTCCTTCAATTTGACGATGTATGGAAATGGAAACCTTAAGAAATTCTGTAAATTACATATCCATCCTTTCCTCATAATATAAATTCATTAAAACTGCCCATAAAAAAGTAAAATTTTCAAATACCCAAACTTCAGGACCCCTCAATTTCTTGGGGGGACCCTTATTTTTTTTTTGGAAGTCCTACGGGGTCCTGAAAAATGTCATGGGACCTCTCACATTTTTTATCCAGTGCTATCCCTGGAGTCACGTATCATAAAATTATAGCGCAATGTTGCGGAAGTCATATAGAAATTGTAAGCGGATTTGTACCAGATTATTTCTCTCATCTTACTTTTCTTATGAAGAAATCTACTAAGATAAAATGCTATAGGCATACGGTGCTAGAAATCTTGCAATTGACGCAATGACCGGAAGTGGAAAGGGCACTTCAGTATTTAAAGATGAATCCTGTACAATTAAAGGTCTGGTTCATTAACCTCGAATCCTATCTTAGTGGTGTTGACAATTTTAAATGTTTAAAAATTTACTTCAGAATTCAAGATGAACATTAAAAATTGCTATTATTGTTGTTTCTACTAACAAAAACACAGCAAAACTTGATTAAAACAATACCATCGCTATTTATTGAAAAACGCCCTCTATGCAAATATGGTTCGCGTTATGTATCACGCGTACTGCAAGGGGGTACTGTCGGACGTAAAATGCGGAGATCAGCATTTGTGAATCGTCGTTTTGTTGTACAAAGGGGCTGATTTTTCTTAATCCTTAAAGGTGTAAGTTCATACATGTAATACAATTGTAAAAATATACAAAACCCAGTTGTTATCATATATTTTTGTAATTGAATTGAGGGCGCTGCCTCTACCACATCTTTTAATGCCCCTTTAAGGCGACTATATTAATTGCATTAGCATGGGTGATTACACTGTATCTAGAGATAAGAACTTCTTTTAATTTACTGTAACAGTATGCCACCTGACAAACGACTATTTGTAATATATAAACAATAACAGGATATCATCTCTTTCCTGACCAAAGATCAGCCGGATATCCGGTCATGGTTCTGATCTAAGACTGCATGAAGCAGTCTAGCACGTTAATACAGGCATGTTGGTTGGACAGGCCAACATATCCAAGAAAACAATACAATATTTCTGAGTGATAAACAATTGTGCAAACAGGGGCAGGGAGATTCGTGATGAAATGAAAATTTTGTCCCAACAACTTTCTTTCAGAAAGTACCCATCCCCTATCATCGGACCCCGCCCGCGCGGCAGCAGTCTATCTACTATATGGCCATGTGTCTTGAACTCACCACCCAAAAAGGGTGGTGGCGTTGCATTTTTGATGACAAATCATCTATCTCTCTCTATTAACTCAACAACTAAATGTGGTACAGCTATGGTTGAGGTGTCATGTAAAAGCCTATTTATCTAGCTACATTGTGTTAATAAATCAGGTATTTCTATAAATGTTTGGCTGAGATATGATTGATTATGTTGTGAAAGTCAGGGGTGGTGGCGGCGGCGGCGGCGCTGTGTGCAATCTCTATGGGGAATATAGAAAATGTTTCCAATTGTACGTTCAATTTACTATAACTCCTCATCCCTGTATGGTACAAACATGATTTTGCTCTCATTTTATAGATTATTTTATATTCTATAAGATTCTGTTTCAACAAATGTGACAACTATTGTGCAACAATTGTAATCATGAATCGATTGCGTTGTCCTTGGGTTTTTCCCTATTCGCTACACAGTGAACTTGCCCTAATTCATCGGTTTTACATACATGACTATAACAAAAGAAATATTTAACCGATGATAGCAAAATTATACATTTTTGGAAAGCTCTCAAATAGGGAATTCCAAAAATACTGTTTAAATCAGGATAGGGTGCATACCAAAAAAAATATACTTGTAAACTCTAATAAATATGAAATTTAAACGTTTGTGCTAATTTACTTCTCGATATAGTATATTTCAACATGTTTACCATTAACAACTATTATGTTCTGGTGGGTAATTGCATAAGGAACTTAAATATGCACAGTAAAATTATGATTGGGATAGGTATAAAATTATTATTGAGCTTAAATCAAAATATGAAAAAAATCGATATGTTTTGAACATTCTTAATCACAACATGTTACCATTAGGTCTTATTTAAATTCTAATAGCATATTTGGATTCCTTATGAGATTACCATTCAGAAAATATATACTTTTTATGGGGTAGAACAAATAGTAATTGCGATATACTAATTCGAATCTCAGATGTTGTAAAATGTAAAAATCTGGACATGCAACGGGAAGGGTGGCGAGTTCAAGACACACGGCCATATATCATTACTAAAGTTTTAAATAAATCGATTCATAACAACGAAGGCCTGATTGATCCCGGATATCGATGCTCACAAAACACGGGATCATTTGAAAATAAACAATGGATCGTTTCATATTTGCGCGTCACACTCGGCCAAGGTTGCACACCCTTAATTTTTAATAAACCATTTATCACGTAGTGAATATTCAAGGATATTTATACTAACACATTGGGTATTTAGCAGTATAAAATATTCAAGAATATTATAATATTGTATTTGTATCAGTTCACGGACGGGTATATATTTTTTATACATGTTGCGCTTTATAAATACGTTATATTATTATTATTTATATTAGAGAGACCGGGCGGTGTGGGACGTGGGGTGGGGTGGGGCTTGTCGGAGGGGGCATTGTTGCCGTCGTGAAGAGGGATCAGTGCGGTTAAGACTAATGAATGAAAAGTTAAAGTAGTTGTATCTTTTAGTATTGAAATGTTCATAAAAATATACGTATGACCAAGGAGTTATTATACTATAATAACTCCTTGGTATGACCACGTCTACGATGATGAGCCAATACTGCAAAACTGAACCACTCCGCAATCATGATTATTCACGATGATGAAAACCCAATCCAATACCAGTACCATTGACAATACGATGACTGTATACTTTTCATAAACTTGTCATTTATGTCATCAGAAAAGCCTCGCCATTCGTCAATGCTTTTACAAACAACGCATTGCGTTATTAAAAATATTATACTACTAATACTATATAGTAGTATAGTAGTACTAGTAGTCTACCGTAAACGCGTTCGGTACTCGTATACTGTGCTACACCATGCCATGACCCTACAACCATCCCTAGGCTTTGTTGTATTCGCCCATTCGCCGGGGTATTGCCTTTCCTCATATATCTTCGTGTACATGTGTCGTCTATGCAATTCAAGTAAACAAGTGAACTTACCTTTAATTGTAATAATTAATTTGATTTGTCTAAAACCAGAACATCCATGATATATACACAGTAGTTTTATAAAATGTCCACTCCTCCGTACGCAACATACTCTGCTATTACTGCTAATGATGTGTCACCAAACCATGCCAATAATTCAATACGCACACACACTTGAAACCGGAAGTACGTTCGGGGAAACTCCCTATAAATAGATCGCATTTACGTGCGTAATGACGTCATCATATAGGCATGCTATCAAGAAAAAGCATTGTGTGCTATATTGATAATAAAGCCGCGCTCTTAGTATCATAAATCGTACAGGTAAACAAAGCGAGCAGTGTAGTACTATGTAGTAGTTTGGCCTATGTAGAAATACAACAATGTACACGTACATGTTTATCAGAGCTTGTATTAATATCAGGAAAAATGAAAGTACAATTCTACTCCATATGCATGTACATACGATTGGTATTTTGTGAAATATAATTATATCTCGTCGCAATCTTTGTTCGAGAAAAATGCGGGGTATGCGGGGTATATTTTTTACAGCAGGTCAAATTCTCAAAATGCTCCGAATAAAAATTGTTCGGATTGATCCAACCATAAAAAGAATACTTTTCATATCTAGAAGTTTTACTTCTAGTACTTTCTAGTCAAACATCCATTTACATTTATTAGTTATGTTAAATAACTCCTTGGGTCAAGCAATGCAAAGGGCAGCAACAATAAACGGTATAGCTTCCTGCTGACCATATGAGACTAACAATGTAGGTAGTAATTTACTTGATGCTCACCGTATTTTTAAATAACATAAATATTAAAACTATTAGCAAACTATTCTCTTGAGGTTTCAATGGAAACCTTTTTTTTGGGGGGGGGGGTCAAAATACAATCGCGAACTCTTAGGGAGTGTTCGTAAATACTTTCGTGGCGGATGTTGGACATTTTTGAGCCTTGGACATTTTTTTTTTCTAGCGTTAATTTTTTTCTTGATCCCCCTTTTACGTTGATTTTTTTCTTCTTGTATCCCCCCCCCCCCCTGTATGTCCAATTAATCGAGGAATCACGAAACGTGAAAATGTAAATGTTTTAATGTGCGTGAAGCGCGGAAGAATTCTTTTTTTAGTATGCGTGAAGCGGACAAAAATGTTGGATTTTTTTACCCCCTATTAAGTATAGGCCTACCATTTTTGTTCTGATCCCCCCTTTTGCAGGACATTTTTTTCTTCTGATCCCCCGTCTCAAGCCGTCTCAGCATGGGCATGTTGTCAGCATGGGCATGTTTTCTACATGGGCACTGTCAGCGTGGGCATACAGTGGCGTAATTTGAATAGGTTTTTCATATTGATGGGGCGAAAATTAAAAGTTAACCAACATTAATACTTTACCGACTAAAAAATGTGCGCGCAGCGCGCTAAAATTTACTATTTTACACCATATTTTCCCATGATTGAGGTATATTTTGGGTTTAAACGTGCTATAAAACACCGAAATCTATTTTCTTGGCACATGCGCGCATAGCGCACGAAAAATAGCCAACTCATGTTTACTTTTGTCCATCATAATTTCATGATTTCCCTGACAAATGAACTGACAGAGCCAATCTCAACCGACACGACTCAAATGTTGGTGGGCGATCGCTCCCCTCACCCCATCTGGCTACGTGTGGGCATGCTGTCAGCGTTGGCATGCTGTCAGCGTTGGCATGCTGTCAGCCTGTGATACCATGACATAAATTGCCCGCTTAGGAGCGCTTTTAATTCGGTCTGGTTAACCTATTGTTATCAAATACTACGAGAGGATTGCCCCGGGGGATTGCCTGGTTGTATATTTAAATTCGGGGCGTGTGTAGCGGTACTTCTTGCTAAATGCATGGGTGAGTTTCCATTATGTTGCAAGTTACATCCACGCTCATGTGTTTAAACTACTCAATGGGCGTTGCAATACAGCCGGTTGGTTGCACACGAGAATTATGTCATTATAGCAACCAGCTTTGATGGAAGGCGAATATTTAAATTTGTTGCCGGTTTTTTGGGCACTAATTTATGGCGCTGCTAAGCGGGCCTTGTAGCGTATGATCGAAACTACCGACCAAAATTCATTAAAGACCACAGATGGCTTCTCACTTCTTGCTTATTTGTTTCATGATTATTCAAAATAACCTTGAAAACCACCCATGGCTTGTATAACATGATGCATAGTAATGACCTCTCTGATTTAATTGGTGCATGGTGACTTTTAACCAAAATACAAAAAATGTGAAAAGCACTAATAATACCTTCGGAAATGCTAAGAAAATGTCTTTACTTTTGTGAAGAAATCTTATGAGAGGGTTTCTATGTATAATGTCATCTATCAAAACAGGGTGAAAATAATTGAATTTCATTTTTTGAGAAATCTCTCTGTGTCCCTTTAAATTGTATAGCTATTTCCTGTAAATTTTTACAGTACTGGCCTACAATGTAAATATGACAGGGGTTTTGTTGGCAAATTGGCTGCCAGCCTTTTTACCGTTAATTTCACAACATTTTACAGTAACCCCACTAAATGTACATAAGAAGGGCTTAAAGGATGCAAAGAATGACATAACACAATCAAGACAGTATTGTCTTTTGTAGCTGGGGCCGCCTTTGGTAATCAGAACTTACTGATCCGCCTTCACAACACTGACTCACAAAGCTCTTTGACTAAACCAAATAAAACCATCTAGACGCGTCTCTTCCTATCTGGTCTCTTCAATTTGGTTAAATAGCGCCAGCTGTAGTTCCCCTATTTGTTCAGCATCTGATCCGGTGAGGTCCTCCTTCACTCTGTCTGGGCAGACACAGACTGTGCAGACAGACGGCGGCCACTGTATTACAATAAGTGAGCTGGTATACATGTAGTAATAAAATTAACAAAACACATTGAAAAAAATCTTCACTTTCTTTTGTTGCACGATTTCATTTTAAATTTCATTTATCAGAGAACAAAATCAATAGAAATTAATATTTCAATCACGGAGTTGCCTCAATCACTGTTTTTTGTGACAAAAATAGAAAGTAGAACAACTCGCAAGCGCGCGGGACCTGAACCGCGCATGATCAAGGGCGGGGGGGGGGGGGGGGGGGGCGAGGGGGGCGATCGCCCCCCCCCCCCCCTAATATTGACGTCGTGTCGGTTGAGAGTGGCACTGTCGGTTCATTTGACCAGAGGAATCATGGAATTATGATGTTAAAAGTACACATATGAAAAATTTAGCGCGCTACGCGCGCATAATAGTCACCTAAATGCAATATTCGTTGGTACAAGCTTGTTTAGAGCCAAAATTTTACGGGGGCGCGTACACAAAAAAAGGTATATTGTAAAATTTTACGGGGGGCGCCCGCCCCCAAAGCCCCCCCCCTGTATCCGCCACTGATGTACGTGTTTTAAACATTAAGATGTTTAGTTTCCTCGGACCACTATTAACCACAAAATATATCATATCGTAGGGGGCCTATTAAAAAGTCTGCCATTTCCCCTGATGAATCCCGGTGAATAATAGGCCTAATATAATATTTATGACACACGTTACTAATTTGAACTTTGTCGGGCCATGAATAATGGTTTAACTTGGGAACTGTGAAGAGGATATATTTGCACCCGGGATTTGCACTGGAGTTGGTTTTCCCATGGACTTCAGTGGCGTACCGACCGGGGGGGGGGGCAACTTGCCCCCCCCCCCCCTGGCTCCAAATACCGGGACGCTAAATTCGCAACACCGGGACGCTAAAAATTCGCATAAGGAAAAAAATATTGTCTATGGCGAAAACACTGAGAATTGGTCATTATTTGTTGATTGTTGTGCTTTTTGGGCTGCGAAATTTTGTGAGCGTGCGAAAATGAGTGACGTGCGAATTTTTTTGACCGTGCGCTTTTTTTTTGACCCTAACCCGCCCCCCCCCCCCCCCCCCCCCCCCCCCCCCCCCCCCCCCCCCCCCCCCCCCCCATTTACGTGAAATTCACGAGGTGACTGGCTGGGGAAAAATGTGGGGCAACCTTTTACGAAAATTTACGCCAGTCGGGACGTCGACGACATATACTTCTGCCCCCCTGGCTCACATGCCGCGGTACGCGCCTGATGGACTTACTTTAAAATCATCAGACAAGTCCATGGTTTTCCAACTCCGTCGGTTTAGGGATTATCTAATTTATAAAATGATATATACTTTGTAACCTGAATTATGTGATCGTTCGCGATACGAAATGCAAATACTTATAGTAATGGAAAGTTCTGGGAAACTGATCAAATTAAAAAAAAGTTGATCAGTTTCCTAGAACTTTCCTAGTGCAGATTTGGTTTGTAAAATTACCATAATTGATATCAGCACAAAATTCTACCCGAGAAAATGATTCATTCGGGGTGTATAATATCCACTAAAACTTTATTCAACATTGAAGGGATATTCCTGTAAGCCAAATCATATCACTAGGCCTATACATATTTGCCCAAGCAATTCTCTCCAGAATTGATAGGGGCAATGTATATGATATTCAAATCCAGCATTAAAAAAAAATCTTAGTGCCCAGGCAAATGGATTTATTTGCGTGATAAATTTGATAAAACTACCAGTGTTGCCAGAGCCAAAAATAGAATACAAAATAAAAAGTTGACGAGTTGACATCAGCCTACCTGTATGTCAGTAAAGAAGAAAGATAATACCTTGTATTGTAACCCTTTATTTGATATATTTTACACTTTTTAGTCAGTGGCTTGGAAGAACAGGGCATATTTTAACATAATTTGTCCTTAGAAATGGTCAAAATAGCCCAAAATAACCCTAAAAACAAATGGGTGTTGCCAAGGCAACAAAGGTTTTTTGAATTTTTAAAATGCATTTCAATATGTTATAGGTCTACCATAAAACCTTCCTTCCACCATACCAAATATAAGGAAAATTAATATTTTGATCATGCACATGATCTGGTGGTATTTAGGTAATATCTGTCTAAGAACTGATTTTCTCGAAATAGTAGGTTAACTCTTTAATAAGATAGCTGACTATAGCTGGGTTTTTTTATTTGATAGTATGAACGAATTTTTTTGAAAATGTTGGTTTTAGAATGCAAATTTTCAAAAAAAATAATTGGGGCTTTGGAACGAAGATATTCGCTATTTTTGAATTTTCAATAAAGGGTGAAAAGGGGATCTTCAATGTAAGTCCCCCCCCCCCCCCCACCCTACCTGGCAGCGAGGTTCGTTACCGTAAACAACATTTGATCCTTGACGGAGTAAAGGGTATACACCACCAATGCACTATGGGATAGCACGTCCGGTAAAAGTTTATCACAGCAAAAGATTTTAAAATCGATGATAATGCTTAATTTTCCACTATCTACAGGGTAAACAATACGAGCGGACCTATATAGACTTTTCAGTAATCTAGTCAAAGGCCCTCGGGGAGAAATTTTCTTTAAAAAGCGCATACACGCGCACCTTCGCACCGTTAGAACATGCAATTTTGAAATTTCACGTTTTGACCATGTTTCTTGTGGAGGCCGTATCTTCAAAACGGAAGCATGAAATGTAATATAACTCGGGAATTTAGCTCAAAATTTCACTGGCAACAATCTGAAATATGTCTCGTTTGCTGTAGACAAAGTGTGTGCTCTTAAAGGGTATACACCACCAATGCACTATGGGATAGCACGTCCGGTAAAAGTTTATCACAGCAATAGTTCCTTTTTGCGGTACAAATTGCGAGATTTTGACATACTTTTTTCAATTATATCTATTAGTTTTGGGTATTACACATTTTTATGAGTGTGCACAGTACATATTTCCAAAAAAATCGCACTAGTTTGAACATTTTAAAGTTTTAAACGACTGAAATCGGCGGAAGGTCCGTCCTGGGTTTTGGGGCGTAAATAAAGGGCCGAAATCGCTACATCAAATTCATCGCATAATATTGAAAAATCTAGTCCGACACTTTGCTATTTCCTTTTGATATGTTTTGCGGACATCCCTTAGGAATAATCTCTGTAAATGTCATATCAGGATGTATGGGATAACTCCAGTTAGAGCCGATTGTTTGACCCCTACTTTGCACGTAGCGTCTATGGGGATCCCATTGGTGGTGTATACCCTAAAGCGCATAGCACATGTACATGTACATTGTACAACAATACATTTATACAGTAAGTGTGTACGGTTAATAAATTCGCTACCGGGCAGGCTACGGGCTCAGAGATAAGTTTCAGGTAATACCTTTTTAAAAGCATATTATGTGATCTTTTCCAGAGAGCGCCCTCTATTCATGATTTTTTTTAGAAAGTAGATTTTCTTGCAGATTTACATTTCTGATCATAAATCGTACATACATTCCAAGTTACAGAGCGATACAATTCCTAATTACCTCAAAATCATGGTTTTAGAGTGAATTTAGAGTGAAAATATAAACTGTCGTGTTAACCCGATAGTTTATTTTCATTCTAAAACCATGATTTTGAAGTAATTAAGAATCGTATCACCCTGTAACTTGGAATGTATGTACGATTTATGATCAGAAATGTAAATCTGCAAGAAAATCTGCTTTCAATCTTTTTTCAATGTTGAGGGCGTTCCCTGGAAAGATCACATAATATACCTTTAATTTGACAACTTTTCCTCACTTACAATTGGGATAAGTATCATTTTATAACATTTTCCTCACAATTTCGGTTTGTTCACAACCAGATTTGGAATCAGCAGAAAATGTCAGTTATACTTTCCTATTTTGTGGTATTCCCGGTGTCCCGGTGGCGATATTCGTTACCGTAAACAACATTTGATCCTTGACGGAGTAAAGCGCATAGCACATTGTGTAACATTGTACATACATAGCAACGGTGGTACTATTTTGTGCATGATTCAAGAGCATCATCAATCAGCTGGACCAGCGATACCGATACCGATTGCCACGATTTGTGATATTGCCCATGCCTATATAATTGCCCGTTGGTTTGTTTTGCAAACTGCATCAATCAATGACAGATGAGGAGTGCAGATGACGATGTGGATGCCGTATTAAAACACAAATTGACCGAAATTTGGAATTATTAGAGAAATGACAGTTGAAGATCTTGCCTCGACTTGCTTTAATTCAATACTGTGTTAAATGATAAGGTAAGACATGTCCATAAACATTGATTTTAAGTCTTGTCACTTCTTCATGCAATTGCGGTGCACTTGACTTGACTTTTAATCGTCATGAGATATGATCGTAATTCGTAGTCTCAAAACTATAACATGAAATTAGTCCTTATTTGAACAACGTGTTTCACCGTGCAATCACGCACTGTTTGGTCAAAAAAAGCCTTTTAATAAATTAGCCTATTAATAATTGAACTACTAATACTATGCTAGGCCTATGCTATAGGTTGGGGCGGACCTACGTCACGCCGGTGAAAACAAATCAACGCCGGTGAAAAAACCCAAAAAAACAACTTGCGCAGATCAATCAATTAAGGCAACCGCGCATTGCGCCTACTGCGGATCAAGTGCGTAATGCTCAGCGTTGCCGTTGAGTGCGTGCATGGAATGTTTTGTTTCTGAAACACTGGTTGCCAAGCAAATTTGCTCAAAGTAACTCAAAGTTCCCGTATGTCCGCCCCTTCCTATAGGCCGGGCCCTAGCGTTTAGGTAAATTAATAATTGAACGAACATCACAAACGCAGCACAAAGATGAACGTGCCCGAAATTATCACGCGAATGGTTGTGCGGGCTTCACGCAATGTACGCGATACGCTGCTTAGTTGTGTTCGTTCAATTATTAATTTACCTATAGTACTATCATGATAAATAAATACCATGTATACCGAACATCAAGAATATAATTAATGACTTCACCAGAATGAGAGCATTTGGGCATACGAAGGACGGGATGTAATTGGAGGCTTATAATAATTGTATTACATTACATAACTTTCACTTGAAAGTATTCAGAAAAATCAGCCTTCTTTGTACAACAAAACTTTGATCAAAACAAATGCTACGTCATATAGGGCTAATTAATATTCATGATGTTTGGTATATGGTTGGCATACAAGTGCTATTTATTAACATGTTAATGTCAATAATCGGATTTATAATTGAACGAACACATTTATTCAAGCAGCGTTTTGCGTACAACACAACCATGAGCATGAACATTTTGGGCGCGATCATAGTACTACGTGATCATGTGCTGCTTGCATGGTTTTCGTTCAATTTGTAATCATATACGAAGCTATTATTAGGCATAGCACAATGCACACACAGAGTCTGCCACTGGGAGCATTACACCAGTGAACAACAACATATGAAGAGCTGTGTTGCATAAAGGCCTACATCCACTTCTACCTGTTACTCATTTTGCATTATTGAATGGATTGATGTGAAATGTGGTTTGTATTGTTGCCTCAATTGGCGTGCATGGATGCACTAATCCAAGTCATGAAGACAGCCATGGAATATTTGGATTAATTAATCATGCAAAATGAGTAACATGTAGGAGTGGTCTGTAAGCCCTTATGCAAAACAATCTTTCATATAATGTATGCAGCTCCACTTTGAAAAAACACCCCTATATAAAATTAATTATCCTCACATTGGGCACTCCCTGTAGGGCAGTGAGCTTGCCATATATGGTAGTCATGACCTTGGACTATATAACTTTGATCCAGGTATAAATACTTATCATCCGTTTTTTTTAGGTATGACTGTTTTTACCAATTTTCGAAATTTGTTCTGAACTTGAATATATTGGGCCAATTTAAATAAATCTAACCTGAGATATTGTACTTAACACTTCAATCCATTTAGTGATATGCTCAGATTTTGCATCCTTTGAGTGCCCAATGTGAGGAAAAGACTGAGAATTTAAATATGAGTATTTAAGAAATGGAAAAGCTTGTTTAATTTCTAAATCCATCAATATTTGTCAATCAAATTGGGTATACATGTTATATAGAGCTATTACCGATCACTCTTATGATGGGAAAAAATTTGTCGGACATTGCTCATTTGCATATTAATGACTTGAATAGATAATTAGCTAATTTGCATATTTAATGAGCTTATGAAACTAAATTATAGTTTAAAAGATTGGGTATCGTTAAGTAGGTATCGTACAGTTAGCCATAATACCAAGTTTGATTGCAATACACCATTCACATCTGGATTTATAACATTTACGCATATTAATTAGCTGGACTTAGTCACTTTTTTGATTGCGGTCAGTAAAACTGGTCAAAATGACCAATTTCACTAGCTTATTTTAGCGTAATGCAATATAATTTTACCATATTTTTTAATTTAACATGGTATATAGATATTCCAATTGTTAAAGAAATATGTGTAAATGGTGTTTTGAATGTTACATTATTAACAAATTGAGCTCTCTAAATCCTGATTAATTATATTTGTGGGCATTTTTAGGGCCTACTGTTTCATAGTCCGGACGGCACGCTTTATACAGCGTGGGACTCCAGAAATCAAGAAATCAACAAAAGCGTGGGGGTTAGAATATTTCTCATATAAAGGGTGTAGTTGTTTAAAGCGTGGAGATCAAATAAAAAGGGTGGGGGTTAAACAAATCACATGCAGATTTAGTAGTTTAATTCATTTTGAAAGAAATTGTAAAAAAATAGGACATTTGCCACCAATTTCAGCGCATTATTTCAATCAAGTTTCAACATTTTCCGACGAAATTTTGGTACGGACAGCCCGTCTCCCATGAATCATATCGTAAATTCTGCTCTATTTTGCCATATTTCAAAGCCAGCTTTTAATTTGTTATGTTGGTACCACCCAAAATATTACTGTTGTGCCCTAGAATTATTTATTTTGATGATGGAAATGTGCCAAAAGTAGGTAGTATTTTGATATCATCAACTTCCGAAAACTTCCGAATTCGGAAGCATTACACTATTTTAGCTTAATAATACATTGCATGCATGACGCAAATTTGATGGACCCCTAAAAAGCTCTTGGGATCCAAAATGTCCCCTTTTCGGTATAAAGGGTGGGGGTTGAACATTCCCAAATAAAAAGGGTGGCTCTGTAAAAAGGGTGGGGGTCTGACCCCTGTCCGGACAGTGTGTTTTTGGCAGGTTTTCGGCCATTTTCCGAGTATCTCAAAACACCGTACCACAAGAATGCATTGACCGATTGTCATAATTCTTTTTGGAAAATAAATCTTTCATTGCAATCTCTCATTTGAATCCAATTTTGTACATGTCTCAATCATTCGAATGTTATGTGTGCTATGCCTGCTATTATATGTTACAATCTAAGTGCGGATAGGTTTGCGCTAGAAATTGGCAGCACCCTAGTTGATGCGACCTGATTCTGATATTCACCAGCAGCGAAATTACAGCGCTTTGATCACTTTGAAAAGGCGCTATATAAATACTAATTATTATTATTATTATTATTATTATTATTATTATTATTATTATTATTATTATTATTATATGAAATGAAAGCATCTGCGCCGGCACCTTTTTTTGTTTGGCTATTTTTCAACTTTTCTGAATAAAATCAGTCAAACCTAGCTAACTTGCTTCAGAAATCATGTCCAAAGAATCTGTATACCTTAGTTTATAAGCTCAATCTAATTCTAAGTAACTTTTCTGAATAAAATCAGTCAAACCTTTGCCTCAGATATCATATTGATGTCCAAAGGCAAATAATCTGTATACCTTGGTTTAAATAGCTCAATCTATTTCAATATCCAAGCAATACTGCTGTTTGTAGGCTTAAATTGTGATTGCCCTATTCCTGCTACAGTCAAAAAAATGAAGCCGACTGTCTATGCTAGTATTCGTAGCTAGATAAAGAGAACTAGGCAGTCACTGTGTCAGACATATATGCACATGATTCAGAATGTGCACAAATGACTGACTACTCATGGGACTAAAGCGTCACATCTATGATCAACAATCTTTTGGCAAAGTATTGACCAACACGGTAAAGCTATTCGTCTCACTATGCTTTACAAAATTTCTCTTGCGGACATCGACTGGCGAAATCACCTGGACAGCTAGACAGCTATGTAGAACGCACTCACAACCTAGCTTAGAAATCTAGCATATGTAGATAGTCGGTGTCAGAAATGTTTCAAAATACAAAATGTTATTTACTTGTAGTTAAATTAAAGTTTACCTTTCTTATACTTGACCTTACTTAGGGAATCGTTTGGTGCTATCGAGGTTTAACATTTGTCATGAATTTCAGAGATTTTCAAGCAGGGCTTAAAATAAGCAGGAGCAGGGAGCAATAAACCCCCGCTATTCCTCAAAATTTCCCTGGTTCTTATGTAAATTGTGTTACCAGGAGCAACTTTTACATTGAAAATTGCCCCTGGTTTTTGATTGCTTATCTTCAGGATGACATATTTCTGTAGTTTTACCCTTTCAGCCCCCTGGTATGTTGCTTTGTATTTATCTTCAGGACGACATATTTCTGTAGTTTTACCCTTTCAGCCCCCTGGTATGTGACAAATTGCCCCTGGACGTAAAATTTGTGAACCAGATAAAAATAATAGTGTTGACTTCCATCATATATTATTGAACAACGAACGTGTCGGAAAACTTCATTACAATCAATTTTTTCTGCACGAATTAGATTTTACTGGAGGCGCAAAATTCAGCAGTCGTGTAGCTGTGGAACAAAGGTTTGTTTACTTCTTTAGTAGGCCTAACATTGTTATCAACATTTACATAGTTAAACTCCCAAATATCCTGCTCGTTAAACTTCACTGACCTCTGTGAGCTTGCATTTGATTTAAAAAAAATCAACTTGGTCAGGAATTGAATTGAATGGTATACCTGCTGAAAATAGCCTAGAAACAATTTGGAAGGCTGCAATTTCATGGTGTAGTCAAGGAAATGTTAAGTGCCAGACATCCACGCGGCCTAGGCTCGATCCCCGGTACTGCCCCGGCCCGATTTCCACATACATTTAATCAGATTCTCTCGCCCCTGATAGTTTTAATCCCAGAAAAAAAAACCTACAAGTAAATGGTTGATCCAAAAAACCCAACCACAGCCATTAATTTGGAAATTCAATTCCTGAATATAGCCCTGTTAGTAACAAATTTCAAATACTTTTTAATCTGATCACCAATGTGTTTTTCATTTGAAACCAAGATATATGAATTCCTATTTCATATGACTAGTGTGCAAGTTCAATTGTCCATGTTAAATTATTTAGATTCCATCAACTTTATATGCTCCCACATTACTAATGTACAACATTTTTAAAACGGTTGAATTTTACCTACACTATGTTAGTATTGTAGGAGCATAACATGTTTGCAGAATCTTTTTTTGACTTCTACTACCACACTACCCACTGAACTGAAGACTAGAAAAAGAAGAATCATCAATCATTACTCAGGTGGAATGAATGGAAACAAGAACCACACAACTTCATTCATATAACACCAAATCATAGACCCTGATATAGACCCTTTTCACATTCTCTGACCAAATTCAAGGTGATTTTGTATTGAGAGGCAATAACTGTGACTATTTTGGTTTCCCACAACTATTTATTTTTTGTCAAAGGAGTGCATGGCAAAGTTCACTGGTATGGCTTGTTCATGTTGGAATCATGTTTCTCCCTTTTAAGTACACCATCTCTTCCTTGTGAGTTGCAATAACAGACTTTATGCCTTTGCTGTATACAGTGCATGTTGTCACACACAATATATAGTGATGTTTTACGGGATACCAGATCAGGCCTCAAAATAACAAATGAAAAGGGCAGGTACTAGTAATTTAAGGCACTTTGAAAGGGGCACCAACTGTATCCAAGGCAATTATGTACTTTTGAATGGAGTGAAAACAGCCAGAAATTGAGGGCATCAAGGCAATTAATTAATTTGAGCTCTGATACCAGTGCATTACGAAATCCTGGGTTAAAAAATACCCTTTAGGACTTCAACAGATTTACTTCATTACATGCTGTAATAAATGCATCTGGACCCATTCATCACATATTTACTTCATTACATGCTGTAATAAATGCATCTGGACCCATTCATCACATATTTAGTCATTACATGCTGTAATAAATGCATCTGGACCCATTCATCACATATTTAGGAATCAAGCCAAAAAATGAACCCTGTTCTATGGCCTGACTGACCAATTTTTTGAAAACCAAAATTCCCCAATTTTGTTTGAAAAAAGAAAAAAAGAAATCACACCCGACCGACCAACCCTACCTGAACAGGGTTCCCCCTCCCCCGTCACCGTATCTAAATTTCAGAGATTTAAAATGTCCCAACTGCCAATTAGGACATTGTTACAATCCCCTTTCCCCTGCATCCACAATCACCCCTTCCCAATATTGCATTACCAATAAACCCTCCCAAATGTGCAGCTAACGAACCCTGTTACAGCTTATTTATTGTAAAAGAACTAAGGCTGTTTTACTTTAGCGACAACAAAAGATCAGCTGTAAAATTGGCACGGTTCATTAGCCCTATAACACACACGTGTGCAGCTGGTCATTTATTACTAACAAACCGTGTATTGTATGGTCTCATCAGAATAGTAAGACATGTCTGTTATTAACCGTTAGAGAACTTGGATTCAAATATCTTTTGGAGTCATATTCTGAATAATAAATGACGATGGATGAAGAGGAGGAGGAGGTAATGTACTTACTCACTAATTAGTGCTTGACTTACATTTGTAAATTATTAATCTTTATTTTAATTTAGATTAACTGCAGTTCACTGATTGAACAAGATGATTTCATGTACCCAACCATGTACAATGTAAAAGGGAAATGGCTGTAAAAATACTTATGTGAAGTAATTCTGTCAGTATTTTAAATTCTCAAATTGTAAGGGGGCCTGAGTGTTCAATCCTTGGCAGAATCTTTTTCAATGGCAGACTATTTTAAAATCAGTAATAAATTAATGAGAAAATAGTTTCATAAATGAAATTTGGTTATGTTTGATATTTAAGACATTTTAAAAAGCAAATGTTTCAATCTGTTTTTCACTCAACTCAATTATTTTGTTCAATCTGATATTGCTATGCACATGGAATTGATGTTTTTACAGACAATACAAACACAAGATACTGTAGTGTTCTGGATCTGGATTGGTACTGTCCAACACCCCCTAATGGGAGTGTTGGTGCAAAGAAACTACTTTCCTGGTTAGAAACCCTGATATTGTTCAAGATATTGATCAGGTCTGACAGCCAGACAAAATGGGAGTGTAACACAAAATCTGTTGTATTGTATTTGTCAATATCTATTCTTAGTCCATGAATAGCACAGATAATAGACCTGTGCTTGTTTACAATATTCAATACAGAAGGTGTCCTTGTGTCTGGGCACTTGGGCAGGTAAATGTACATGTATGAAGGGAATTACCTGTGTTTTTTGATGGAGGATATTATTATTTTAACAAAGACTAAATGTCAATAGGAAAGGAAAATGGGGTCTAATAAAGTAAGTACACCATGTTACGTGACTATGAGTATGAGGCCAATAATTTTATTAAGTAAAGTGACAAAAAAGCAGTTTAAATATAAAATGGTAAATGATAATTGATATGCTTTTATGCTTGCTATGTACATGTTCATGTCATGTCATTATAAAGCTAATGGCAAATTGTCTGCTGTGTCATGAGTTATGAAATAATATTTGTATATAGAAATAATAGGCATATATGACGGGTATTAAACAAATTATAAATATTTTAACCAGGTTCGCCATCGTGGGTAGAAAAGAGACAATAATGGGAAAACGATCTCGCCCGGGAATCGAACCCAGGATCTGTTGATTGCTTGTCAACTGCCTTGTCCATTGGGCCACAAGACCTCGCATGGTAAAGCATCTGAAATTCAAACCTAAGCGATTTCGTTTCCCAGTCTCCTGCCACAAGTATTACTCGGAGTAATATTTGTATCTTGATATTGTTTTACATTTGAACTAAGTATCACATTTGATTTGAAAATAACAAAAATCAAGCTCTGCTTTTTGTTTTAAATAATACTTCAATGCTAATACATTACATAGTATATTCCATGATTTGTTTATAAGGGCACGTGGCGGTCTGTTCAACCTCAGGGGTCAAAGATTAATACCATTGTGCGTAGATTTTGAATTTCACTACTACAAAGGTATGTCTAGGGGATTCAAACTGGGACTATTCTTTGTGATTGAGATTGTAACGTTCAATGGCCACAAAATTAATAATAATTGTTCTAGACCCTCAATATACACTTTTTAGTTAAATATTTTCCCTGAAGTTTTAAAATATACTACATGATGATGATGTCCAAAATGACACAGAATGCAGAATTTTTCAGACCTGTAAAGAAGCAGCTTTTTAGCTGATTGCTAATTTTGAGGCAATTGTTTGATATTCAGCCTTATTTTACCATAATTTTACACTGTTTAAAAATGGTAATTTGAGTGTTTTTATTTTTACTAAAGGTTCTAATTCAGACCTGTTTTTAATATTCAGACCTGTTTTTAATATTTTAATATACCCATCGTACCAAACTAAACAGTACCGGAAATAAAACAATTTTTACATTTTCTACACTCGAAGATATAAAAAAAACCTAAAAAATATAAATGGTTAGGCTACTATTTAATTGCTACATGTACATTAGAATTTGTCTTCATTTTTGATAACACACTATGCAATATTAATCGTAGCTAAAATAGCAGGATTGCAGACATCAAAGACCCTAGGGTCAATGCAGACATAATAATAATAATAACAAAAATAACCATATTTGTATAGCATCGAGATCCCTAAGCGCTTGAACACAAAAACGTAAAAACAAACAAACAAATACATGGATTTGGGCAACAATTAAAAAGCTATTGTGAACAAATGAGTCTTTAAGGATTTCATTTTCTTAAACTGAAATATAATCTCTGCATTTTTCACATGAAGAGGAATATTATTCCATAGTCCTGCAGCTGACACAGAGAAGGAACGTTGACCATACTGAGTGGACGTTGAAGGGTAGACAAGACGCGATAGAGATGAAGAACGAAGATTGCGTGAAGGTGCTTGTTTGATTAGATCTTGAAGATAGATTGGCGCAGCACCATGAAGACATTTATAAGTCAGAAGTAAAATTTTATACACAATACGATACTGTAAAAGTAGACATTTTCGCGAGGTTTTTGTTTTTCGCGAATTTCGCGAATCAATCCTCACCCGCGAAAATATAAACTCGTGAAAATTATTGACTTCCATTGACTTATGTTCACAAATGTTGAAAATTGCGAAAAGAAATGCCTGTTATGACCATTTTCGTGAAAATATCTTATCGCGAAAATATTGACTTTTACAGTACTTGATAGGCATCCAGTGCAGATCGCGGAGAGTTGGAGTTATGTGATCATGTTTGCGAGAAAGAGTGATCAATCTGGCAGCAGAGTTTTAAATTCTTTGAAGCTTGATTATCTGCAAATTTGGTAGGCCGTGTAAAAGACTGTTACATGCAGGAAAAGTTGCAGTTGCGGGTAACTGTAATTGAATTTACTTGGTTTTAAATATATACAGTTTAATAGTTTCCTATCTCAAATTATAGTATCCCTTCTAACCTAAGCTTTGTGAGATAATTCATTAATTAAAGAAATTGTTATTATTAATTAAGCATGGTGATTAAATATCTTCTGGAGCCTGTCATTAGATCACAACTATCAGACTGCAAATTGCGATAAAACTAAGATTATCAAACAACAGATCATGCCAGAATATACTGTAAAACCAGAAATATTTGCGAGTTTAACATTTTATGAATCTGCATTACTGGCCTAATTTGTGATAATTATAAACTTACTACTTTTACAATTTTCTTAATTAACATTGCCAAATTTTCAAGCATGATTTGCCACCAAATCAAACTTTTTTCAATGGTTACAAAGCCTAAATCTTTTATTTTTATTTTAACAATTGTATTTCCATAATTTCCTTTTCCCCAACTAATCAAAGCACTTGACTATCTGTGATCAAAGTCAAGTGTAGCTTTGGCCTTGTAGCTAGCAAATACCGCAACATGCATTTGACCAATGATGGTTTAAGCAGTGATGCATGTAGCACTAGCTAAACAAGACCATCTCAATGACTTCAATACATTGATATAGATAATAAAGTTCACCAATGGGTCAATCCTATAGTAACCTTGACATTATATTCCAAATGTTTGATGACAGTTGCCACAAATTTACCAAATGCATGTCTTTTCTGGTAGTGATATTAAAGTAGACCATATTCCAATGTGTACTTTGTCATTCTAAAGCTGTTGCTGAGTGAGAATTCTAGTGTAATACATTTTGTGAAACTTTTTGATAGATGTGAAATAATGCATTCAATATTTCTGACTGTTTCTGAGAGAGCAGCTGAATTGATATGCCTGCTGTCATGAAACTTGATTCACCTTTGTGAGTGGCATACCGTACATCATAATGAAATAGTAAAAAAGTTGAGATCGCGTCTTCTTTCTTTCTTTAATGCCAATCTCCCTTTGTATAATGCTTTTTGGACATCACTTTAATTACTATAGGTCTACTTTATTAACACATAGATCTATCCATGCATTGGTTCAGCTTCACAGTCTTATTTAAAGATTTTGCAGCCAGACCACAATATTTGCATAACCTTTGCTATTAAGTGCAGTTCCTGATTACATGTAGGTGAAGTATTTTTGTGAGCACCATATTTACCCACATTGCCTTTGACTGTGGCATGGTATTGTATAAATCTATTGACCGTGTTGTTATTGGGTTACCAATTGATATCATACCAACATACAATATAGTGTTTCTTGTATTATTATCAACCATGATATTCACATTGCTGTGTCTAACTCATTATTTTGAAATATTTTTCAATTCAATCTTTCATTTTGGATGTTTCTTTTTACTATGCTTCTTCAAAGATTTGTATGATACAGTATTGAGTTCAGTATTTATTTTTATTTTGCTTTGTAGATTGTAGAGGGATTCAAATAGATCAGGAGGAACACTTCCCAATCATAATATTTGATGTAGCATACATGCCATACAATGATAGCAAACAATTGTCCTGCATAATTCGTGAGTTATCTTAGGAAGATAGCAAAACATTGCCAGTTGTAATTCTTGGGTTATCTGTGGAAGACAGCTGACAGTTAGTTATCAGTTATTATGCTTGATCTAAAGATGACAAACAATTGTTGCTCATAATCATTATCATTGTATTGGAAGATAGCAACTGTAATGCAATGAGAGCGTTATCTAAGGACGATAACAAAAGTTATCAGAGTTATCGTTAGCATTGCAAGCAATTGTCAGCTGCTAGAGTTACAAGCAGTTGCTAATTATCATAGGAAGATGGCAAGGCTGTTAGTTATAATGCTGTAGTTATCTTAACAATGTAGCAAACAATTCTCAGTTGATGATGGAGTTTGTGTTTATCTTAGGAAGATGAATGCCTGTCAAGAATGCTTGCATTATCCAAGAAAATAGCAAATAATTCTGATTGACTTGGAGCTGTTCTTATGATTGATAGTAAGATATCAACCATTGGTTGTGCACTGGTTTTACAGTCTAGTTTTAACACAACAAGACATGTCTTTTAAATGACTCACAAATTTGGGTATATCATTGGTGTAATTCATTCATGAGTTAGACAGGTATTAAGACTCTATAATTACTGAATAAAGCTGTCTAATCCTTTAATCCTTTAACACAGTTTAACACAGATTTTGTGCTAGGCTAATTCCGTGCAGAATTACATGAAGGATAAACCCTAAATGGGTGTCAAATTGGGTTAAATATATATTTAACAATTGTCAAATGTTAACAATTGTCAAATTGCTAAATGTTATATTTATGATATTTGTTTTGACAAACTTTGAGCATAATGTTCATACAACCCTACAATATTTAACTTGGTGCATGTAATTTGTATTCAATATGCCCCAAATTGATTTAGTTGAACAAGTTAATAAGTAGGAAGCATGCAACTCTGTAGTCAGCACTTACCAAACACTTTGCACTGCAATGTGTTCACTTTCTCCAGTCTAATGGACTGTTGGCATGCCCACTTGCGAATGATTCAAATAATTAGGTGGAATAATTGAATGCAAAATAGACCATAAAAACCAAATTGCTGCGCATCTTTGGCAGCCATAAAAGCCTACATAAATGGTCTTTCACAGTGAAATCATGTTGAAGAATTTGATTTAATCATACACAATGACAAATCAAGTGTAGTAGTATAGGCGCGCTAATACCGTTATTGAGTCACGTCTTCCGCCACTTTCACTCTCAAACTGGTATCATCATCAGTTAGCCCTTAAGGTCCATTACTGATGCCAATATAAGACACAAATTAAAAGCCCATTTTGGTTATGAAGCGCTTTTGTCTCCATGTTTAAACAATTTATGTAATTGTCTCAGATGAGTTGAATACCACACCCTGGAGCGTTTCTTGGCGCATGATGTCCTGAGATTTCCAACATGCCAATCAAGAGTGGTCCGAGTTGTCGCTAATCAACCGTAAACTTATTACATCTCTCTCAGCAAGTAGCCAATCAAGTACTCTGGAGTAAGGGGGCTTTTCAATTTAGTATTAGTTTTGCTAAAGAGTGTATTATCTCACCGATGTTATAATACCAATTAGAGGTAAGGGGGATGGATGAGTCACTTAGTGAACACTGGCGGTATCTGGAGATATGACATAGTGGTATTAGTAACAGTATTTATGTCGGCATACCATTACAGAGGATGTTATAAATAGGATTACTATGGGGTTGAGATTTTAGTTTTGCTGGTATTGCTTATAGCGGTTCAACACAGAGTTATGGTGATGTGAATTTTCCTCGGTATGGATGAGAGCGTTTCATGGGATTTATAACCAGAGCTGGATTTACTTCTTATTTCACGATTAATTAGTCATGTGATCATTTTAATTTCTATTTTTTTCCTTGAGAAGAGTCTTGGGCACTCCACTCTTAACGCTTTTGTTAGTGTGAGTGAATTGTGGTGGATACAGAATTTGTTTTCTATGCATCGTAACGGGACTTAACGGCTAAAAAGCGTGTATCGTGAGTTTTGCTGGTCTTTAGGACTTGAATTTTTGGTAATAATTATGTGTTAAGATACATTATAAGTATTGTTTTGGGCAATATGTTTAGCAAACTATGATTCCTCATAAGACTTTATAGAATTCTTTTAACAAAACAATGTCAGCATGCACCACACAAGTGGTAATCTGTGAACAATTGGAATTTATTATGAAGGATATGCTAGGTTTGCCAGGTTTCATTTTAAGTAGTTCTATAATTAAACCTTACTGCAACATGTCTTAAAGGGACATTTTAACCCTTCGCATCCATCATTCAGGTGTCTTATTTAAAAGCGGTATAAATATCGGATCAGTGAGTCAGGTTGGTTTTCTGTTGTCTATTCATTGTGCATTGTTGGCCTTCCAAGTTCCAATCACTGAAATTATTTATTGAAAAATGGGCAAGCTGTGCCATTTAATCAATGTCTCATTTCTGGGTGTGCGTACAGATCCTGAAAATGTAAGACATCGCTCAAAGCTAAATAGCTTAGTGTAATATAGTAGACTTGGCTGCTTGTATCATCATCATTATCATCACAAAGTTAAGCCGTATTTGGGTAGATGGTTTCTCATCGATGATGCACCATTGTGGTTAATTTGCATATTGGTGTTGTCTCCCAGTATTGGCTCCTCTAGGTGATGAGCTTGAGGTAGGGGGATTGCTTACACCTGCCTGAGTGGGATATTATGGACGGACGGACGGACGGGTGGGTGGTGCTTACACTTGGGTGTGGTTCTATTGTGTAGCCAGTGGAATAGCTCAATGCTCGCCAGGGAATACGTATTGTATCGTCAATGGAATAACTGAGGTGCATGGATTTGAGTGCATTCTTAGTATAGACCGCACACAGTGATATTAACACAGTGACATTCCAACTTTTTAAGATAGCTGGGGCATGACAATTGGAACATCTAGTTTAGCTACATCTGAATTTGCTACATCTGCTTTTGCTACATCTGCTTTTGCCACATCTAGGTTTGCCTTATAGTTTTACTGGTCTACTTTTGCTACGTATATGAAATGCCAAAGGTTTACTACATGGAGCTACATCAGCCAGTGTTTCAACAATGTTGTATTAAAATGATGTTCTGTGTAGAATTTAAAGATGCTAAGTCCTTTTACGCATACTGTTAAGCTCTCCTGTGTGTATTTTAACTGATGGACATGGTCTAAAATGGGTTGCGAATGTGAGGATTGCTTAGTGCCCAAATTTACTCGCAGCATGGGAGGGCGTATTTCCATAAGCGCCTGTATGCAACAAATAGTTAACCAACTGCAGGTAAGTGGCTTTAATTGTTTGATTCGTAATATTTACAGGTAGGCTTACAATATTGTATGTACATTTATTTGTATTGGTCTGGTTGGTTTAGCATCCTTTACATCACTATTGGCTATTAAAATAGATAATTAAGTAGTGAAAACTATAAGAGCCACTACTGATTTTAAAGTGGACTGAAAAAGTACACAGGGAGTAAAATTTACAATAACCAAAAGATTGGAGCCTTTCTATGATGACAAGACATGTACAGTATAATGATTGGTATGAACCAATTATTTGATTGTGTGTATATGTGGACCGAAAATAAGTGCCATTAATCACAGATGCTTTAAAAAAATAACTGATCAGACTCTTCTTCAAATCTATCTCATCTCATTATTAATATTTGCTTTCAAGCCCGGGGATTTGGTTTGGTCGAGGGTGTGCCGCTGGAGATTCAAAACCCCTACCCATTTTTAGGGGTGATTTTGGGAAAATCGGTACCCATTTTTTTTGGTCTTGCTTCATTTTTGACTAAATTTTCGCCAATTATCGGGAAAATATACCTAATTTTTGCACATTTTCGCGAGTTAGACCCCAAAAAAAATCGCGAAAATAGACCCATTTGTAAAAAGTGACCCCATTATTAGGGATTTCCAGCCCAAAATCATACCCCATGTTTAGGGATTTTGTGCCAAAAAAGCTACCCATTAGAGCGGCACACCCCCGTATACCGTCTTAGGCGAGTACCCGGGCTTTCAAGTACTGTCATTCAGAAATTCAAAGGTGACATTTTGTTATGAATAAATTAGAGATGACAAAAAATATTAATTTGAAAGTGTGACGCAATTTAAATTCAAATTCAAATTCTCGCACAAGTAGAATGGAATTATTATTAGAATGAAAATTCTAATTAAATTTAATTAGAATGGAATTTGTACAAAATGTCTGCATGGGGAGGAGTGGTGGTGCCAACCCAAGCAATGGCTGGGTTTGGGAGTTGGATGTCAATGTGGGTTTTTTCACCATATATTGTGTGAACTATGAAATTGTGAGGATGATTTTTGACTATTAATAAGTGTGATGAAGTTGGAAGCAGCGTGTGAGCATGTGACGCAGGTGTGGTATTGTCGTACAGTGGTTTATGCTTTAGGCGTGTTGTGATTGGGAGATGTACACGTTGCTGACATGTATTGCTTTATTATAGCGGTTTATAGTTAATAGTGAGTAAACTTACATTGAATGACTTCTGGCTAATTCGGTGAAATCATGATATCACCGAGAACTGGGTATTTGTAATTGATTGTTTTAATCCCCTTAAAAATTAAATTGAATTATTTTAGAAAAACAATCACATATCCATATCGGGTAAGCTTTAGAATACCCTACCCCTACCATTTGTAATCCTCACTGTGTAAGTGTATGGGTCGTTCTTTAAAAGCCCCATTGAAGACATGCAGTGGTAGGGTATACTTAAGGAACTCCCTTTAAATAAACCTGGAATAATTTAGGACATCAATGAGATATTTAGTGTTAAAATACCTAGAGTATGCATTATACAGCTAGCCATTGAAATGAAAAATGGTGTACATGTATATAAAATTATATTTCTTATGAAAAAACTCTTCTTTTTTTATTTGACTTGCATTGACATAAAACATTTTCTACGCACTTTTGTTTTTGTTTATATGTCAACTCCTTTTTCTACCGGCTCGACCGACCCATTTAATTTTTTTAAATTTTATTTAAAAAATTGTGTTTTTTTTAATACAAAATTGTTGTAAAAATTTGGGCAAATTTTCTAAATGTTCAGATTTAAAATTAAAAAAATCATTTTGAAAAGACAAAAAAGAAGACCGTCTGACCCTTCATGAAAGATCCGTTTTCCCAAAGAACAGGGTTTTTTCTCGTCGTCTAAAGGATATTATATAGTCCAGAAACTATATCCTGTATAGAACAAACAAGCAATCAATTCAGATAATACCTTGAACTTGAATTGGGCAGTTCACATTGTTTCACCCTAAAAAAAGGTTGATGTTGAAGTAAAAATAGAGTAAGGAATGATTTCCTGTGGTGAACATAATACATTGTTGATTGATGTATGCCTAGGAAGGTTGACGTAAAAATGTATGGGTCTTGTTTTGAAGGAACAAAATGGTATTGTATTTGTTGACACACAAAGTTCACCGAATTTGTTATTGGGTACTGCACTCAGTAGCGTAGCTAGGATTATACAATTTTCCTTTATTTTAAAAAATCCAGCGAAAAATTGTCATTTTTAATAGGGCATAACGCATATAAGCACTACATCCGGAGAAGGGGGGGGGGAACAAAGGGGGTGGGGGCACAACAATTTCTGTCAGGGGGCAACTGCCCCCTGTCCCCCCTCCCCTGGGCTACGCCACTGACTGCACTTCTGATCACATAACAATATGATGTAGTTCCTTATTTTGAGGTTGGGCTAATTTAGTCTTTTTTACTAAAATACATACACCATTTCCATGGTATTTTGTTTGGTATGCAACAGAAAATGGTTACAAAACATGCTTCTTTCTCTTGGATCGCCCCCATTCCATTTTAATGGAATTTTTATTACCACCTTACAGTAATACTGTTTTATTTTAATCAACTTGAAATCCTGATATTGTGATTGATATCGTGATAGTGATAGTGATGCATCAGATACTTGTAGGTCAAAGTACAATTAATAGGATAACTACATATTTGTGTGTTTATCATTGACTTGACAGTAATCTTATCAAGTGTGATGAATAGAATTGATTGATAAAACAACATGTAAACCATTGCTTTTTATTTTATGAATGAGACCTGATTTGTGAAGACAATAGCTGGTATTATTAGTCTCAGCTTCCCATACAGGTTTAGAAATTCACATTTTACCACATTTTAGTTTGTGTAATGAATATAAGAGGACCTGACAATTCGATTCTAACAGAATCTTTATTACATTTAGTTTGTTGCAGGTTTTCATGGAATTTGTTGCTCATTTATAAAACATGAATTTGGCCACAAAGTAGGCAGAAAAAGGGTTGAAAAATAAGGTTGAATAAAGGCATTGGCTGCTTTAAATCATACATGAAATGATGTTAAATGTCTTATTTATGTGGTAAAATTTAATTAACTGATAACTCCAAGAAGCAAGGAGTGTAATGACTCGATAAATAGTGAATGATATGAAATTATAAAACAATGGGTTTCATCATTTTATTGCATGGCCAGTACGGTATGTAACACCAATGGCTAAAAACTGATACATTTTAATATCAAAATCAATTTTGTGCAAGATTGACAGGTCATTCACTTTGTATCCAAGCCCTGTAGCTAACTATGAATAAGACCATGCAGTCTTGATACTGTGTGATCAGGTTCATGCCATAAGGTACATCTCTAATATTTTAGTTTGGGCTTTAATCAGATCATGTCGGACCGTGCGGTAAGGTTCTCCAGCAATTGTGCAATTATACATAATTATGGGTTGCAACAGTGCTTATTGCATTGTTAGTGGGATTGCTATAGGCAACATGCTGGCTGATACATTAATATAATGCCTGAAATAAACTGGAATTGGAAATGAACGATTGGATTTGGTTATTTGCAGAGATTTGATCAAATTGCGTAGCTTTCACCTTCCCCTTTTTGCATTCCTATTTTAATTAATTACACATTTAAATCTTTAAAAAAAAATCTCTATTCTAAGTTGAATAAAAGCTTTATCCCTAACTCTACTACACCACACAGCAACTGTGCGGGAAAAATGTTTTTATAACCCGGCGTGCAGGTTTTTGGGCTACAAAACGGACCCAGGCTATGTAACGAGGCGAATACACTGACAGATGTGGTGTAGTGGCTAGGATCTGGGCCCTGGTACTGGAGGTCCGTGGTTCAAATCCGGGGGGTTGGGGGTCGGGGTGACCTTTCTGGTGAATTTTGGGGGTCGGAAAAGAAATCTGATGCTGTGTGGTGATCTCGAGTTAGGGTTTTAATGGCTCATTGAAAAATATGATTTGTATACCCATGCCTCCTCCCACCCTTTATGATTTGTATACCCATGCCTCCTCCCATGATTTGTATACCCATGCCTCCTCCCACCCTTTTCCCCAAAAGGAGGATTCTAGCAATGAAAACTGTCAGGAGTAAAATTGGGCCATATCTGTCTATCTTGTATTATTCAATCATGGGTTCGATTCCTGGCTCTGCTGGATTTCCTTTTCCCTCCCAGCGATAGTTTCATTCCACAAATAGTGCATGATTATCCAACCCAACTAATAATTGAATACTAATAATATTATTGAATTGACTTATTTTTAGTTGAATAATTAATTCAATCCATTTCATTGGTTGGTTAATAGTATAAATATGTCTCATTAAACAAACATTGTGATGCACTGGGATACTGTTGTGTTATGGAATTGGGAAGTGAGTGGTGATAGTCTTTTCACGGGATTGTTTTGTACAAAAGACTAAAATGCCCATATATGGAATGAAAACAAAGCAAACTGTCTGTCCTCAGGGAAAGTAGCAATGATTCATGAAATTTAATATGTCTAATGATGATATGATACTAGCACTTGTCATTAAATAATCATCCCAGTCTTTTGTTATGGGTGAGCTGTAAGGGGGTATGAGCAAGCTCTACAGTTAGCCAATGGGCTTCAGCAAGACTTGAGGTTACAGGTCTTGATGACCCACTTAGATTTCATTCAGAGATGGGTCTTTGGAATATGGTGGAGAATATGAGATGGATGAATGGCAGGTACATGTGTGTTTGTGATTTGTGCTAGGGAGTTGGAATACATTTATATGGGTGTGTTGATGGGGTACTTTTGCAGAAAATACCATTTCAAGTTCCGAGAACTGTTAGAAAGCACATCAAAACTCGACCGCCCGGCAACCGCCGGTTCCGTGCAGTTCCGTGAGGTTGTAGCCGGTTTTTATTGTTCTAAACAATGATGCTGTCCAACCGGGCAGAACCGCCGGTTGCCGCGCGGTCGAGTTTTGATTTGCTCCCTTACAAACCTTGTACCCAAAACATGAGTGACTATGTGCTTTTCCATTTTGGCAATTGTTTTAATAGGAGGCTAAGTTTGTTAGGCCCCCAATAAAAGAAGTAATGTTGTCCCCCACAGCTTTCAGAGAGGAGGGGCGGGTGGGCGGATTTTTTAAATTTTAAATTTAGGTTTTTTATTTTCTTATACCAGCGGAAGCTCAAAGTTCAGCCAACAAGAAGTTGTAATTACTATAAGAGTCGCACATATATGTTATAAACACTTAATTTAATATTCAAATCCATCTGGACAGCGGCAGACAAACACTTCGGTCAGCACACATTCCTTAAGATTTTGTTGCGTGAACAAAGTTGAAAAATCGTCGGTAAGATTTATCGTTGCAACTCTGCTTAGCACAACTTTGAAGACAGCTTTGGAAGTCATGCACACCGCAAAGGGGCCATCTTGTCGTCTATCAAAGGAACACGAAAGTAAGAAACTCAGATAAACGAGACTACGTATAGTTGATGCTATTTCTAAGACGATACAACAGGGCGAGATTTGTTTAAAAAAATTAATTCAATTTTTTTGAAATGTATTTATGCATTTATTGTCTGAACAATAATTATTATATATATATTGAAAGTATTGACTTTTAACTTTGAGCTGCGAATTTTTAGATTCATAACACTACTCAAGGACGCGATAGTTAAATATCACTGCATCAACCAGCTGCTAAAATAAACATATAACACCGCATGTATATATCAACCAGCCGCTACAACAGATTAAAACACGTGCAGTTGATGCTGTCCTAATAAACCGTGTAACAGGGCGAGATTGTAATAAAAATAAAAGTTAATACCATTGGATATAATTTTGTGCATTAATTCTATTGAAAATAAATATGTTATATAAAAAGTATGACTTCTAGTAAAACATCTTGTATCATGCATTCATTAAATATTCAATGTTCTCATATTCTATTAATATCAATGCACCAACTCGCCGTTAAAACATGCAGCGAATTTGGCCTAAAATATGTACCACGCTTGTTTACGTTTGAGAAGAGCATATTAAATATGCATTTTAGACCCTCAAGTTTTATAAACGAGCAATATCGAGTTCGTCAACGGGGTCTTTGATTTGATAGACACATTTTCTGCTGTTTAAACCTTTGAATAAACACTTGAAGATAAATTCTTCCAACAAAGTTAAGTTTTATGCTAAAAATTGTGAGTTTAAAAAATAAATAAATAAAATAAATGCGACCTGAATTTCACGGTCGGTTGTTGAGGGCAACACATTTGTTTTTGTTTTTTGCCTTACCCTACTTATTTCCCCATCCTGCCCATGGTGTCCTTTCTCAAGGCATTTTCAACACAAAATTTGCCTTTATAGTACCCATGTCCTTTTAGTGCCTTTAATGAGATAGCCCCTCCTCCACAATTTAAGCTAAATCAAGGATGGATTAGAATAGTGGTTAAAATCATCCCACATATTAATTTATATAGGTCAATGAACTTAGACATGATCATGAGACTAAAAGTGATTTTGTGTGTGAGTAATCAATTAAGTACATTGTTAAGACCTGTGAATATCACATTGATTTTGACATGGTTAAATTTTCCATGACGGTAGAATGTGTACATAAAAGTGAAGAGCTGACATTCTTTCCACTTCCCGCCCTGGAACCGCAATATCTTGTGCGTGAAACCAGTACTTATGTCTCTTATGTCTGCAAAAGAATAAGTGTCAATTGCCATTAGTCATTCGTACCGGCAGTGTTTTGATACCAGATCCACCAAATTGATGATTAAATTATCCAGATGGATGGAGTAGCATCATTAACAATGGATCTTGTCATCACTAATTTGCATTACAAAAGGCTCCATGAGAGTGATGTTTCCGGAGTTCTGGCGTGGTAGTCTAGGGTGGGGCTGGTGGTAGAAGTAGCACTCTATGACGCATGTTTGTTTGATTGCAGGATCCGTGGAGATAGTAAGTTTGAGATTTCTTCCCCGTCAGCATACTCATGAATTATTCATAAGATTCCAGGTGGTAGTAAGACATTACTTTCGTTAGCTTGCCTGCTAATCTTTTTCATTGTTGCAAGATTTTTTTTTTTGGTTCACAAAGTCCCTAAGGTAGAGGTCAATGGTTTTGAAAACATTGACTCCGTCCATCATCTGATGTCTGAATTCTTTTGTTTAGTGTAATGGATGGCAGGAAACTGTGAAGTGTGCATCAAACAAAAGAGAACACTTGATCGGAAATTGCTCCATGTCCAAGGATGTGAAGGTGATGATTTATATAAGAGCCACGAGTAAAGAGTGTTTTATTGACACAGTTTTTGACACGTCTACTGATGTTGCTATTTAAAAGCACTATTTGAGAAAAGTGTGTTTACAGTGCAGAGAAATGCTGGAGGCATGTATACATTATCCAAATGCTATCTTCAGTAGATAGCATCAGAGAACTTACCGTATGGAATTTGTCTACGCTTGTATCTGATGTATTTCAATATTTTACACAGATTCTTAGAATGATTATGGTATCACAAAAGGTTTTTTTCTTCTGGTGAGACAGGTTAACCCTTTAAAATGTTTCTTGAAAGTACTTTAATAGCACATAGGAAAATATTTTAACACTGTTAGAATAACCCGGGGTTAAACGTCAGCAGTAAAAAGCCTTTGGGCCTCGGCAGACCTTTGAAATCAACATTTGAATTAGAGCATGATGTTTACTTGCAGAAGAATCTCTTACATGTACATGTAGTTTACATTGCGGTTCATTGAGGTTGTTCAAATGCTGTTACTCTATTTGTTTTTTTTGCGAGAGTTATATATATCTTTTACCTATTTCCTGAATGGAATTTGTCTTTAAAATTAACAACTCCTAAAATGCTGTATTACCTTACGCATAGTGTCTATGGGAAGTAACTGTATTGAAAACAAAAACAAATTGTGTATTGACTCTTTGATTGAATAAGTCAAAATATATGTACACAAAAATACTATAAAGTAAATTACAGGGTTAGGAGGCCGTCTAGTAAAGGCAGCATCTTGTTACATTCAGCATAGTTTAAAACCAAACTTGATGCTTCAATAACATTTTGTTGTTATTCTTGAGGTTCCATTTTCTATTTTGAGTAGTTTGTTACAGTTTATTGTTCACAAAACAACCAACTGTAACTCACAACTGATCCAGTAATTCATGAATAGTGCAGAAATAGCCTACTTGAGACTTATACTTGATATATTGAGTGATTATAAATAATGTTATCTTCAGTAGATAGCACCAGGAGGCTACAATATGGAATTATTTTTGTTTTTTCTCATCTGATCACCAATATCTTTTTTGTAAATATATTTTGAAGAATTCCAGGTACTTGTGAAGTTATGTACACAGTTGTCGTCCCATACGATTTGGTGTAAAACAAAAGTGTACTTAAATTCAGCTGCTTCTAAGGTTTGTGCCCGGCAGATTAAAATATGCCTCTGTCAATACTTAACTCCTTATCCATCTGTCATTGAAGAATCAGATATGTTGACTGTATCTTACAATCTGATATGATGAATGGTGTGAGTGAGGATAATCGAACTATGTCATTGGTCTCTGTAGAATTCTACCTAGAAAGCTGATCAGCTGGTTTAGCTACTTACTAGGAAATATGAGAATCAGTTTGTTTTCTTAGTGTGAGTAAGGGTAACTGACAAGCGTAGCGAGGGGTGAGAAGTAGAAGCATTTTTACTGCAGTAGTGGAGGTTTGAAATCCTCACCAACTTTTATTGGTATTTTTATCTAAAAAAATGCTGATTTGACTGTTTTTCATGATTTTCACAAAAAGGGACCTATGTTTAGGTATTTTCCAGTACAAAATCATACCCCATGTTTAGTGTTGTAGAGAGGCACATGCCGCCGCCCATCCCCATACTGTATAGATGTATTATACGCGAGTACCCCAAGGTCTCAACCCCATGATATACACTGTACTAACATTGTTCTACTGTTACATTGCAGCCTGTTCTTCTAAAATTAATTAATTAATTAATGATTATATAATCTACCTAGCCTCTCTGATAATTGATTGACTCTGGGATAGAGTTGCCCCGTACTACTGGCCCGGTCTACCCTTTTTTCACATTTTTAATTTTATTTGTTTACAATTTTTGTTGTTTTAACACACACAAAAAAAACGCCTGAACGACCGACCTTACATGTACCTGAGAGTTCTGTTTGCCCATAGAGCAGGGTTTTCCCCATCGCCTGACAGGGATAATGATCACTACAGACCAAATTAAACAACTTGAGAGAGTTCACCTGTCCCAGATAGCATGTATTACGCAAAACATTTTTTTGTTGTGTTGCCCTCAAATGCCAAAAATCTTAAAATCTGGTCGGTCGGTCAATTGTCCTCTTCTTTTTTTTTGCTGACAAATATTACTGACAGACTGTGGTTCGTGACAAGACAAAATTGGTGAATGCCAATTTGACTTATGTTCCTACATGTAGTGTGACAATAGTTTAAAAGCAATCTATTCAAGCAAACATCCTTTTTAAGCAGTAAATAGGAATATTTTCACATACTGGGGAAAATTTAAATCTTAAAAAAAAAAATTGCGACCCCGATTTTTGAGATTTTAGGGCCGGTCGCTGAGGGCAACACAGCAATTTTAATATGATATGATCAAATTGCACCCACATTCTGGCAATTAAGGATGAGAAAAAGGAAAAAATTCATTGATATTATGTATGAATCTTTGTGAAGTGGCGAAGGGATGCGTGATCATAATTAATTACTTTAAAAAAGCTGGAACTTCAGATTTTTTTCAACCAGCCAGTCGGGCAGGTAACTCACAAACAATACCTGCCCAACAGAAATTCCACCCGCCAGTGTAACACACTAACACTGTGAGTTGGAATTGTGTTACCCGTCACTCAGACGGGTACTTTTGTATCTTCAACCGTCCGGCGCAAAAGTTACCAGTATGGTAGGCGGGCGGGTGTTATTTCCAGCCCTGCTGAAAATAAGAGTTAAGAATTGGGATGTTGTAATGTTTATCAATACACTGTCAAGAAACTTGACTAACCTGTTAGAAATACTTCATTTAAGATATTCTTCAGGCAACATGTTCAATGTTCAATGATAATAATGTGCCATCTAATGAAATAGTACTATATAAATATGTTTATAAGCCAATGTTTTCAAGATATTTATACTAAAAATTCTTAAAATTAATTGAAAACTAATAATATAAATGATGTCTTTGAAAATCCATTATGAAAGATTATTATTATTATTATTTTTTATTATGCTAATTTCGCAATTACATACATGTAACTTCATTCTAGGAATAAAAATCCAAGCAAATCAATTTAATAAGTTTTCCTTCTTTTGTGTTTTTGAATAGATAAAGCAAAATAAAACTATATAGTGAAATTACCATATAGAATCATTCCATTTCATGACGTGTCGGTTAATCAAACAAAGACATTACCGCTATTTCCGCTAAGAGAGCGTAAGCCTGTAGGAATGGTTTTGCTGGGAACAAAATCAAATCAAATATTGAATTGCTGGCACATAGTTCCCAACATAACATTTTTTATACGTCACCTTGATAAATCTGAGTGAACTTTGTAATGATTTCAGATGTGTTTAAATGTTTATTTTACTATTCTGATCTGATATCTAAGTAAATATCATGATATTGACATTACAAGTTAGAGGTTGGTTGGTGGTCATTTGTTTCTTTCAATGTTAAGCTTCTGACATTGTTAGATTAATACATTTTACATTTTGTAATTATGTACCAACCAATATAACTACTTGCGTTTAAAAGTTATGACTAGTCTACTAAGTCGTCTAGAAATCAGATTGGGCCACTTTCACAATATCATACAATCTTGCTTGTATACATTAAATGGTTAGGGTATCATGCAAGGAACAATATAATTATTTTTCAAATAGTTAAAATAAATAAATTATATCTTGACAAATTTATTTGGAGTTCATAAATAAAATAGCTCGTTATTCCTCCTGGGCAAACGTGTAAGCACAAAGATTGTCTCAATCATTGTCATTCTAAAGTTCTGTTTATAACCATAAAAAACTTGTACTTACTATGTGAATTGGGGCACTTGTTGAGCGGCAGCCATGCTCTTTAGTAAGGGATGGTTTTAATTCTACCCCACATTACAGATTTTTGTAAAGACTTTTACTTTCTTTGTTATACTTTTAACACTTGAAATGAACCCTTGTTGTCTGACAAGAGTGTCCACCGGAGCCGAAGGCTCCGTACACGGATACCCCGCTGGAGGCGCTAGTAAGAAAAGGAGCCGCAGGCCGCCTGCGGCCGAGGTGACTAAACCCGGCTTGTTGCGAACCGATTTAAGTTGGGTCCAATTTAGAAAGGCCCGCCGCAGGCGCGATACGGCCTACCAACCGACACGCCTCAAAATTCACTTTAAGTGATAGGGTTCTGGTTCAATTCTCCGTTGCACTGTGTCTTTTGTAAACAAAGTGTTGCACAAAAAATTGTTTCATATAGAATGAAGTTTTTCATGTAAAATGAAATGAAATATTTCATATCAAGCAGCTGAAAAGTATTTTTCTCAAGGATCGATGTCATAGTATGTTTTTAATTTTTTGATTAATCAAAATCATTATGGGTGGGGGGTAATGATTGTGTTAATGTAAATCAAAAAATGACATTTATTTCGTGAAACTCAGGCCTTTTAAATAAATATTGTAATATGAACCAACTATTATGGTTGGGGAACAATATTATTTGTGTATATTACACGGGGAGTGAGTGCTCTCTTTCATTAACTTCTTTTTATGAAGTTAAGGTGGCTCTGAAAAGAGCCGTGGTACTGCATACAATTAAACAAATTAGTTTACTTAGCAATCCATTTTATGTGGTCATTTTCTCTTTTTGGAAAACAGGGTGGCTCTGAAAAGAGCCGTTTGGTGGTAGTGAATGAAACTACCGTTGGTTTTTCTCTCGACGGAAATCTTTATGATGTCTGTCTTTGCCTCTCTCGTAAGGTTTTCTGCTGTACTTTGGGTTGTGTCTAGCTGTGGAAGTGTTCCGGTTTTTCCCGTTGCTTGTAAATTGCTGCTGTTGAGTGTGATTGGATGGACCTTTCGATTTAGTTGATGGCTGAGGAACATCTAAAAATTGGGCATGATTCTTCCTCTTGCTGTCCACCAACAATAGATATTGTTCGTAGGCTTGCAAGGGGAATTCTATTCGTACAAATCCAACTCTAGATTCCTCTATCATGCTAGTGATAGAGGCCTCAACCTTAGGAATTTGAACATTCCCAAGCTCTTCTGTAATGAGTCTCAACAAACTTACTTGGTGATCCCTCGTTCTCCCCTGGAAATTCAAAAGAACCTCCATAGAATAATTCAGGCCACCCGGTAATGTCGGTGGATCCATCCTTTTCACTCTCAAATCAGCCGGGACGTCCTCCGGTTTACCACTGTTGATCGCCCGTTGTAATTGATCACGCCGTCTCTCTAAGTTTGCCAACTTCTTATACCAGATGTCCATTTGATCCGCTTGAGATTTGACAAGATTTTTCTTCTCATCATCCAAAGCGGCTCCATCAACATCTGCTTGTGAAGAAAGCACACCTCCAATACGTTCTTCCATTTTCTCCTCAGCTAAAGCTGAGGTGGATGCAGTAGGACTTTCCATTATTGGAGCGTGTTGACGGTATACGGAGAGGCTTTGAGTGAAATCTGGATAATGAAGAGCAAACTTGTTTACGTACGTCTTTTGTACGGATCCTGTCATAGAAAACTATCGGATCCTGGCAATCAACAAATAGTAAACTATTTGCCGCCCAAATTTGGGATGCCGTGATTTATTGTATTTTGAAAATAAATTTCAAAAAAACGCCGCTGAAATTCATCATTTTGCGCAAAATCAAAATTTCTCCGACGTCCGTAATCTGGGTGTCGTCACTTGAAAAATCGTATTTCTGAAAAAGCTTGGAAGTGAAATTTGTTTTGTGTGATCGTCTCGATGATCCGAGAGCTTTAGTATGTTTTTAATTTTGTTTTAATTAAAATCATCATGGAAATAATGAAAACAACAAAGCAAATTAAAAACGGCATTCATTTCGTAGATAATTTGAAAGTAAAGAGATGGAATTTCTATGTTTTACTTTCCAATTGTGCGGTATCTACTCGTGGGTGAGATTTCAGTGTTGTATGTCGATAGATGCGTGTCATTCAAATATTATTTTGAATGATAAAATGCATAAAATCAACTTAAAAGAACTCCTCTGGCTTTGTGGGTCCAATTTATATGAGCCCCTCATAATAAGTCAGATTTTACTTTTAGCTGTGATTGTGTGATGTAACTGATACTATTCAGGTTGTATGTTAATTTGAAGCCAGTCAACGCACTTATGGCTATTATCACTTCGGAGCTCGTGGGGTGATTTTCAAAGATAATTTGGTATCCCCTTTGGCTGGACCATAAATAAAGCAATATCAAAATATCATCAGGACAGCAGCAGCTACATAGGTTACAACATTGTAAAACATCCATCTTACATCCAGAGACAATTTATGGAACTAAAACTTTGGATCAGTATTTAATATGGTGAGTTGATTATAAATCTGCTTTAGATGTTTGTACAAATGTGTGTGTCATTTGATAACAATACAGATTGGAGCATTTTGTTAATTTGTAATATTGTGAATTGTTATGATTTTGTAATTAATAAACTTACACTAAGCTGAATAAATCTGAACCGAATATGACGTTTGATGATCTGAGTGATATGTTCAATCAGGGAATGGGAGCGATCTCCTGGTCTGGTGATATGTTCAGTCAGGGAATGGGAGTGATCTCCTGGTCTGGTGATATGTTCAATCAGGGAATGGGAGCGATCTCCTGGTCTGGTGATATGTTCAATCAGGGAATGGGAGCGATCTCCTGGTCTGGTGATATGTTCAATCAGGGAATGGGAGTGATCTCCTGGTCTGGTGATATGTTCAGTCAGGGAATGGGAGTGATCTCCTGGTCTGGTGATATGTTCAATCAGGGAATGGGAGCGATCTCCTGGTCTGGTGATATGTTCAGTCAGGGAATGGGAGCGATCTCCTGGTCTGGTGATATGTTCAGTCAGGGAATGGGAGTGATCTCCTGGTCTGGTGATATGTTCAATCAGGGAATGGGAGCGATCTCCTGGTCTGGTGATATGTTCAGTCAGGGAATGGGAGCGATCTCCTGGTCTGGTGATATGTTCAGTCAGGGAATGAATGGGAGTGATCCCCTGGTCTAATTTATGTTAGTTGTCTGTCACAACTGTCTCTAAAACTCACAAAAGTTTCCCCCTATTTATAACCTTACACAAGATTTGGTAGTTATCTAAGAAGAAAATGACTGTACAGGGTGTCCCAAAAAAATGTTAACACTCCGGGCACATAAGATATCTTATAAGGACAGGAACACACGGGTCTAATCTTGATGTATTATGAAGGCTGAGTAAATAAGCTTTCATGTGCATTTTATTGCGTTCCAATTGGTTATTTAGAACCAGAGATATGCTTCAGCGAATATGAGGAAGCAAAATCGGCTTGGTCCAATCCTCTCAGCTTTTAAAATGCACGAAGCAAGAATCAACATGATTAAGTCACTCACACACATCAGTTAATCTCTTTGTTCTTTTCAACACATTATTTCGATTCTTTTCAAGCTTAAAAGACATAAATAAATATATTCCACTCTTTTTCCATGTGCAATGGGTAGCTTTAAAAGCAGTCTTTAAAATTGAAATTGAAACATTTCATGTTCTTTGTTGAAATGGTCCATCCAATTAAATAAATTAACTAATGTTGCACTGAAATAAAACTAGTATTGCACTGAAATTAACCATAAATCAAAATAGGGCCTACCTATATAATTTATGTGGAATATATTTATTTATGTCTTTTAAGCTTGAAAAGAATCGAAAGAATGCGTTGAAAAGAACAAAGAAGAGATTAACTGATGTGGGGGTGTGTGTGTGACTTAATCATGTTGCTTCTTGCTTCGTGCATTTTAAAAGCTTTACTTTCATACTGAGAGGATTGGACCAAGCCGATGTTGCTTCCTCATGTTTGCTGAAGCATATCCCCGGTTCTAAATAACCAATTGGAACGCAATAAAATGCAAATGAAGGCTTATTTACTCAGCTTTCATAATACATCAAGATTAGACCCGTGTGTTCCTGTCCTTCTAAGATATCTTATGTGCCCGGAGTGTTAACATTTTTTTGGGACACCCTGTATAGTAAATTACAAACCAACCCTTATTTTTTCCCCATTCAGAGTGACTTAACATTTTTATTTTAACCAATCTGCAGGTTATGACAGGGACTGGAAAAAGGGGAAAACACTTAAGGGGGTGTGGACTCTCAGGTACAGCCTCCGTAAAACTGCTGTAACTTCTTCATTATTCATTTAATCTATATACAAGTATACATTTTCTTGAAGGAAAGGGTTCAATGAATCCAACCATGATTATGAAATTGACCATTTTGGAGAAAATTATAAATAAACTGTTTTTTGACCCATTTTAGGTTCTGCAAAGATAACTCAAAATATATTTTGTTAAATTTTGTCACACGTTTTTTGGCACTTTTGGGTTTATAATTCAAAAAATAAATAAGAAATTTAAAAAAACCAAAAAAACATTCCTAGAGAATTTTATTAGGATTATAATAAAACTAGTATGACAAAATTTGACAAAATATATTTTGAGTCATCTTTGCAGAACCTAAAATGGGTCAAAAATGTGTTTTTTATAATTTTCTCCAAAACAGTCAATTTCATGATCATGGTTGGATTCATTAAACCCTTTTGTGCAAAAAAATGTTGACTTTTATATAGATTAAATGAATAATAAATGAGTTACAGCAGTTTTACGGAGGCCATGCTGAGGGTCCATACCCCCTCCCCCCTTAACACTAAAACCGTATATTCATTGTTACCTTGTTTTCTTGCACTTTATATTGGGTTAGATAAACATATCTGAAGTAGAAAGTTGACTCAGGGTTTCATCATCAGAGAGTAGGCTGGTTTGATACTAGTTTGTTAATGCTCTATTTCATTAGTTAAATACCTAGCATTTAAAACATACATGTTGAAAGTAAAACCCAGATGTCATAGGTCTTAAATGCATGGCATACTTGAAATTGAAGTTCACTTGAACTGTTTTTGATTTGTATACCCAGCCATTCAGTTAGCAGACTGCTTGACAATTGTCTGGCTGGATTCAATTCCATTCAATCACTTGTGTGTACTTCTCTGAACTGGATGCTGTTTTCAATGCAAGCAACAAAATAAATACATTTACAGTGTGCCTGTGAATTGAATTTGAATTTTGATAGTAGCTCTATTCTCCTTACTCTGTTAAGGGGGCACAGCACTAAATAAGTATCCCATTAGATTACACGTAAAATAGGGCTAAAAGAGTCTCAATTTTGGGGCCTTATGTCTCTGTTGAATTGATGTATTATCATTTGTTTTTGAATCTGCTTTTTGTTTCTTCTGTTTGCAAGTCCACATACTGAGTTGCAAGTACAAGTTTGCCAACATACATGTACACTGTGTAGGACTTACATGTAGTAGTGAAAGTGACACCAATGTCACACAGAGTTGACAGAGAATGTCACAGAGAGATCAAAGATGGGATAATGATGATGATGAAGAAGCCCGAAATAAAAAGTGGGTTGTATGTAATAACCCAACATACCAATTATGTTTGAAATAAAACATGAAAACAACATTGATGTGATGTGTGTTACAATCTTGACAAATCTGACTCCATTTTAGATTTCCATTATTTTCCCGACGCACTGGACTAATGGTTTTTTTCAATTTTATGAAGAAAATGCACTTCAACAACACACACACACACACAAAATATATATATATAAAAATCGACATTTATATTTCATGCAGAGTTTTACTTCTTAAAGAGAATTTTTTGTGTGTGTTAAGTTCAAATTTGAGGAACTAATGCGTACTAATTTTGTAATGAAAATCATATTAATGTAGACAAAATGTTACAGGGTATGCCTAAAATATAACCTCAAATCACAAATGTATCAAAATCATTGCTGATGAGGGGATATATTACAAGGGAGTCTGGTAACAATCAAAACCTTGACTGACTCACCCCAATGGTCGGAAGAGTTTTGTCACCCAAAATATTTACTATCTAGTAGGCCTATCAGGATGACAGATGCAGCAATAATATTTTGAACATGAAAACAAATAAAGTCTCACTACAAGGTGCAAGATTGATGGGATTCAGTGTTGAAAATAAAAGCTAGGAATTCTTTGAACGGAGCAAGAATTCCAATTTGCCATACTTGAACTTGACATTGCTGTTTGTATTCCCATTTGTATATTTGAAAAGCTTAAATTTACGAGATAGTCTAGTGAGAGTCTGGTGACATAGCTGTTGTCATCACTGAATTATCAGGCTATGTGCCAGATAAGAGTTGGTAATTGTATTATGTGTCAGCCTCATATTTGACAGCATGTTTAAATCTAAACTATGTGGGGGAGCGTATTACACTCATCATTCCTTACTCATTGCAAATCTAGAAATAGCTGCATTTTAGTGTTGGTTTCTATACTGAGTTAGATATAGGAGTATGGTTAGAGATGATGAATCTCAGCGTAAAAATGCTTCCTGGTGGATCGGCTACTCGTCCAGGGAAGATGGCCGACACTTTCCGTAGCTGTATGTGTGTACAGGTAGGCCGACATCATGTTCATGAACGGAATGATTAGTAAAATGAAGACTTACAATGTAGATTGTGTACTATGTTCGGTCAATGATTTTCTTAAAGATGCTAGGCATATGATGCTGGGCATATGAGCCATCCAAACTTTCTGTGATTTGTGACAACTTGATGCTTGACATGAATTATGTTTTACATGGGTTATTCATTGCCTTTTCCCCTCCAAACATTGTAATGTTTTAAAATGGATGCATAATCTAATTATTGAAACTGGATCTTAAAGTGTTGTTGTAGGGTATATTTCTATAAGAAATCCCAACCATGGTCAACCATTGATTGCAGTCTGTGTATTTGATTACATGGGAATTTTGATATGTTTCAAAACTGCTATATGCAAATCTTTAGTGAAAAGGGTATGAGCATGTTGTTTGCACAATCAAAGGTGTATGCTGTACTTGAATAGTAACCAATAATCCATTATTTCGTTTCCCATAACCCACCTCTCACAAATGAATCTCAGCCCTATTTTATGGAGGTAGTAGAGATTTCTTCCTACACACTATCTACATGCAAATTAATTGTAGGAATTATCAGACATTTTTGAACAATGTGCTGTGGTCAATTATATGGTTGGTTTTATATGTATTTATGTACCATTTTTATGTAGGTGTATCTTGTGACCCACTCATAGTTATTTATTAACATGATACATGTATCAGCAGGATACAACCAATTTCATATTAGGCTTTGATTATTTGTTTGAGTTCTTGTGAACACCCCACAATGTCATGATTCAGAAGAAATGTGATGAGTCTTTTTACAATCAAGTGTATGACCAGGATCAAGATCACAGCATTTACAACATCCTATGTGATAACAACAAATCTTCAATTGACGCACCTTGAATAGTTGTTTTATGTTGGTGTTAATGGTATTTAATCCTGCTATATGCGGTTGAACTGATAGTATCTAGTTTACCACACAGTTTGTAGGATGGGTCTCGCAACATAACTGAATGAGAATCATTTCTGTAGCATAGAAACACCGATAACAGCTTATTCCAGCTTCTGTCACGTAGAGTGCTCATTTAATATGGAATTATATTAAAACTGCTTTATAACATATCCAGGATTCTGCGTGCACATGAGACGTCTAATTGGGGAAGGTCTCAAATACTGTACACCACTTTATTTTGTGAATTTTATAAATTTTGTGGAGACATTGAATTTGCGAAACTAAATGAAAAGCTTATAATCTGAGTCAAATTTTGGAATCACAAAATTAAGTCCTCGTGAAAAATGTGGGCTTTCTGTAATTTTTGAAATAAAGTACTCGCAAATTTAAGTGTTTTACAGTACCCAAAGAATACACAGTGATGGATAGTGAATATCCAACAGCAAATGAATACAGAAGTATAATCACTTAGTATAAATATATTAAGAATAAATTAATCCATTATAGAGATAGTTATAGGGTGATTGAGAAAGAACAGGCACTTTCCTCGGTGTGGCGTCACAAAGGTCTTTGGCATACATATTCAATGCGTCACAAAGGTCTTTGGCATACATATTCAATGCGTCACAAAGGTTTTTGGCATACATATTCAAGGCGTCACAAAGGTTTTTGGCATACATATTCAAGGCGTCACAAAGGTCTTTGGCATACATTCAAGGCGTCACAAAGGTCTTTGGCATACATATTCAAGGCGTCACATAGGTCTTTGGCATACATATTCAAGGCGTCACAAAGGTTTTTGGCATACATATTCAAGGCGTCACAAAGGTTTTTGGCATACATATTCAAGTTGTCACAAAGGTTTTTGGCATACATATATTGTCAATATACACATCCAGTATAAATTTGAAGCAAATCTGATCATGACGCCATAGTCGATATAGCTACCTTAAAGCAAATCCACGGAATGGTCTAATTATTAAGCCATCCTTGTATTTTAAGAGGCTCGCTTTCTTAATAATCAGGTGAGATGCCTCTTTTCAGTTTTTCTCTTGAATTCAGGCTTTTTCTTTCTCATAATACCACATTTCTCTATTTATTTTCAGTCATTTTAAGATTTTATATCCAACATTCATGTGCCTTTTCATATACAACTAAAAAATTAAAACAAGAATTCCCTGTTTATGTGATGCGCTGAGCTCAGCTTAGGCTATTAACCAGGTGAATATTTTCAACCCAGGTGTGTGATAGAAATGGATGCATTCTCCAATTTTAGATTTTGTTCAAGATCAGTATCACTGTCGGTGTCACTGATTCATCATACCAAAGGGCAGTCTGAACAGCCAATTAAATGGGAATCTAGTTACGAAGTATGGCCCAGGTGGAAGTGTTCACATCTGCATTACGCTGATTTGTGTCAATCTAGGATATCGCCAAAATTATTAATGAGATATACAAGCCAAGTTATCCGTATCTGGCCAAGTATCCGGCCAAAGATTGTCAAGCCTTTAGCTTTGCTAATTTGGTACACATGCAGTGCTATGGAATATCCTATTATTGTGTACGGATTTACCTTGTCAAGTCAGTTACAACATTGTCATAAATTGTGAGTTGTTGTATATACGTACACTGTATGATATTGTTATAATGTTGTAGTTGTTCATGATATTGACAAGATAGTATTGATTCAAGTAAAGTAATCTTGTCATACTCGTCAGCCTATCCAAGAGTTGAATTATGTCTGGCACTGGCAGGCAAAATGTAGGCAATTCTTATGGGAGCTCCTTTCCAAAGAACATGCATATAATAAAATGTCCCCCCCCCCCTCCCTAGACTTCTGGGCTTACAGAGAGTGTTTCTCACAACAGGGTGCCAACCTGACGCATACATTGACTAACCAGAATTGTTGGAGTTAAAAATGCACTTTTTAAAAATGTATTACAAGATATTTTTGCCAAATGTCAATTACAGCTATCCAGATGATCAGAAACATTATGTCGCATTATTTCATTCCAACTAATAATTAATGAATCTGAACCTTTATGACTTATCATCTTTTTTCTATTTTTTTTTCTAACCCAGATGAGTGAGGGGCGACGCACACAGGTCGTTCTCCTGGATGACAGGAGGGTGGAACTCGTAGTGCAGGTAAGTGATTATGCAAATTATTGCCTCTAAGATGTGTATGCAATTAGGAGTTCAAACAGCTACACTTCTTTATTTATATGACACTCACATTTTATTGTATAATATGAACAAATGCACCATTGTCCCAGTATAAACATAATGAGGGTTTAGTGCAACAAAGGGCCATTTGCATTTTTGGCCAAAATGAGATTTTGGTATCAAAATGATCCGCACAAAATCAATAAGGTTTGAATAGCATTTCTTTTAACTTGTCAAAACCCATTGGTGACAATGATGGGTGTAAATCTTAATAATTCACTTTTTATCAAAATGATCAAAATGCAGATAGCCCCTTTGTTGCACTAAACCCTTGATATTTTGCGTTAGATTTCAACATTTTTTTCAAATGTTCAAATTTTCTGGCTTTTACTTTATATCAATATAGAATACTATAATACGTAATAAACTATCAACGCAGAGTTATTCACTCCTATACAGTATATGATGTGTGACATGACAATATGTTAATACAACCATATGTTTTCAACTGCATGAAATCACTATCTATGGTGACAATAATCACACAGGCAATCCTTACATTCTAGAATTAGTCTAATATCGAATAGCCATATGATGTACTGTCAATTCGCGGCATGTCAAAGGATGCTGCATGCGTTATAATAAGATTCTGATTGAATCACACAATGTGACATGAAAAGATGAACTCATTACTAACTGTTAACCAAGATAGTTCAAGAAGCAATTCATACATAGAAAAAAATCATGAACATGAAAAAAATTAAGGAAAACAAATCTTGCCATTACGCAAATTCTGTGAGCTAACACAAAGAAAAGTTTGTATCAGTATAGGAATCCGCCTATCGGGGGATAATCACATACAAATCCATTGATACGGCATTGCCTACTGACTATCCGCCTATCGGGGGATAATCGCATACAAATCCATTGATACGGCATTGCCTACTGACTATCCGCCTATCGGGGGATAATCGCATACAAATCCATTGATACGGCATTGCCTACTGACTCTCCGCCTATCGGGGGATAATCGCATACAAATCCATTGATACGGCATTGCCTACTGACTATCCGCCTATCGGGGGATAATCGCATACAAATCCATTGATACGGCATTGCCTACTGACTCTCCGCCTATCGGGGGATAATCGCATACAAATCCATTGATACGGCATTGCCTACTGACTCTCCGCCTATCGGGGGATAATCGCATACAAATCCATTGATACGGCATTGCCTACTGACTATCCGCCTATCGGGGGATAATCGCATACAAATCCATTGATACGGCATTGCCTACTGACTCTCCGCCTATCGGGGGATAATCGCATACAAATCCATTGATACGGCATTGCCTACTGACTATCCGCCTATCGGGGGATAATCGCATACAAATCCATTGATACGGCATTGCCTACTGACTCTCCGCCTATCGGGGGATAATCGCATACAAATCCATTGATACGGCATTGCCTACTGACTCTCCGCCTATCGGGGGATAATCGCATACAAATCCATTGATACGGCATTGCCTACTGACTATCCGCCTATCGGGGGATAATCGCATACAAATCCATTGATACGGCATTGCCTACTGACTCTCCGCCTATCGGGGGATAATCGCATACAAATCCATTGATACGGCATTGCCTACTGACTCTCCGCCTATCGGGGGATAATCGCATACAAATCCATTGATACGGCATTGCCTACTGACTATCCGCCTATCGGGGGATAATCGCATACAAATCCATTGATACGGCATTGCCTACTGACTCTCCGCCTATCGGGGGATAATCGCATACAAATCCATTGATACGGCATTGCCTACTGACTATCCGCCTATCGGGGGATAATCGCATACAAATCCATTGATACGGCATTGCCTACTGACTCTCCGCCTATCGGGGGATAATCGCATACAAATCCATTGATACGGCATTGCCTACTGACTCTCCGCCTATCGGGGGATAATCGCATACAAATCCATTGATACGGCATTGCCTACTGACTATCCGCCTATCGGGGGATAATCGCATACAAATCCATTGATACGGCATTGCCTACTGACTCTCCGCCTATCGGGGGATAATCGCATACAAATCCATTGATACGGCATTGCCTACTGACTCTCCGCCTATCGGGGGATAATCGCATACAAATCCATTGATACGGCATTGCCTACTGACTATCCGCCTATCGGGGGATAATCGCATACAAATCCATTGATACGGCATTGCCTACTGACTCTCCGCCTATCGGGGGATAATCGCATACAAATCCATTGATACGGCATTGCCTACTGACTATCCGCCTATCGGGGGATAATCGCATACAAATCCATTGATACGGCATTGCCTACTGACTATCCGCCTATCGGGGGATAATCGCACACAAATCCATTGATAAGGCATTGCCTACTGACTATTATACAGTATGTAACTGGAAGCAAACATTTTTCTTTGCCATTATTCGTGTGAAAGTTCGTCCCATGTTATATTTAACCCCACTCATGTAATGTCAGCACTACATTTCTAACTGAATTGTTAACTTCTAATAGGAAATGTGTGCACTATTAAATAATCAAAATGTTTGTTTGTTTGTTTGTTTTTGTTTTTGTAACATATCATACAACTAAAGGACCAATGATTCTCAACATCCCTGCTTTACACCTTTTGTATTCTTAAAAAAAGCTACAGAATACAGCTATGAAATATAAGAGCAGATTGATTTCTTTTAATCCTTTTAGACTTACATAAACCAATGTTCATAATGTTCAATAATAAAGCTCATATTTTTTAGTCTTTAAAGAATTGGCCAGAAATCAACCTACCCACCTTTAAAAAGGTGGGTAGGTTGATTTCTGGCCAATTCTTTACTTTCTTACATGAAGGCATGTCATAAATGCAGTTCTATTCCAAACATTTAGTGCAATTACTCCGATGCTTTGAATGATCTAAGGGACGCACCATTTGATTTTCAGGGGGGGGGTAGGAAGTTGGGTTCGGGGGAGATTTTTTTTTTTTTGGCCACCGCAAGGGGTGAATTTTTTTTTTTGCGCCGCAGGAGGCGGCGATTTTTTTTTTTTTTAATGTATCCATTCATATTGAGTTGGGTGGGGGTAGAATTTTTTTTTTTTTTTTGATTTTTTTTTTGCCTGCATAGAGGGGGAATTTTTTTCCCCAAAAACTTCCTACCCCACCCCCCTGAAAATCTAATGGTGCGTCCCTAAGCACACATTCATTGCAAATGTCCCCACAGTTTGTTCAACATTTTTTGGGTGGAATACCACTTTTGGCAGTAAATTAACTACATTCACTTACAGCATCTAAAGGAAATATCTCGCAGGCCTAAATGTTGTAGGTGTAACTAGAAAAACATGGGTTTCAGTCTAATATCAAAAATTCAAAATCTTAATTTTGATGGGAAAAGGTGAATTTGATCGGGTTAGTAAACGTGTTACACACCTTTAATAAATAAATGACAAGTATCTATGGCTGAATAAAACTCTCATTTGATGTATGTCATCCACAGCTGCACACATAGATAGAATAGGTTTGTTGTCATAGTGATAAATGTTCACATGTAATGATAATTTAAATTGGTAGCTGCAACTACACGACTTAGTGCCATTAATACATGCAGGGGCGTAAGTGGTAAGTTGTGGATTGGAGGGGGGGGGGGGCACAACAGGCTGGGATCCAGAAAATGGTAGGGGGGCCAATATTTGCAAAAATGTAACCGCGCTAGCGTGGACAGGGGGGATTATGAGCCCTTACAAGTGGAATTGTTTTCAATTTTCGAACCCATTTGGTGCGATCTGGTGTATGCTTTTGACCAATATTTTATTGAAAAGCCAGTCCTCTTCATTTCCAATAAATATTTGTTGGTCGCCTAAACCAGGATACTTTCTGGATGGCAGATTGTGACATCGTGACATGTTCACAGACTAATGTGCAAAACAAATAAGAAATGTAGTAAATAGCCATGATCAGATACAAATGCATGAAAATTGACAATTACTTGATGGTTTCCAGGTTTAAAAACACAATCAGTTTATTTCAAACAAACCATGTATGCATTGGAACATGTTTAAAAAGTTGAATGAAAATTGATTGGAGATTTACTAAATTAATGTTACAGTAACTTGGTATGGTATTAAGCATAATGCCCTACCAGTGAACTTCATGTGAACCTGTAGGCCTACTTCTTATTTAAACAAGTATTTTATGTAGATACGTCTTAGTATTAGGCCAAATAAAAAATGCTGCTGCATCAAGACTTTTTTTTTTAATTTTAATTTGTTTTATTCTATTTTTTCATTGTCTTTTTCAAGAAAATTTCGAAAATCCAAGTCATTTTCACAATCTGCACAGACTGCACTTTTTCTCAATCATGAAAATATTCTCTTTTGCAGTCTATGCACAGGTGGAGTAAATACTACCTATGACGCTATTATAAATTCTGTGATAAGTCTATCCAAATGCGTCAAATCCTCCGCCATCTTGGATTGGCAATTTTGAAAGAAAGAAAGAAAAAAAAAGAAGAAAAAAAAGTGCCCGCATCCTCCACTTTCTAAAAAGTTCGGACGAGAAACTAGGTTTTTTTTTACTTGGCCGTAAAAATGTAAAATGCAGAGGAACTTATTATTAACCCGTTATAATATCTGTGTTTGCATAATGAAAGGAAGAGAATACATGAAGGTCAGTCATTTAAGATTGTTAGCTAGTCATGCCTTTTGTAGTCTTTTCTTATCAGAGTTTTGTTTCTGCTCAATTCAGGAAGCGTGTGGCTTCCTTTGGTCAACTACATTGTGCGTGTGTATGGCGAAAATTGACCCACCAACTAGGTGGAAATAATTTGACCATTAGAAACACTACATGTAGTGATCAAAGTTCAAAACAAAAGAAACATTGAAACAAGTTAATAGAACAGGCCAGCTTAGGCCAAAAAAAGAATTGTTTGGTTATCTTCGACCGACCAACCGTGCACCCTGGTCCGGACCCATATTTTTCCCCCCTTTTTTTCTTTTTCTTTTTTTTTGAAAATTCTTGATTTTTGGGGGAAAATCTTCTGGAAACAGGACAATATTACCTCTACCACTTGTACTTGTGAGTTTTAATAGTTTGAGAGAATTTCAGAGTAAATATTGAAGAAAAAAATTGTTGTTGTGTATCCATGTTATTGGTTTCAAAGTATTAATAACATATATGTGCCACTCTTTGTGTGATTTTAACTTCTTATTTGGCTGAACTTGGAGCTATTAGAGGGGGAAAAAGAAAGAAAAAAATCCACCCGCCCGCCTCCTCTCTGAGAGCTCTGGAGGACAGCCAAACCATTTTTTTGGCCTTATTGTTGATCTGAAGGGATATGGAAAATATTGTAAATAAATTATCTCCAAACCAGATTATCTGCAAGCTATAATCGTTGGATACTAAGAAAAGGAGTTGCCATTATTTTCATGTTCCGCTAAATTTGCAAAACAACTTGACATAGGGTCTCCCAACCCAAACAGAATTGGTTTACCAGAGTGAAAGAATCAAAACATTGCCTGAGTGACCCATGTCTGCCCAAAATTGACCTACAAATACCTGTACATGTAGTGTTATGTTAGGTGAATGGTGGTGTTATTTAGAATTCTCATGGTTTAGGTGTAACCCAAACAGTGATGTCTCATCGCACGGGCCAAACACATACTTTGGTTATGACTAATGTCTGCTGCTTGGTGGTTAAAAAAACCAGTAAACAAATGTGCAATGGATGCTGGACGCCCCAATGTTTATTTCAATTTTGTAAGATTCATTGACATTACAAAAGATATTACCGGTATACTGTATTTATTTGACAGTAACAAAAGTGACTGATCAACCGTCTTTCCATTCATAATAATTTTGTCTTCATGATTGGTCATTATCAGTACATTTCATGACTCTTAAGCATCTGACAATGATGAGATTCACCTGATGGGTGAAATCCATTGCTCTTTCCTACTAACACATAATTTGCACAAGTGTCAAACACTCTGACTTTATACGTTGTTTAAGTTTTGTTTGGACTTACACACATCATGTGAGTCACCCAGCAAACACTTGAGAACTGCACTATGAATTGAAGATATTGAAAAAGGTGCAGCCTGCAAGAGAAATGTATCACCCGGAGTAGCACAGCTCAAGAGATCTTAATGGCAGAATCATGACTTGCTGGAGGCTACATAATCTGTGTTCAGACCTGGATTTTAACTCTAGATAGACCTGTGATAAATTGCCAAGAATATTTTTGCTAACTCAACTGGGTGTCCACACGAAAGTTTAACTTGACCAAACAACCCGTAAAATTTATCACGACTCCCTGCCCTAGAGTTAAGTTCCGGAAGTTACACCACCATCTACGTTGAACCTTGACTGAAAACGACGATTTCTACAAACAAACTAGATGTTGTAAACAAACCAAACAGAAATTACCTTTACAAATCTTCTTGTACAGCGTGTCCCAAAAAACTGGGTTAAAAAGTGTGCAAGCTTATAACTAAAAAAGTATTAAACATGGATAGTTTATATTTAGGGATATTAAACAAAATATACCTGACTTTAATTGGTCAAACTCTGTGATTAATCCAATATTATAAACTTTTTGAAATACAAAGATTTTAATAGAGCGTGGTCAAAACCCATTTTTGTCCCACTTTTTAAAGAACACCCTGATGTGTTGCAATTGCGCATTGTTGTGACTTCATCAAAGTTTGGCCTTTGCATTCATTCTTTACAAAGACTTGGGCAGTAAACAAAATGATCTTGGTCATATTGCAATAATACAAGTTCATTATTTACATAAACATTTATTTATTCTTTGTTATAGTCCAAGTTATTATTAAGATCTTTCAGAGAATAAACCCCATACCGGGAATACTGCACATAGCGCACAGTTTTATGCAACTCACGGATGGTTTATTCCTTAAATCGGGACAAATGGGTTCTGACCAAGCTCTATTCAAATCTTTGTATTTCAAAAAGTTTACATTAGATTAGTCTCCAAATTTACTCGATTAAGGTCAGGTATATTTTGTTTGATATCCTTAAATATAAACTATCCATGTGTCCTACTTATTTCGTTATAAGCTCGCAAACTTTTGAACCCAGGTTTTTTGGGACACGCTGTATATTATATAATGGTGTGAAAATGGATGAGGCTTTTGTTCTTTTGTTTCAATCTACAATTAGACGTTAAACAGCTATGTTAAGTTTTTAAACTAAAATGGTTCAGAAAAACGATCCTGAAGACATCTTGTTAAGCTTGAATAAATAATCATTAAAACTAAAATGTCGTTATTCTATCAATTTGGCCAACCTTTTGGACGCCCCCTTAAGTATCGAAAACTTGTTGCCCGCCCACCCCCCCCCCCCCCCTTTAGGCAACTTCAAACTTTTCGCCCCCCCCACCCCTCATTTTGCCCAGCCCCCACCAAATTGTTTCTGAACACTCCGTTAGGCCCCAACAAAATTTGTTATGTTGTCCTCGGCCGCCCGCTCGTCAGATTTAGGGCCGCTCCGATTTTTTTTCAATTTAAAAAAAAAAGAAAAAAAAGAAGATTTTTTTCAGATTTTTTTCTTTTCTTTTTCAGATTTTTTAAAAACAGTTTAAATGGCATTGAATATTAAATTAAGTGTTTATAACATATATGTGAGACTCTTAGAGTGATTTCAACTTCTTGTTGGCTGAACTTTGAGCTTCCGCTGGTAAAAGGGAAAAAAAGAAGAAAAAAACCCGCCCGCCCGCCCCTCCTCTCTGAAAGCTGTGGAGGACAACATAACAATTTTTTTTGGCCTTATTGCAAGAATCACCTGTAGAACATTGGATATCCTATGTTACAGAATTATATTAGAGGTGTTAATCCATTCACTCTATAAATGGTGTGATACAGATTGAGTCAAAAATATTCAGGTTCTTGATTAAAAAGTATATAAATGTGTAAACCTATTCAATACTTAGTCAACATTTTATGACAATACACAATTACAAACCAGAATTATAACATATTTAGGAAACTGCACAGAATCTGAGTTGTTCCATGGAATCCATTGTTATAAAATAATGTAGCCAGGTAGGTCTTGTTGTCTAATTCTTGTCTAATCAAGTCAGTTGACAAGTTTTGAAACTGACTCTAGTCAAATGAAAATCTTTGCGCATAGCAACTCAAATGTAAGTTTTTGTTCACAGTGATGAGTCAAGTCAAGTGCTTTGGTTAGGGACGCACCATTAGATTTCCAGGGAGGGGTAGGAAGTTTTTGGAAGAAAAAAAATTCCCCCTCTATGTAGGCCAACAACAAAAAATCCCCCCCTGATGAGCAAAAAAACAAAAAACAAAATTCTACCCCCACCCAACTCGATATGAATGAATACATAAATTCAAAAAATCGCCGCCTTCGGTGACGCAAAAAAAAAAAATCCCCCTTACGACGGCCCCCCAAAAAAATCCCCCCCAAACCCAACTTCCTACCCCCCTGGAAATCTAATGGTGCGTCCCTTACAATGAATGAAGTCACAATCTCAGTGACTGAATCAAATCAATTATGTATTCACGATGACTTTATTTAAGGCCGTGTGTTTTGAACTCTCCACCCTTACCGTTGCATGTCCAGATTTTTACATTTTACGCCATCTGAGATTCGAATTAGCATATCGCAATAACTATTTGTTCTACCCCATAAAAAGTATATATTTTCTGAACACTAATCTCACAAGAAATCCAAATATACTATTGGAATTTTAGATAAGACCAAATGGTAACATGTTGTGATTAAGAATTTCCAAAAATATCGATTTTTTTCTTCTTCATATTTTGATTTAAGCTCAATAATATTTGTATACCTATCCCAATCATATTTTTACTGTGAATATATAAGTTCACCCATCAGAACATAATAGTTGTCAATGGTTAACATGTTGAAATATACTATATCGAGATGTAAATGAGCACAAACGTTTAAATTTCATATTTATTAGAGTTTACAAGTATATTTTGGGGGTATGCACCCTATCTTGATTTAAACGGCATTTTTGAATTCCCCTATTTGAGAGCTTTCCAAAAATGTATAATTTTGCTATCATCGGTTAAATATTTTTTCTGTTATAGTCATCTTACTATAAATCTGGAAACGGTGTGTGTTTGTGTGTTTGTGTGTTTGTTATCCTTATTTCTCCGTTAGTTGTGATCAAAGTGGCGCCTTATTCGCATGAAAGATAGAGGAAATAACGGGAAGGGTGTTAAAGTTTATTTCAGTGAAATTGGTTAACAATTGGCTCCAAAAACAGCAAAAAACCGCTCAGATTTGGCTTATAAATGCCACTAGAATTGAACAACATTGTGCGTTGCGCGTACTACCGCGTAATCATACCGTGGTAACACGTCGCGTGCATGTTTGCGTTCGGGCTCACTGCCGCGCGCGGCACACGCACCCCTACACATGGCGCAGAAGCCACACGGGATAATGGTTATAGGCCAGTACAGTGTGTTGGTTGGGTATTTGGTGTCATGTTGGGGAGGAAGGGGGGGGGGGGGGGGGGAGGGCGGGGTGGTGTAAAACCACGGGGAAATGATTTAGGATAGGCCTAGGGTTATAATGGATAGCGTTTTGCGGGGGTTAATGAAACAACCTGATTTCTTTACTCTAAGTTGGCATGCCAAACAATCTAAGGGACCGAGGGTTAATGAAGTAGCCACGGGAAATGGTTTAGGGAGGGTTGTGATTATAAATCAAACTGGTTTGGGTGTGTGCATGGGGCCGGGGGGGGGGGGGCTGTAAAACCACGGGAAATGTTTTTAGGATAGGGTTAAGAGTTAATGAAGTAGCCGCGGGAAATGGTTAGGAGGGTTATGATTATAAATCCACCTGGTTGGTGTAGTTGCAGGGGGGGGGGGGGCGATTGTAGAGGGTTTATGTGGTTTTAAAAGTACCGAAGGTTAACTTGATGCGGTTTGAGAGGTAGGGGTTAATAAAGTAGCCACGGTAAATGGTTTAGGAGGGACATGGTTATAAATCGGTTATAAATCAACCTGATTTTTTAGCTCAGCCTACTACAGTAGGATGAGGCTCTTATTATCACGTTCGAAAGGTCAGTGATAGCATGTTGAATGGCAATAGTTTCTAAACGCTAGGAAGTAAAAATGGCCCAGAAAATGGCAATTAAGACAAAACAGATAAAACATTTAAAAAAGTGACTCGGCATATCTTCTAGATATGTTACGATACAACATATGAGATGCATTTCCTGACGTTTTTCACTTGCGTTAAAATGTTATTAAAGGTTTAACCAAAAAACTAGGGTGTCTTGAAACTCGTCCAGGTCAAGCAAGCACATGCAAGGCAAGTCATTTATCACTATCATTATTCAAAGAAGATTTCTTGATGTACCCCATAATGCTTAGCGCCCCTGCAGTATTAGCAGGGCTTAATATCACCAGAACAAACAGTGTCACACATGTGTTAAAGTAATTAACAACTGAAGGTCATCTGGTCATGTGATGAAAGTGAAGCATCCTGGGGTGCATCAAGAAAGTGTTGATCATTATTTGAGCTTGTGTCAAATTCAAAACAAACAGGAGTTCGTTTAGGCCAAGAATACTTTTTTGTTTGTTTGTCCACATCCGACCGACCGTGTACCTTGGTGCCGACCATATTATTTTTTATTTTCTATTATTTTTTTTAAATAACTTTTTTTTGAGCAATTTAAATGGCCAAAAGGACCGTCTTATTCCTAATTTCGTACGCTGTAAGCTGATTTCAACATAATATAAAACATTTCTTTTGTTAGTTCGGGAAAAAATAGGTTTAGTAATACTTTCACGTATATATATCTAACAGAACATCACCACTATGTTATTTCACTTTTTGCAAATTTTCTATCATAATAAATGGCGGCGACCGACAACATGTTCACGGTATCTGGGCATTGCAAATTTGTTACAAAAAATACCCTTTGACCGAGTGTTGCAACCAGTACTACAATATTGCAACTTTATACAGACAATCTGTCCGAGCAGGATTTCAATTCTAACAAACTCATGAAAAAAAGTTCAATACTATCAAAGTGATGTGTTTTGTGTTTGGATGACTATCATTCACAGTATTCATGCCAAATTTATATTCCCAAATACAATATCCGTATTTAAAAAATAAAAATTATCCAACCTACAGACCCTACCTTTTTTGGACCTCTATGGACAAACAAACATTTATTCCTTGTTGCCTTATACCACTGCCTGTCTTCAAAAGCTTGCCCAAACAAACAATTATTGTTACTATCACACTCCTGAATCAACATATCAATGGACAAATATAATGACTGTATATCAGTCAATCCACCAGCAGACAAAGTGTGCTACTGTAAAAGCCAATATTTTCGTGTACAGATATTTTCGCACATTTTGATATCATAGACATTTCGCGAATTGTTTTTTTCGTGGGTGACCTTCTGGATGCAATGCATGAATGTTGAAATCATTATTTTGGCGTGTCATAATTTTCGCCAAAATAAAACCGCCGCCAAAATTTCAGCTTTTACAGTATATCAATAGCTACACTGTATTATAAAATTTCGGCCATGACCTTGTTGTGAAGTGTTGGTATAGATAAAATTACAACTGTTTAATATAATAATTAAATAATATTGAATGGAATCATGGAATTATGATGGTCAAAAGTACACAGATGAAAAAATCCTGGTGTTCTCTCTTCGTATTCAGAGGGGTAACACATGATTGTTCCAGGATCTTGAAATACCCCCTATTTGAAGGTGTTTCGCGGACAATTTTGCCAATTTGACCCCCTTTTTCGTACTAAAAGGCGGACATTTTGCCTGAAAATGACCCCCCTTTTTCACCATTCCAAGGACACTTTATATATAGTCCCTCTATTTGCGGGGAAAACGAGGACATTCTATTTTATTTTCTTCTTCGCGTACATAAACCTCTACAAAAAACACCCCTAATTTTGTTAAATCGCGGACATAGGTTTCAAAATGACCCCTTATTTTTGGAAAACATGGACAAAGCTTCAAAAAACACCCCTAATTTAGGGAAATCGCGGACCAGGGCAGGAAAAAGAGGGCAAATCGGCAAGCTCCTTGTGCCGGGAAATGTTGCCATATCGCAGGAAATCCCTACCCCCCCCCCCCCCCCTAAAAATGTTTTTATTTTTTTATTTTTTTTTAAGAGTTTTTTTTTTAGAGTATTAGGCATTATACAGCCGATATTCCATAATATGATGCACCATGGCATCAATTGGACCTTAATTTTCCAAAAAGCTTAAAGGGCACAGGAAAAGGGATGATAATCCTGCTACAAGTCTTTGTGGGACATTCCATTACAATAAACAGGGCCAGAAAAATGAACACGCCACAAATGACATCATTTGTGGTATATTGATTATCAGTGAGTATCATGAATAGATTCAAACCAGTCACCTGGAATTTTCTTTTCATAGTACTCACAGAGCTATCAATAGTTCCACAATTGATGTCATAATCAACTAGCACATATGGGCGATTCCATGAAAATGTGACGGAGCAAAAAAACTGAAAATTGCTCCAAAAGATTTATTTTTACCTCTATGTTGTTCAAAGCTCATGCGAAGGTTTAGGAAAAAAATGTTACAACATTTGGCTAATGTTTACTATGAAAAAATTATACTTTTCTTACCCCAAAAATGGTAACACGTGTTACCGGAGCAACACTTTTTTGAAAATATTTACTTTATTGATTTGGTTTTAATTTACGCCACTTATAATTTTAATTCTACTAGTTAGGCCCTATTTAAAAATAGTAAACAATTAGATAAATTCATAACCACCACTCTACAATAGGCCATCAAAATGTCGTAACGCGTGTTACCAAACTCATATTCAGGAAAACGTGCTAAAACCTCACATTTTCAAGTGTTATTTATCACTATTTATGGTTAATAAGTTAGTTCAATTGCCAAAGTCAAAATTAATTTTAATTTAGAAATATAATAAAGAATCTAAGGCTAGTAAATTATGGCTGGACAAAGTGTAACGCGTGTTACCGTACACGTGTTACCGACTATTTTTCATTTTACAAAAAAATGAGAACTTTAATTATTGTTATTATTCTAGTTTTATAAACCTTATAAAGGTACTTGCTTACAGTAGTGACCAATTGAGGTTGGTTAGTTGGAATACACAAGCAAAACAAAGTTGGGATTTTTTTTAGTGCGTCTTTTTTCGTAACGCGTGTTACCAATATTCGGAGCGGTCTGACATTAACAAGAGCTAATATTTCATATTGGTGTTAGCATGAGGATCTAGCCTTAAGTCTTGGGTATTACAATACAAAAGATGAAAACTTCATTCAAATTACTTTTACAGTTATAGAGTGGAGAATAAAGAATGGCGCGCTTAAATGTAACGCGTGTTACCGTGGAATCGCCCATATATTGAATGCTTTCTGGTCCCTCCTCGTAGACTTGACTCAAATCACACCACTTGTATTTGCATTGCATGTGCCCTTTATGGTTCTATGGGGGGCCGCCCCCTCCGCCGCTAAACCAGCGGTAAATCCAACTTTGTCAAATTTCTCTTGCAGGGAAACCTTGCATCTTTTCCAGCCCTGTCGCGGACATAGCTTCAAAAAGCACCCCTAATTTAGGAAAATCGTGGACATAAAATGTTCGCGGAATGTCCGCGGACATGGTATGTTCGCGGAATGTCCGCGGACATGATACAGAAAACCGCCCTTTTCCGCGAGTTTTGGAATGATCATGCGTACCCAAAGTCAATGTTGACTGAAACCACCGGGGCAAAAATGTACCTCAATCGTTCCAAAAGTAGGTGTAAAGTCAAAAAAAATTGCACAGTTCTTGACTCACAAAAGTCTTGTTGGTTCTTTCTCATTTCTCGCCCCCAATATGAATAACCTAGCTACGTCAAAAAAGTTCAGAAACCCAAAACTGCAAGTTGGCCACCCCCCAGGCCCCAAGTATTTCTGAACACTCCCTAAACGGCTATATCTTGCCTCACGTCCCGTACTATTAGTTATCCCCTGCATGTTCACACAATACGGAAAAATACCTATGGTTTGGCATGTCATATCACATGAGGCCGCATGCCGAATGTGATATGGCCCAAAACATGTCTGGTTAGGTTATATGCAGATCATTTATTTTATGGCGTGGGTTAGACCTTTTTGCGGTATATTTCGGCCTCAGAATGTAACAGAAATCGACTCGGTTGCATTTAAATCATCCGCCATTTTATTCGTATTTTAAGCAACTCTTCCACAGACGCAAAGCAATCGCTTTACACGTAATATCATTTCGCACCATCTGGTAACGCAGTTAATCGACGATATTGGAATATATCGTGTGGTTTGACTTGTTGTTTACACGATATGGATCAGATTTCATACGTGTTAACCAACGAGATTGAAGTATGTACACTTACTAAACGATAAAGAATAAATCGTGTATAGCTACAACATATTTTAATTGGTTTGAGCATGCGCACTTGAGTTACGGGACGTGTAGCAAGACATTGCCCCCTAAACTATCCTTGGGGATCGGCAGAATTAAAAAGTGCACATTAAGTTGAAATATCCATTGAAAGTTCTGAGTAAAATGCTGAAAAGTTGCAGAATTCGCCAGTGTAGGTAGGCATAATTTAATTTACCAAGCCAGTCATGCCAGTGGGTACTGGATATAACAGACTATAAAATCTAGAGGCAATGTAAAAGCTCATCAGAGTCCTAAAATGATGTATTTGAGGTTTATTTACATTGTTTTTTTGTGTCTAATTATTTATTTAATCATTCATATGTCAAAGGTCACCTATTAAGGTCACCTTTTATGGTCAAATGTCATCTGAGGTCAAGTTGTAAAATAAGCGGTAAACATATAAAAAATGACAATTTTTGTGCATACATTATTATGTTTTGAGCTGTTCAAGTGTGAATGACATTGGATCCAAAACTTTATAATGATAAAATTGGGTGATTTACTGAGTTTTAAAAATATTTTTAAAGAAAACACCTCATAGCTCAACCAATACATTATGGACCTAATCTATCCAATACATGAAATTGACAGCTTGTCACTAATGGACAGGGATAGCGCTGGATCAAAAATGTAATAGGTCTCATGACTTTTTTCAGGACCCTGTAGGACTTCAAAAAAACAAATTTAAGGGGTCCCCAACAAATTTGAGGGGTCCTGAAGTTTGGGTATTTGAAAAATTTACATTTTTACGGACAGTTTTAATGAATTTATATTGTGAGCAAAGGATGGATATGTAATTTACAGAATTTCTTAAGGTTTCCATTTCCATACATCGTCAAATTTAAGGGGTCCCTTCAATTTTGATCGGGACCCGCAGTCTTTCCAATTAGAGATCTGACGCGTCACTACAAGAAAGTGAGAGGTCTAGGACGCGCAGACGTGTCAGAATGCGACCCCTGCTAATGGATACATGAAATTTATAGCTTGTCGCTAGCTGAGCTTCTGCATCATTGATGCTCTCGTTTTTTTTTTGGGGGGGGGGGTTTAGGATAGGGTTAGGAGTTAATGAAGTAGCCGCGGGAAATGGTTAGGAAGGTTATGATTATAAATCCACCTGGTTGGTGTAGTTGCAGGGGGGGGGGGGGTGGGCGATTGTAGAGGGTTTATGTGGTTTTAAAAGTACCGAAGGTTAACTTGATGCGGTTTGAGAGGTAGGGGTTAATAAAGTAGCCACGGTAAATGGTTTAGGAGGGACATGGTTATAAATCAACCTGATTTTTTTTTTTTTTGGGGGGGGGGGTTGTATGGGGTTTATAATGCCTTTAAAAGGAATATGGTTATAAATCAACCTGGTGTGGGGGTGTTGTAGGGGGTTTATGTGGTTTCAGAGGTAGGTAATGTGGCATAACCATCTAGCGGGGACCCGAGCGTAGCGAGGGTACGCCGCTAGTGTATGTAAAACCGATGAATTAGGGCAAGTTCACTGTGTATAGCGAATAGGGAAAAAGCCAAGAACAATGCAATCGATTCATGATTACAATTGTTACATAATATTTGTCCAGTTTGGTGAAACGGAATCTTATAGAATATAAAATAATCTATAAAATGAGAGCAAAATCATGTTTGTACCATACAGAGATGAGGAGTTATAGTAAATTGAACGTAGAATTGGGAACATTTTCTATATTCCCCATAGAGATTGTACACAACGCCGCCGCCACCGCCACCACCCCTAACTTTCACAACATAATCAATCATATCTCAGCCAAACATTTATAGAAATACCTGATTTATTCACACGATGTAGCTAGATAAATAGGCTTTCACATGACACCTCAACCATAGCTCTACCACATTTAGTTGTTGAGTTAATAGAGAGAGATGGATGATTCGTCACCAAAAATACAAAGCCACCACCCTTTTTGGGTGGCGAGTTCAAAACACATGGCCACATGTCAAAATGGTCAAACTAAAGTTATTGATTTGATTCTGCACAACACTGATCCATATTGTGAGTAGCAAATGAGGTCACCATACAATACTGTAAAACACTATCATTTTGTGGATACTTTATTTTGTGAATTTAAAATTACTGCTATTTTAGCGGGTATTCAATTTCGCGAATCTGGAAATTTCAGTTATTTGACAGTATACATTTTGCAATATAACAATACATTCATATTTTAAACAAACCATCACTTGAATTTCTATACCACTACAGTCTACATGTAGTTTCATGTGGGATGTTTTCATCATAGAACCTGACCTTTTCATACAGAACCTGAATTTCTTTATGCACATTCACCTTCAGTATGACCTACCTGGCCTATTACTTAGGTGAAGATGTTGCCAATAAGGCCAAATGAAGAAGAAAAAACATAGTTTCTCGTCCAAACTTTTGAAAAAAGGAGGATGAGGGCATTTTAATTGTTTTCAGTAAACAATGCAAAATCACCATTTCCAGCGTGGTATTGCATGATTGGTTGCGTAACTTGAAGAGTATGAGGCCTTTGTAAAATCTTTTTATTTCATGGTTTTGGGGGGGGGGGGGGGGGGTAACACTAAACCTGCTTTAAAAGCTTATTGGACTAAAGTAAATCTATTACCAAAATGTCAGCATTTCAAATATTTTAACAACAAAGTTATGGAAAAAATTAAGAAATAGAAGAAAATTATAGAATTTCTGAAAAACAGTGTGCGAGGGAACAAGAAATTGCTTTATTTTTTTACTTGGCCCAATGGATGTTTATCTTCTTTTTCATGAAAATAGGGGATGGGAAGTTGTCTTATTTCCCTACCACGAAACAGTGACGGCACTACATCATTCACTGATCGCAGTTAATAAACGTGTGTGCATTCCCCACGGCGCTGGCCTAATACATAAGCGTAGAAAGACGGAAGATACGTACCCGTGCGCGAGTGCTGCGATTGTAAAGTCACTGTCCAGTGGAAGGTAAATAGACTATAATAATCTGGGAAAGGGATTGGAAACCGTTTTGGCAACAATAAACATGTATCCACATTGGCAAAGCATTACCTGCCATATGAATTGAATAGGGCCAATATGGAGTTCTGTGGGGCTACATATTGCCCTTGAACCTGGTTTGCCCTTACTATTAATACTTGGTCTGGCATTCAATCACATAGCATTTGTGGTATTCCAAGGTACACTTACCTGCTGTTACATGGTGATATGTTATAACTTATGTATATGACGATTAGGACGATTCAGGGTTAATGCTAGGATACATGTAATGAGTATGTACAAACCAGATGTTACCTTACAGTTCATAATAGTTAGTGCTGTTATCGATACAAAATTTTGTATCGATATGTCGTCAAAGAAAACTTCGACATGTCGATATATTATCGATAAAATAACTTTTTGGTTTCCGAATTCTGCAACTATCGTCTCAAATCAAAAACGTCAGATAAAACATGATCAGATCGGGAATGGGAGAAATATTCCTATCAATGATGTACCCCACCAATAAATAACTTTGAAAAAGTCATTTAAAAACGTTAAACGAAGACTAAAATGAACAAATTCTGAATTAGCTTGCCGATATGGTCGCCAGCTTTTAATTGAAGAAAATCATCCTTTACGCATGCATGTGACATTGTGCTTCGGATTTATTCGATTTCCCTTCGGCCTTTTCCGAAACCCGATACGAATGACGTATTGCTACGGAAATCATCCTTACGCATGCGTGTGACAATTTGTCCATTCACACATTTTACGATGATGATTTTATAAATTTATTTAATTTTCCGGAACCGGTCCGAGTGACGCAATGCCAATACCATGTGCTCTCAACTCATCTCGAAAGGCACAGTTCCACAGATGTGGATTACGCCCCTGATAGACCATTGCGCTCTATGAAAAACGTGGTTGTTTATTTATAAATACAATACGAGGGGCATTCCCCGATGGCGTTGTTATTCAGTATGAATTATTTTGATACTTGCGGTATTTGTCAGGCTTTCACCGAGGGAATGATGCACGGTACGGCCATGCACACGTCAATATACATTGTATCACAATTTGTAATGAATTGTAAGTGAATGGGGAATGTGCGGAAAACTTAAAAAGCATGTAAAACCCAATTATAAAATTCATGTCGTTTCTTTCCGATATACGAAAATATGTATCGACATGTCGTATCGTATGGAAAATATTGCGACATGCGACACTTCCGACAATCGATAACAACACTAATAATAGTGACCTGATCAGGTCATGGTGAAATTCATGCAAGATGGTCTATGATGCAAGGATGCAATCATGTTGAAATGCAAATTCATATACTGGGTCAATTTTAATCTTTACAAATAACTCAAATGAAATAAACAGGTGCAATGCTAGAAGCAACTGATCTATGATTACAGGATGTATTTATAAGGCAAATTTGAAAAAGACATATTTAGCGTCCTGACATTAGAAAATGAGGGCGCTGCTGTACACGAAATGACTGAGTGTAACCTGTCTGGCCATGGTCTGGCTAAGCCTATTGAATCAAGTAGATCTGCATCTCTCTCAACTAAAAAAATAAAATAATTAAATGTTTCCTTAACTCATCATCTGAGGTAAATATCATGCCACATGGCATATTTTATGTATGATGTGTCATTGGAAATGTTTATTACCTTGAACCTAAATTCAAACTCAAGATTCTCAATTCACAAAGACATTATGGACTGGTAATCAACTTAGGAACTAGGAAATAATAGATGAAGTCATTGCATCCATATTGAAAACGGGTTGCATTTATACCCTAGAAGGAAGTGCATTCATTCACACATTTGAGCTAGCAGGAAGCTTGTCAGTAGGTAGCCCGAACACTATGCCTTCAGGCTATGCCAAGGGATAAAACATCCTCTTTGAAATTGTAAGTGGCTTAAAATATTCACCAGCACGATTATTTGTCAATTCTGATTTTTCACGGCTCATAACAATTATTGTACAAAATTAGAATTTTGATTTATCTTATTTTGAACACAAATCTGAAGTAAACCAATGTACTAAATTTTAAACATTTCCAATTATTATGTCTCTAAAATGAAACACTTAAAAATACCCAGCTGCAGAAATATTGATCACTGGGAGTTTTGTAATATCTCTGCAGGATAGTTAGAAATCTTAGTGCCTTGAGGCTATACCAGGATTGCCTTAGGCTATGAAATGTCCCATACAGCCAACCAGGGACTCTGGCTTGTATCACTGCTTGTAAGCAGGAAAAATGTATTGTGAAATTAGACACCTTTGTAAATAATAGCACACTCAATGGGGCATTGATCCATCTAGGAGGGGGGGGGGGGGGGGGGGGTAAATGGCCCTAAACTCTGCCATAAGGTCACATTAATGTTGACCCATTTCGACTCATTTCGATCCATTTCACTAAAATAAAATACTAATTAGTAATTTACTATTTTGTCCTTTCAATTAATTTTTGTAAACCTTTTTTCATAGCATCTTCTTTCAATTTGACACATTTTTAACACCCAGCTGTAAGCCAGATTAATACCCATTGGCAGTTAACGAAAGTGGTATTTGTGAAGGAACTGACACACGTGTACGTCCCCTTCAGCTTGCTTGTTACCCTGGTACGTGTAATATTGCATATCATACTTCACTAACTATTCGGTGCCTTGACTTTGTGCTTGAAGGCTGAAATATGAACAGAAAATATCATTTAAGACACCATTCTTGATGTAATTGAATTTCATGAAGAAATTTAAAAAAAGATATCTGGTTATATTTCCCATGAGATTTGCATGCTCTTGAAAGTGAAAGTTGCCAAAATGAATGTATTAAATTGTAAATCCATATGATTTGTCAATTATGTGATATAATTTCACAAGGTCAAAGTTGGGAAATACATTTCTAGGTTGACTTGGTCTTGTTACCAGTTTTATACATGAACTAATGTATAGATAAATTCTTCTTATATTCTTGCTGACAAATTAAGTATTATATGCACTTGTCTATCTGCAAAATCCATTCTAGTACTAGTAGTACTAGATGATATGCAATGATTTTCATTAGATTATGCTAACAATTCCAAGTTTTTACTATTTGCCATCATAAAATGTGATTTATTTTAATCATACTAATGTAGGCTATTATTTAACCACAGATAGTCAAATTGACTATCTGTGATTTAACTGACCCATTTGAAGGAAATTATATTTTATTTAAGATACATGTGTATGCAGCTTAAAATTGTCCATGCATTGATCAGGCCTTGACCATGATATTAGGAACAGATCATTCAAATTTGAAGGAAGTAAATCATTTCACAAACATTTTCCCCTTGAATACTTTATTCCAAACAAATCAGTGTTCTTTAATGATAGATTGACTCCTCCAGCACTTCACAAATTAAGTGCATAGTGCCTAGAACATCCATGTTAATGAGATAAATGAGTGCATTGCATTAAAATAGAAATATACATATAGATCTGTGTCTTCAGGCCTAGAAATAATGTTGATTTCCCGGCAAGCTAACCAAACTTTTCCTCCGAAATGATACGTTTCCCACTATTTCTTATGTGTTTCTTTATATGGTAGAGCAAAATTTCCCTCCAAATACCCACATTTCCCAGCAAGGAGCTTCCCAATGTGCCCATTTTTTCCAGGCCTGTCTGTGTTAAAAGTATTATACAATGTATGAGTGATAATACCTATGCCATTCATCATGTTTAACAGCCCTGGATGCTAAAAGATAGATGATGCAATTTGTATAACACATTTATTATCACTCACTCTCTCTCTCTCTCTTTTTGCCTGTCAATTTACTGACGCATGAACAGACCACCATGTACGAGGCATTAAAATCACTGTCATAAGACATAGACTATGATATTATGTAGACTTCCATCTTTGCCAAAATTTCGTTCTAATGATAGCTTTGAGTAATTTGTCAGAAATGTGTAGCAATGTGAGCTGAATGAAATTGGTGTTTTAAATAGAAGAATATTTTTGTTACTATGAAAGAGTAGGTTAAGAAGATGAGACATGGCCAAATTTGTATCCTCTAAGTTAAGCCTGAAAAGGGGATAATCATTCGCTCATGCTCAAATTTGAATGCGATTTTATGTAATAAAAGTACCTCAGAACATACACATCATGCATGTTTATAGTGAGAACCTGATAATATTCAGGTTTGATCATCGAGAATACAATATTTAAGATTATTTATTTTTACGAGATATTTTTGCATTCAAACATGGGTCACAAAATTTGGAACCACCATTTTTCAGCCAAATCAAGTGAAAAAGGTAAAGTATACTCAAGAACAAACAACATACCTCAAACCACACAAACAGTACGAGGAAATAGTTTATTAGAGTGGTATGAAATTAATTTTCCCTTCTATAAAAAACTATTAGTATGACTTAATAGCACGAGGCAGCTACGCTGCCGAGTGCTATAAGGAATTAATAGCACTCATCGACAGTGACTATTTTAGTGATGATTTATGTGGCAGAGCTCTACCCTACACACCAGATACACCCCACTTTCACAGTAGGACACCTTTCACTCACCCAGACTTAGACAATCATCTACTAAACACACACACACCAAGTTGGCTAATAATTACAGCGCTGTAATTAATCAGGTTATTTACGATGTCAAATTTACAGCATTCTGTACAATAAGTGAAATTTGTGGAATTCTGGATTGGCTGTGTATGTGCTATTATAAATGGAATAGGCCTGGTCATCATCAACAGAAGGTCGGTTTCTTCCTTCTTTCCTTCCTGTCTTTCTTCTGGCAACAGAGCTATAGCTCCGTAATCTTTGGGCTGATTTGCGATATCAGATTCATATCTGTATCTTTATTGAACGGAATGATAGGTGTGTATCCAGTTGTACCTCTTGACATATCACTAGAGGTTACAATATGACACACATAATGACACATCGCTTGGTTTCAACGAGAATCCAGCTAATCGTTATTTGCCACGGTTCTTTGTATTCCCAGGTTGTGGCGTGTACCTGTGCATATGTTGGGCTCATCCATCTCAGTCCCTGGTAACTCAATCCCAATCACACATACCTTGGTTTCCTCTAAATAGCACCTGGCTGGTTATTAGTAAATAGATTGAGCGCAATTTCCATCTTGTAAATTAGAAATCCGTCTCTTAATGGGTGCGATGGTTTGAAGCTACTACTAGTTGTACTTGACCAACATTTTCAAGGGTTAAGGGCCAGATTAGATTTCCCCCAATTCAATAGAAAATTTGAGTATTACTGGTTATCAATTCGTTTACTACTACTTAAAATTCCAGTACACACACTGTACACAGTAGTCCATCAATATTGTATTCAATCTGGGGAAATGGTGTAAATGAATGAAATAGCGTTGGGAGACAGGTATTGTAGGAATTAATTACCCAAGGAGGATATAGCTACGTGATGTACTAGAAAGTAGGTTAGTATCCAATTTCAGTTTAGTTTGAACCACCATCCCAGAAATACTCTAGATTTCTTTATTTCAGTCCATTTGGCTGATTACATATCTCAAGATTTGATGTTTAAATCATTTTACAATTTGATTGTGTGAAACTATTGTAACTACGCCAAGAACTCACTAACCGTGACTATGTCATACCACACTCCACAAGCAATCTACACCCCTTTGATAACTTTTACTGATGAAGAAAAAATTAAGAATTATGCCAAATTAGGTCTTACCCCCTCTGTGGGAAATTTATCATCTGATTGGGAAAATCTACCTAAAATAGGTATTTGAAATAGGTAAAATCAAAACAGTGATATATGCCTGTTTTGATTGCAGCTCTGATCCCATTCTAATGCACACAACTGCTGTTAACCAAATGTATTTGTTAACCTAAACAAAAACGGGGGAGAAGTAACAAGATGAAATAATAAATTGCCGCTACCCCACCTGAAATCAATCCGGGAACCCTCCGCACATCAACCCGCCGGCCGGCATAGGTACAAAATGTGCCGTACACTTATACGTACCAATTGAGTATAATGTAAGCTAGTGCATGTTAAAGATAGATTTCAATCTTTAATATAACTTATAGCACTCAAATATCAATTTAGTTTAGCTATAAATACCATTATATGCTATCAACTCATGCCATCAAAGATGTCTCGCGGAGAAGCCCGGAGAAGGATTGCTTATTTATCCAAGTCAATTAGCGCTATCACAAATGGTCATGAAGCACTACGCTTGACCTTTTACTTTTAGAAACATCTAATCAAAGCAAACTTTTACGTGGACATATCGACATTTGTAACCCGTGATGTCAATTTAAATCAACTTTTTAAAAGCTTATTTTACCTTGTTTGGCGGTGTCACGATTTGTGTTTATATCGTTGCACATGGACAAGCCCGGACAGGACTCATTTTAAAGCTGAATTGACGCTGCTTGAAAACAGCTTGCGACAATAAAAATATTTTGCTTTTTGGAAGGGGTACCTGCAAATCGTTGAAATAATATTAGCGAAATGTGTACCATTTTGCGAAAACTGCAACGATGTTGTGATAGCTGGAACATTTCTCCACTTGAAGATCAAACAACATCGTAATTTGATCGTTTGCCGGTAAAAATCATTGGGAAAAAAGATCCATACTATTTTTACGTGTCAGATTTTAGCCATAAAGGTAAAAGTGGGGAGTATTAACTTCAAAATTGAAGCAAAATTGAACATTCATTTCTTTTGTTTCTTATTGGTTTTGACCCCCTAGCAAAATACAAAGACAAATTAATATATCGTCACCTTCTTAAAATAATGGCCTAAGTCATATTTTCAAGATTTGAGAAAAACAGAAAAACCTGAACCAAATAAAGAATAAATGATAATTTTTGCTCATTTCACACAGAAAGGTTTGGGGATATATGACTATTGAAATACAAATAATGCTGTCTGTCAAATCTGTTACATAAGAGGATTGGATTAGATTACTTAGGCCAATTGGATTACTTAGGCCAATTTGCAAACATGCCGTTGTGACTTAGGCAATTTTACACCTGACTTAGGCAAATTTACAAGCTTTCAAGATGGCAGCACATGCTTCAATTTGGCCTAAGTCACATTTATATGGCCTAAGTCACACGCTTGACTTAGGCCATTATACTAACTGGGTATAAGCAGCATGAATATGTTCAATTCAGCACGTATGCCATCTAACAGAGGTAGCTAGCATCATGAATAAGTGACTTAGGCAAAAAAATAAAATTGTTTTTTTTTACTTAGGCCATTTAAGAAGGTGACGATATGCAAAAATGATTAATTCATTTTTACAAGAAAAGTATAAATACTACAAAGCTGAAATTTTGGGAGCTTGTTAATTATAGTTTTAGAAAGTTTCCTGTGCTGCGGGAGGCTGTAAGACATTTGCATCATTAATTATACTTGATTATCTAAAAAAGAAAGATTAAAGAAAAAATAGACTAATTAATGCATCATTAATTATACTTGATTATCTAAAAAAGAAAGATTAAAGAAAAAATAGACTAATTAATGCACTTCATTAATTTTTTCAAGTTCATGCACTTTACTAAAATATAATGCCACTTGTTATATGTTGTACAACTCTCTTTAATTTCTGTGCTGTGGGAATTTAATGGAGTTTTCCAATAAAAAGCAAAAAGAGCAAAAACAAAATTTTACCTAGAGAGTCATAAAAACAATATATAGACTGCCCTCTGTTGGCCGAAAAACAATACAAAACAAAAGAATTCAAAATGATTAAAAAATATGTTTTGACATTAAATTGTCATCTAGAAAACCGTACCTCCGATCAATCACAAATTTAAGATTATTGTGGAGCTCAGCAAGCTCTATTAACCCTAACACTCCCGGTGGATTTTCCAACAAAATTTTTTTCAAGCAAAAAAAGCACACACAACAAGAGAGGTGCCACGCCCCGGGGTTTGAACCCACGACCTCTCGGTTTGAAGTCGAACGCTCTACCAACTGAGCCACGGGGAAAGCTATGTAGCCCGGGGCCATTATTTCACCCAAAAACCTCAGCGCCAGGTGGAACCGACAGGCTGGGAAATGGGATTTCATGGGATACGGGGTTAATCAAGGTAAAATTAGAGAAAAAAAGTGAAAATTAAAAAGAAGAAAAAAAATCGTTCCTTAAAGGTAGATGACCCGATCACATTTTCGTAACACTTAATTATTTCAAACATACGGAGATTTTCATATCATATGAAAGCTCATATTTTTCTCATCATCATACTGAAATTTGACGGCCTAAATCGGTATAATTACGGAGAAATCGATGAAATAACGTCGAATTACCGCGAATGGTGGTAACCACCGATATAGTTTGTGTACTACTCAATGGGTACAGTTCACAGCATCTTGTGCGTGTAAAATAAGAACCATTAGAGCTATGCAACTCAAACTTTGGAACACGACTTTTTTAAGGATGACCTTTCATGTAGAATAGAAAACTTCAAGTTGAAAATCGAAATGTGATCGGGTCATCTACCTTTAACCCTAACACTCCCGTTGGATTTTCCAACGAAAAAATTTTCAAGCAAAAAAAGCACACACAACAAGAGGTGCCACGCCCCGGGGTTTGAACCCACGACCTCTCGGTTTGAAGTCGAACGCTCTACCAACTGAGCCATGGGGGAAGCTATGTAGCCCGGGCCATTATTTCACCCAAAAACCTCAGCGCCAGGTGGAACCGACAGGCTGGGAAATGGGATTTCATGGGATACGGGGCTGTAAGGGTTAAGATATCAAATACAAAATTAGACATAGGAACAACCTTAAGTACGTGTGACCAATTGTTTGAAGTAGAAGAAATATTTTTGGAATTTTCTGATCATGCTAGGGCTGAATTTACTCTGATCACTTACTCCCATCTGAACATAGCTTTTTAGTCATGTGAGGTTTTTTGGTAGAGATGTGCCCCCAGCAAAATGAAAACTGACCCAAACATTTACCAATTTTCGAGGGAATGGACCCATATGTTTACGAGAGACCCATAATTTCCCTACATATTTGACAGATTTTGCTAACATTTCTGTGAAAAACAGCAAATTTAAGGATTCTAGACCCAAAAATGTACCAAAATATAGCTATGAAAAGGGGTCATTCATTTGCCATACGGGTGAAAATTGGGATCCTATTTGGCGGCACATCCCTGTGACCTTATATCCACTAAGTACCCCCTCCCACCCCGATCAGGCTTCGATCAATTTTTTTTTTAATTGCCCAATCGGGCAAGGCTAGTTCAACTTTTACTTGCCCGATTATGCCCGAAAAATATCGCGATATTTGACTTAAATTTGATAGGTCAGATTTCTTGCCGATTATGCCATTTTTTGCCATAATATTTCGGCAATCGGTAGCAAACTACACAATCGCGGCAGTCGCCATTTTCCCTTCCCATCATGCAATAGCTGCTATCTTTAACTGACCTTAATCATCATTACGCATGCGTTGTGACCGTGGGAAAGGTCCATTTTACAATTTTTCGTTCATACATTTCATTTGGATTTTTTCAACTTTCCGAAGTCCGAGAAAATGATGTCATGCTTATAAATAGAGACCACATGTTTTGACTCAAGATTTCCCGAGATCTTGCGAAATCGCCACTCATGCGCGGTTCAAAACATGTGCATTATGCCTTCGATTGCCGAAATTGCGGTCTCTGACAGCGAGGTTCTTGTTTTTATGAATGAAAAGCCATGAGCGGCATTGTTTGATTTATTAAATGGTAACAGAATTAAAGAAGGAATATGGGTACAACTTTGTGTTTCATTATATTTACAAAGGTAAAATTGACTACAAACTTAGGATATTATTGCCAAATTGGCGACTTTTATTATGCTTTCTTGTGAGCATTTGTATTGCCCGATCGGGCAGCATGTCCTGTGGTTCAGCTAGCCGGATAAAAAAATGGTTGCCCCGGGCTATCGGACAGTCGATTTGTCAGAGCCTGCCCCGATTTGGATTTCTATTATGAATTAGAATGTGCTTATTAACCAAAACTTGTGTTAGGAGCTAATGAGACATCCCAGAGTCATAGTTTTATATCATTATCCTCAATGAGTAAACTACTTTTCTTTGTAAAACCCTTGATCTATCTCTAGAACTATCAATATTTCTTCCAGCTTAATAGTAGACATGCCTATGGAAATAGTGATGCTTTAACCGCAAAATGACTTGCCTCCTGACAATATTTGGTCTGTATACATTAATAGAGTTAGTTTGAAACAGGTACTGAATGCGGTTGAATACAATGGGTTTGGTGGCTCGCAGCTAGCGAGCATTTGTTTTTCCCTAGGATCGTGCCATATTGATGTTGACCGCTATAGGTGGGTGTGCATCATCATGCATAATATGCTGGTTTAAATGATTCAATCTGATTACTATGACGCCACATTTCTCACATCACTATACTCCGGTTGAGAGTTTCATGACAAACTGGAACATGTAGAAGCATGCTTTTTGTCTCGCCTGATGTAATCAGAAAGAGACTATGTTATCACTATTTCTGTCCGGCGTATGCCGTCCGCCGTATGCCGTCCGCCGTGTGCTAAGAAATACCTTTGTGACGCGATATCTGGAGATCCGTAAGGCCTATTGTGATGGGACTTGGTGGAGGGAAGGGGGGTGGTGCGTTCTGTTGCTGATTGATTTTTCAAGGTCATCGGGGGTCATACAAGGTCATCGGGGTCAAATATGCTTACAACTTTTGAGACGCGTTGTGACGCGATATCTAGAGATCCGTAAGGCCTATCTTGATGGGACTTGATGTCAGGGAAGGGGGTGGGGTGTTCTTTTGCTGATTAGATTTTCAAGGTCATTGGAGGTCATTCAAGGTCATTGGGGTCAAATATGCGGTCAAATAAGATCCGTAAGGCCGATCTTGATGGGATTTGGTGGAGGGAAGGGGGTGGTGTGTTCTTTTTTGCTGATCAAATTTTCAAGGTCATCGGAGGTCATTCAAGGTCATCGGGGGTCAAATATGGGGTCAAATAGATCAGTAAGGCCTATCTTGATGGGATTTGGTGGAGGGAAGAGGGATGGTGTGTTCTTTTTGTTGATTAAATTTTCAAGGTCACCAGAGGTCATCGGGGTCAAATATGGGGTCAAATAGATCAGTAAGGCCTATATTGATGAGATTTGGTGGAGGGAAGGGGAGTGGTGTGTTCTTTTTGCTGAATACATTTTCAAGGTCATCAGAGGTCATTCAAGGTCATCGGGGGTCAAATAAGATCCATAAGGCCTATCTTGATTGGATTTGGTGGAGGGAAGGGGGGTGGTGTGTTCTTTTTGTTCTTAATTTTTCGGGGTCATCGGGGGTCAAATATGGGGTCAAATAGATCAGTAAGGCCTATCTTGATGGGATTTGGTGGACGGAAGAGGGATGGTGTGTTCTTTTTGTTGATTAATTTTTCGGGGTCATTGGGGTCAAATATGGGGTCAAATAGATCAGTAAGGCCTATCTTGATGGGATTTGGTGGAGGAAAGGGGGGTGGTGTGTTCTTTTTGTTGATTAATTTTTCGGGGTCATTGGGGGTCAAATATGGGGTCAAATAGATCAGTAAGGCCTATCTTGATGGGATTTGGTGGAGGGAAGGGGGGTGGTGTGTTCTTTTTGTTGATTAATTTTTCGGGGTCATCGGGGGTCAAATATGGGGTCAAATAGATCAGTAAGGCCTATCTTGATGGGATTTGGTGGACGGAAGAGGGATGGTGTGTTCTCTTTGTTGATTAATTTTTCGGGGTCATCGGGGTCAAATATGGGGTCAAATAGATCAGTAAGGCCTATCTTGATGGGATTTGGTGGACGGAAGAGGGATGGGGTGTTCTTTTTGTTGATTATTTTTTCGGGGTCATCGGGGGTCAAATATGGGGTCAAATAGATCAGTAAGGCCTATCTTGATGAGATTTGGTGGACGGAAGAGGGATGGTGTGTTCTTTTTGTTGATTAATTTTTCGGGGTCATCGGGGTCAAATATGGGGTCAAATAGATCAGTAAGGCCTATCTTGATGGGATTTGGTGGACGGAAGAGGGATGGGGTGTTCTTTTTGTTGATTATTTTTTCGGGGTCATCGGGGGTCAAATATGGGGTCAAATAGATCAGTAAGGCCTATCTTGATGGGATTTGGTGGACGGAAGAGGGGTGGTGTGTTCTTTTTGTTGATTAATTTTTCGGGGTCATCGGGGGTCAAATATGGGGTCAAATAGATCAGTAAGGCCTATCTTGATGGGATTTGGTGGAGGGAAGGGGGTGATTTGTTCTTTTTGTTGATTAATTTTTCGGGGTCATCGGGGGTCAAATATGGGGTCAAATAGATCAGTAAGGCCTATCTTGATGGGATTTGGTGGACGGAAGAGGGATGGTGTGTTCTTTTTGTTGATTAATTTTTCGGGGTCATCGGGGTCAAATATGGGGTCAAATAGATCAGTAAGGCCTATCTTGATGGGATTTGGTGGACGGAAGAGGGATGGTGTGTTCTTTTTGTTGATTAATTTTTCGGGGTCATTGGGGGTCAAATAGATCAGTAAGGCCTATCTTGATGGGATTTGGTGGAGGGAAGGGGGGTGGTGTGTTCTTTTTGTTGATTAATTTTTCGGGGTCATTGGGGGTCAAATATGGGGTCAAATAGATCAGTAAGGCCTATCTTGATGGGATTTGGTGGACGGAAGAGGGATGGTGTGTTCTTTTTGTTGATTAATTTTTCGGGGTCATCGGGGGTCAAATATGGGGTCAAATAGATCAGTAAGGCCTATCTTGATGGGATTTGGTGGAGGGAAGGGGGGGGGGTGTGTTCTTTTTGTTGATTAATTTTTCGGGGTCATCGGGGGTCAAATAGATCAGTAAGGCCTATCTTGATGGGATTTGGTGGACGGAAGAGGGATGGTGTGTTCTTTTTGTTGATTAATTTTTCGGGGTCATCGGGGTCAAATATGGGGTCAAATAGATCAGTAAGGCCTATCTTGATGGGATTTGGTGGAGGGAGGGGGGTGGTGTTGTTTTTTTGTGTGATTATTTTTCGGGGTCATCGGGGGTCAAATATGGGGTCAAATAGATCAGTAAGGCCTATCTTGATGGGATTTGGTGGATGGAAGAGGGATGGTGTGTTCTTTTTGTTGATTAATTTTTCGGGGTCATCGGGGGTGGTGTATTCTTTTTGCTGATTAAATTTTCAAGGTCATCGGAGGTCATTCAAGGTCATCTGGGGTCAAATAAGATCCGTAAGGCCTATCTTGATGGGATTTGGTGGACGGAAGAGGGATGGTGTGTTCTTTTTGTTGATTAATTTGTCGAGGTCATCAGAGGTCATCTGGGGTCAAATAAGATCCGTAAGGCCTATCTTGATGTGATTTGGTGGAGGGAAGGGGGTTGGTGTGCTCTTTTTGCTGATTAAATTTTCAAGGTCATCAGAGGTCATCTGGGGTCAAATAAGATCTGTAAGGCCTATCTTGATGTGATTTGGTGTAGGGAAGGGGGTTGGTGTGTTCTTTTTGTTGATTACATTTTTCAAGGCATTACATCCCTTGCATTAACTACAATGCATACCTCTGTGACAGTGCTACATTGTATCATATGTTTCATCATCATTTCTTTCAAGTCACTTTTGATGAACAGGCGAGACGCGCCGTTCGAGAACCGCCTTGTATGGTTACAAGGTTGAAAATAAGCGGGTGCTGGCCGCTGTTTAGCTCCTGATACGTCTCTAATTGCACCCGGTAAACATACAAATTAAGGTAAACATAAACATCGACTGGAGAACCACGCACTACCAGCACCTATACAATGTAGTAGAGAAGTACTCAGATTTGGTTTGGTCAGGGTAGTGCACCGCTGGAGATTCAAAACCCCTACCCATTTCTAAGGGTGATTTTGGGAAAAAATGGTACCCATTTTTAAGGATTTTGCTTCATTATAGACCCAATTTTCACAAGTTATTGGGAAAATATACCAAATTTTCGAAAATGTTCGCCAAAATAGCCAAAATGTTCGCCAAAATAGACCCATTTGTAAAAAGTGACCCCATTATTAGGGATTGTTCCAGCACAAATCATGAGGATTTTTTGCAAAAAAAGCGACCCATTAGAGCGGCACATCCCGCATACCGTATTAGGCGAGTCATCTAAGACTCAAATTGGGTTAACATTGATAATTGATTACCAAATAAGTTTCAAATTTATCATTATGGAAAGGGTCACTTGCATTTTGGTCACCCAGTGATGTTATCAGTAATACAGGGTGTCCCAGAGAATTATTTATACCGGGAAAGCTGCATTTATGTAACCATTAATACCAATGTAATCTTATGATTGTAACATCTACTATCAGCAGGGTTGGAACTTCAGATTTTTTTCAACCAGCCAGTTGGGTAGGTAACTCATCAAAAATACCTGCACGGCAACAAATTTACCAGCCAGTGTAACACACTTACCTTACACTTACACTGCGAGTTTGATAATTGTTACCCCTCAGTCGGGCGGGTACTTTTTTATTTTCACCTTTACCTGCCCGACGCAAAAGTTACCCGCTATGGGCAGGTGGCGGGTGCTATTTCCAGGCCTTCTTATCAGACACTTTTGGAAATAAGGCAAGACTATTTTGATATTAGACTATGTTTACTATGGAATACATCCTTCTCATATGCTGCCATCTTCCCTGCACTCTACAGGGTGTAAGCCACTGTAGATGATATTCAATATCAAGAATATTGCATTCATGTCTTATGGGAACTTCCCATTGCCATTGCATATTGAGAACAAATTGGGTCTTGTATTATTACACATAAAAGAACCTGCCTTTTATTATAAATCAATAAGTACTGGATAAATAAATTGGCCGGCAACTCTACCGTTTTCTGAAGAAAACAAGTAAATATCTCATTAATTTTGTAAATTTAATTTCAGTATTATTTTGGTGCAAATGCAGGGAATAAGCTAGTATAATATGTTTGGTTGAAAAAAAGTAAAATGAAATCCCCTAAATGCATAAAATACACACAATGTGGCAACTGTAAAAGCGCTCTAGAGAAGACATCGCTAATTTGGCATCGGTCTCCGTGGGGACATCGGAGCATTCTTGCACAGGCTAATGAGCCAAAATTGCATTGAATTGTGTCTGCATTCAATTATAGGAAATTGGCAATAGGGTAAATCAGCCATTTGAGGAAATGTTTTGTGGACCCCTGGCCTTGTGGAATTCTAGTCATTTGAATAGGAGATAGTTCTAAGTTCTACTGCTTAACTAGCGAGTTCCGAGTTGCAATGTGTTTTTTTAATGCTGAATGTTGATGTAAACTATGAGCAATTTCAATGTTTTTTTGATAAATTTGCAGCAACATTTGTAACAGAAGACAATGGGCATGATTTGCATGAACTTTATGTTTTTGTAGTGTGATTGCTGATTTTTATAAAACTTGACAATTATTTTCATGTAAAACTAAACAATGTATCCCTAAAACCGAAAATGTGGAGACAGAATCCCAACCTCTGTGTAAGCATTATATTTTTAATGTTTTCATCTTTCCATCAATTACCACAGTGTGCTTAGTGATAATGATGATAGCCTTATAAATAATGTAATCCATTGTCAGATCAAAATGTAGAATCAGCTTCCAGCGTTGGCTCATTTGTATTGTAATGTATGTTTGTTCTGGTTTGATATTTCAGAACCACAGCAAGTCAACTAAAGGTCACCTTAGTTTCTATAAAATGAGGCAAATACAAAATGTTCTGTTTCATCTTTGCATGCACTCATAGTTTTCAAAGTATGGCAACCATTTACTTCACATTATTTTGAGTATCCTCCATAAAATTTAAGAAAATTAAATTTGTCGACATAAATAATGTAACAAATTCTGCTATTAACATCAATAATATCATAGTGACAAGAACAGAATAATAGACATCTATGATCTAAACTGCTCACAAAAAGTTAGGACACTTTTTTTAATCAAGTATAGTTTTATTATGTATTTATACCCGCTTGTATTATGTTGCACATCAATGGAAAGCTGAAGTGTTCTTCTTTAAAATGATACTAAATGTGCAATGATGACATGTTGCTGGACTTGGCCACATTAATGAGAATGAGACAAAGTCACAAATCAAATGTGCCAAGATTAGCAATTTTGTGTTACTGTGTGAACAAACAAATTGACACTGTAATGAAAACAAGCAAAACAACATCTTAATGTTAAAACGTTTACTGGGTCTTAGAAAAATTTACAAGTTGTAGGCCTAAACCTTCCATCGCTTACCTTCATGACCTTCCACCTGTTAACCCAGTCTTGCAAATACCCAAACAATGGTTTTCTAAAGAGATGAGGGTTAACTTATGTGTGTTTTGCTCACTGATGCAAATCTTTGTGTAAACCATTCAAGGTTCTCAAGCATGACCGAATTGATTATTGATCATTACCTATTGACTGTTTAGCACAGATAAAGGTAATTTTGGCACATTTGATTTGTGACTTTGCCTCATTCTCATTCATATGGCCAAGTTCAACAACATGTAATCATTATAAATGTGGTATGATTTTAAAGAGGAACACTTCAGCTTTCCATAGATATATAACATATACAAAGAGGGTAATAAATAATAAAAATATACTTGATTTAAAATAGTTTCCTAACTTTTTGTGAGCAGTTTATTACGAGTATTGAGTTGACGAGCTCTGAATAACTCTATTTTTAGGGGCACACCACTAACTAATTCCCTCAATCCTCATTGAAATAAACATAGATGGGCCCTTTTTCACGAGTGTTTTGTTACCCATAACTTCAGTTTTCGTGTCACATGAATGTCTAAGATAAAGAGTTGAATTTTATTTTAAACTTGGTTTTTTCGTGACCAATCTAGATAAACTTTTGCGCTCAGAGCACCACCATGATTTTCAGCTAATATCGACAATTCCCTCCCACTGCCAGTTTGGTATCATTACGACCGTGTTTCGTTCGATTTTAACCCCGTTTTTAGCACCAAATGCGGAAAGATTTAGTGTTGTACCCTTTTACCCTGTCACAATACAAGTATGAATAATATGCCGCGATTGTATTGAACACATTTTGACCATGTATACATCTATATTAATAACATTTGTGACACCAAAATGTAATGATTATGTTTCTTCCTTTCTGTTTTCTTCTTTACAGCCCAAACTTATATCTGGAGATCTATTAGATCTGGTCGTCTCTTACTTCAGTCTTAAAGAAAAGGAGTTCTTTGGTCTCGCCTTTGTGGATGATACGTAAGTGTGAAAGAAGTTATCTTGATCAGGATGCAGTTGGTGTGAATTTAAACATTGCTTTCCATTGACTGAATGATGTGAATAGATCATTCGGTATCTCCAGGGTCAGAATTCCGTCAAAGGTTGCGAGAATCCATTTAGATTCCTGCAGAGGATTTTGCGAGAATCTATGGATTCTCTTCCATTCAAATTAAGTGTAGACAGAATATCTCTACCAGAATCAACATGGATTCTCGCAACTTTACCAGCAGGAATCTTTGCAAGAATGGATTCTTGGATTCTCCTCAAAATTCTGACCCTGATCTCAGTAAATACTGCCTAATTAATGTAGGTCTTATACAGTCTTCAATTGAAACCGATAATCCTCCCAATCTGTGCATGGAATACCATGTGGACACATGGTGGAAATAAATATAGGTGTTACCAACTGTAGGCTATATGTCACTTTCACTCTGGTAAGCTTCTTTTAGACTGGTGACTCTGTCTACTGTTTCACTTCCAGGCTTTTGGTTGGAAGCCGCAGACAGTGTAGGCTGAATGAGTCGGTAATGTTACCAGTATTATATGGGGCTGTTGTCTCGGTTTAGTCATTTCTTTCCCTCCTGATCAAGATAACTTTTTTTAGTCATCTAGAGTATAGCATCCAATTATCAGTCTATCACTTCTTCACCCTCTTGCTAGCCAATGCTGTGATCTGGAGTAGCTGTCTATCTTTAGCGATGGTAGACTTACACCATGCTTTCTCAACTAGATTTACTGATGCGCCACATTTTAGTAACCAACTTGTTGAAGCTCCACTTGGTCATAATTTTTTTAGAATTTACAATGGCAAAATTCCCTTTATTACATTAATTTCAAAATATTTTAACATATATATGTAGGAAGCATAATAACTAATATTACTCTTTTGAGGGCACATGCACGGGTAGCACGAGTAAAATTGCTGTATTTATACATCTGACCGTCATAGACCTATGAAATCTGGCTATGTCATGATATGATTTTTTTTTAAATACAAATTTTAACCACTCTCGGGCCACTTAGGATGCCTTGATGCGCCACAAGTGGCGTGCGCGCCACCAGTTGAGAATGCCTGACGTACACGGTTATAGACCATTTTTGCACATTTATTAATTTCCCGACTCGCACCCTTCTCCTTTTACTTAGGTGAGAAGTTCACAGAATTCATAAATCAAGAAAATTCAGAGTGATCATTTTCTGTAAACATCTTTGTGATTTCTCACTGTGTTTTGATGAATACCACTTTGCTTTAATAAGGAGATGCCACTAAGACCATAAATTATATCAAGTTTATTAGTGTATCATCTCATATTATGGCTTCTTGAGTTATTGACATCATAATTTGAAGAGATAATGTTAGTATCTTTGAAAGGCTTGTGAGTCATTAGCGTCTTCAATGTTGATATTACCTCTATAGATACCGACGCAGAGATGTGTAGATCCAGTTATTGAATGCTTTGATTTTGTTGTACCAAAGATGGTAAAGTTTGGTTTTATCTAGACTAGACATAGACTGTTGGATTATTGTATACAGTTCAACCACAGAAAACTTCGACTTATTCACAATTTCAGATATAAGTTGTCAATTGCATGAGCTTCTGATTCTATCATGATCTTTTGAATACAGACAGGGTGTTCATAACAACTGCCTGGGGTAAAGATCGTTCTACAATGCTAAAGCTCAGGCAGCTAACAACTTTAATATTATCAAAAGGGCAATTTTTGCCGATAAACAATATCCCAAAGCTTGATTTTTAGCTTCACCATACTTTTAGAGGTACACCGATGTATTTTCATGTAGCTAGCATCTCACATAGCAGAGGTCCCAGATTTCAGTAATACGTCTCATTTCATGGCAAATTTGCACCAATGTTGTGAGTGTTCAGTTCATATAGATCAAGCTATTTAACCACTTCAACACAGGCCAAATAAAAAAAAACATATGTTTCTCGTCCCCGCCCGCTTCCTTTTTAGGGGCCGCCTCCTTTTATTTATTATTTATTATTCAAAAAAAAAAAAAAAAAAAAAAGATTTTTTTTTTTTTTTTTTTACGATTTTTTTTTTTTGAAGTCCAAAAGTATATAAAACATGACCTTAGATGACCTAAATTTGACCCGAAATAATTCACTTATTATCCCATGATCCACACCATAGCTATGGTAATTTATAACTTAAGATCCTACCTTATAAGTACATTGGTATTTCATAATATTCTGATTAAAAGTATGACTTTTGAGAACCGTTTTCAGTGTAAAAAATACCATTATTGTTTTATTGTGATAACATCTAACTAAATTTAGTAAACTACATGTATACATGTACATTTTGCTTGTTATGGCAATAGAAGTGTTGCCTGTAACATGATGCAGCATTAAAAAGATTTATGTTTGAATAAATTATTTCAATTTTGTTTAAATTAATTTTTAATTTGAAGTCAAAAAAATTATAACTTTATTTCTTATGCATGTGATCTGGTAAAAAAAGATATTTCATGTATGTATGATGGAAATAATAACACATATGTTTTGAATGCATTGTATTATCTTTAATACACAGATTTACCATTTTGCATTACCACATCACATGTATAAGAACCACAAAAATAATGTCTGACTTCAATTTGCAAATATATTTTAATCATTATTTTATTGTTATATCATGTAGCATGCAACACTTCTCTTCCCATATTAAATGAAAATATACTAAATGTAGGTATTTTTCAAATTTTAAATAATTTGCTATGTAACATGTAGACTTTAAAACCTCTACCGATAGCCCCCTACCTTGGGGCTATCGGACGTCGGAACTCTGTCCATTTTTTATAGGAAGGGTGTATTTTAAAGAGTACTACCATATGGACCATGTAGTTTCTTCGTACGATGCTTTGTTAAGAAGTTACAAGCAACACTTCTCTTCCCAAGAAGTTACAAGCAACACTTCTCTTCCCAAGAAGTTACAAGCAACACTTCTCTCCCCTAGAAGTAATACAAGCAACACTTCTTAAGTTCTTGTTTGTCTAACAATTGTCTCTTTCTCAATTGTCATTTCATTTAATAGGGAAAACACTATAGATTGCCAGAAATCTCAAACGGCGGCCATTTTGAAAAATAATAAATAATAAATAATAAGCCCCTCATCCTCCTTTTTTTGAAAAACCTGGACGAGAAACATCTTCTTTTTTTTACTTGGCCTTATACAGACTTTACTATTTAAAGGTAGATGACCTGATCACATTTTCGTAACACAGAATTATTTCAAACATACAGAGATTTTCATATCATATGAAAGCTCGTATTTTTCTCATCATCATACTGAAATTTGACGGCCTAATTCGGTATAATGACAGAGAAATCGACGAAATAGCGTTGAATTACCGCGAATGGTGGTTACCACCGATATAGTTTGTGTACTCAATGGGTACAGTTCACAGCATCTTGTGCGTCTAAAATAAGAACCATAATAGCTATGCATCTCAAATTTTGGGACATGACGTTTTTAAGGATGACCTTTCATGTAGAATAGAAAACTTCAAGTTGAAAATCGGAACATCTACCTTTAATAACCATGTGTGCTGAAACATTCATGTCACTTTGTCAAGGCTGATTTCTCACCAGAACACCACTGTATCGCATTGTCAGATGCATGGTGATTTTAGACAACATATTCTTGTAAAACGATGCACCGATATGATACCAGTTTATATTTCAAACTAGAACTGAACTACGAACATAATATATCCCAAATCGTGGAAAAATATCCCTGAAATGTAGCCGTAATTTCATACATTCATCGCTTCTGTGTTTTTCTTATTTCGCACAGTTCGCTTATTTCTTTTATTTTGTTACACATTTAGTCAAGCGTAGGAATCAATCCTAACAGGAACCGTCTCGTGCTGTCATATGCGCCTCTCGTTTTAAATATTCAGTTGAACTTTGACAGTAAATAATGAGCTTGATGTTCGAGCAATTTTAGCTCCATCTATTGGCCTATATTTTTAGCTACATTTTGGTATGTGTTTTTCCATGTTGGTGTTTGTGGAGTCATTTCTATGCACCTGATTGGCCCAATTGTATGGCGTTAAGAAAGGTACCACCTACACGCTCATTAGGCCACAAAAAAAATTGTTTGGTTGCCCTTTCCCGACCGACCGTAAATATTGAAAAATCCCGGTCACGTTTTTTTGGGTTTTTTTGAACATTTAAAAAATAAAAAATAAATAAAATAAAAAAATTGATTTCATGAATATAAATGCTTACGAGATGGTAAATTATGGTTGCTGTTCATTTAAAATGTATTGCAGACACATATTCTTAGGCCATACATATTTTATTCCTCTCTAGGAGCTTCTAGGCTGATGCTAAAAGAGCAGGTACACGACAATCGTAAACATAACATTTCACCTCACATGTTTCGCTCTGGCAATTTTAATAAAACACCATATGCACCAAGTTTATAGATATCTGATTTGTCTGAGTGTGAATTGTTTGTGTAAGAAAAGATTGGTATGTATGCAAAAATCATGTAAAATCCCTTTCATCTTCCATTTTACATTTGTAAAAACACTTATATTTCGAAATAAAAACATATCTAATTCACTTGAAAGTGTATTTTTGGCATTCTTTGACATCAAAAAAATAAAAAAATAAAAATAAAATCGACCTACCGACCCCCCAAAAATTGAGGTGAAAGGGCAACCAAACAATTTTTTTTGTTTGGCCTTATATATCACGCACCCTTGTGCTGAACTTCTCTGCCGGCGACTATAATTAGCATCTTTCCCATACTGATACTGTGAAAATGGAAAGATTCTAATAACATTAATTGTTGCCATTTCTGTGTACCATAAAAATGAAAACTCAGGACTATGGAAATACAATACACAAACTAGAGTGTAAGAACAAACACTTTACACTATATCTGAGACAAACTTTTGAATTCACTTCACACCGTACAATTTGCGCCTGCATATGTCATACAAATTATGCACATCTATATTTTGATGGGAATGTTGGAAAGATACATCAAAGTCATCCTTCAATTTGTGATAGGATGATGTCTTTAAGTGAAATGTTTCAATTCTCTGGATGGCAAATTTGATCTCTATCATGATCAAAATGTCTCCTTGGGGTAAAAATGTGATAGTGTGGAGAAGTAGTTTGCAATTATATGATGACTACCTAGAGCAAAATAAAGATCAATCTCAACCAAGGGTTTGTTTTCAACGGCGCTTCAGGCTCTTGTAATTGTCTTCCTTAATGAAACTTGATCAATGTGACTTCAAAACATGAAACACTGGCCCAATGATTTACTATACAGATTTAAGCTAGAAATATGCTCTGCTTTTCTTTGAAACCTTTCTTGAGTAAATTGTACAGTGTTAGCCAATGAATAGTCCCATTATTTCCCTCAAAATAGTTTCAACTAATTAGTGCATCAGTTTTATACCAGAGGGGTTGGGGACAGGAAATGGGCATTTGTACCCTACCAGTTAGAATATTGGATTGATGTATACCTTTTCTTAAACCTATTTAAGTTACATATTTTGAGGTGGCGCTTTGTGTTCAGATATGTACAATTATCCATGTAATTATGGGAGTGAGGGCATAGCATGCAGGAATCATTTATAAAATAATCTCATCGCTAAGTGTAAGATAACCGCACCATCCTCGGGACAACACAAAAAACATTTTTATGATCACATTTGTCAACAGAGATCATTCCCGTTGTCTTGAATGACTGACTGACTATTCTATAATGGGATATGATGACTTTTGAGTGGAAATGATGCCATGAACTTGTGTTACCTATGCCAGCAGCAAATGCTATTATAGTAGTGAGATGTTTTGGTTAAGACTTCTTCCACCATAGGCAATGCTGTTCCGTTAAGGTGCCGTCATGTCATTGTAAGCAGCTGCCTCTGTGGCATACAGAACATTGCCAGGGGGATAGGAACAAATACAAGAAGGAATTTTAAACACTTATCATCAAGTTCAAAGACATCTTTACAATGACATAAGACAACGCAGAGTCTTGAAGTATGCCGCATGGTCAGGATGGGAAGGGTTGGGTACCTAACTACTTACCCTCCTAGTACGACTGTTATCAGCCAATTCAGGGAAATACTAAGATTGAATACTGTAAAACACAATAATTACGCGGATACTTTATTTCACGAATTTAAAATTAGCACTATTTTAGCGTGCATTTAATTTTGTGAATCTGGAAATATTACTGTTAGATTCAATGCAAAATGGTCAGTTTTGCGGGTATTTAATTTCACGAATCCGCTTCCTTCGCGAAATTCACAAAATAAAATCCCTCGCGAAATTAAGGAGTTTTACAAGCATAATAGAAACTCTGAAATTAATTTATGAGCCATTCTACCTGAAGTTGTGGAAATAATAAGGAGCTGTGTGGTCTTTTAGTATAACAGTGATTCTCAGATTTGAAGCAGTTCTCTGTGTTTAGGCTCAAAAGGTATCCAATAGCATGATTCAGTAGAGTCCATTGCAGATGATTTGAAGCAGTTCTATGTGTTTAGGCTCAAAAGGCATCCAATAGTACAAGCCAGTAGAGTCCATTGCAGATGATTTGAAGCAGTTCTGTGTTTAGGCTCAAAAGGTATCCAATAGCATGATTCAGTAGAGTCCATTGCAGATGATTTGAAGCAGTTCTCTGTGTTTAAGCTCAAAAGGTATCCAATAGATGAGGTGACCGTTGTTTACATCCAATGTTTATCAACAAACGCACTGGTCGAAGAGACCTCTGGATTCACGCGTGAGGGAACAGCATATGACCACAACACTGTACACTTTATAAAGCTTTATAAAGCTTTGGCGCAAGTTTTTAAAAGCATGGGTCCTAAACTAAACAGGATGCGTGCGCAAACCATTGGGAAAAGAATAATGGCAACTAGCCACGCTTTGCACGGTGTGACGTCACCTGTCACCCCATCTATAGTACGATCTAGTAGAGTCCATTGCAGATGATTGTGGGTTTTTTTGTCAATGCAGTCACCATTTGAAAATCACTTCACAGTGTTATGAGGCTTTCATATTTGGTAGTGAACAAACTATATAGTGAAACATATGATATAGGGTCCTGGGGTGCTCAGTGGTCATTACAAGGGGGTATCATGCACATCCAAGGACTTTCAAAAAGTACCCTAAATACGTAATCATGTTAATGTGAAAAAGCACCCCCTAAACAAGAATGGCACAGTATTTTACATACCCTAAGCAAGTAATATCAGTATTTCCAATACCCTAAACAAGTACTCACAATGTGTTGATACCTGAAACAAGTTCTCAAAATATTTTGATACCCTAAGCAAGTAATTTGTATAGTTTAAACCTCTTTACCGCGTATGACACATTTCTAACCCTTTTTTCCTTCCCTAGTAAGATAAAAGTATTATGAAACAAATGCCAAGCTGATTTATCAGATCACTTGCGTAAGATATAATTTGAGAAATATATCTCGCCCATGTATCATGGCTATTTATAATCAATCCTCATGGAGCAAATAAGGACCCTAAATACGAAAGCCAATGATGTAAAAGTATACCCTTTTTCTTAATTTGGCTTGTTTTGATACCCTATTCACGTTACGTGAACGTAACGTGCCCCAGTTTGAAAAACTACCCTAATTACGTGATTTCTTGGACATGCATGATACCCATCTTGTAATGACCACTGAGCACCCCGGGTATAGGGTTGTGTTGTTGAATTCTATTCCATCAACTAATTAAGTCTGTACCATAAAAATCATCTAAAACAAATACACCGCCAACAGATCGCTTTAAAATATTTATGGTTGAACTTTTCATTTTTTTCTCTCTTGAGAATCTGGTCTTATAGAAAAAACTATTTAATTAGACAAATCTTTGATAGACTGATGTGGCTATCTATTTATATTACATCCCTTGAAGCATAATGTCTGGATCACAGATACCCTGCTTGTGGATGCGTTGTGGTACAGACCTATACTATTATATTAAGATGTTTATGAAAAGTTTAATTAAGTATACATTCTGTGATGCAATATAATTGTATAGTTAAGATACAGTGTGATGCTTGAGGGAATGACTATCTGTCTGAATAGTGGCTGGATGGAAAGGTCAAGTAAAGAAGGACCATTATTAAAGGTAGATGACCCGATCACATTTCGATTTTCAACTTGAAGTTTTCTATTCTACATGAAAGGTCATCCTTAAAAAAGTCGTGTTCCAAAGTTTGAGTTGCATAGCTCTAATGGTTCTTATTTTACACGCACAAGATGCTGTGAACTGTACCCATTGAGTAGTACACAAACTATATCGGTGGTATACCACCATTCGCGGTAATTCGACGTTATTTCATCGATTTCTCCGTAATTATACCGATTTAGGCCGTCAAATTTCAGTATGATGATGAGAAAAATACGAGTTTTCATATGATATGAAAATCTCCGTATGTTTGAAATAATTCTGTGTTACGAAAATGTGATCGGGTCATCTACCTTTAAGAGAAAAGTACTTTTAACTTTGTTGGATTGATACAAAGATTCTGAGGGTGAATCGGGTCATGAAGCATCATCAAGATTCTTTTTTTCTTCTCTTTACTGTTTTTATTTCGCTCAAAAACAACAACAACATATAAACAAATCACATACAGTTACAATACGGTAATAGAAAGATAACAACATACAGTATACACACCTGGGTTACATGAATAAGCACATCAATAAGTATAAAATAAAGCTTAAAAATAAAGCATATATACAATTATTTTTATTTATTTTTTACTCCTCACAAAACTTTTCTAATTTTGTCCATTTATCAATGAATTTATACATTGTGTTGTTGCTGGTAGAGATCTGTTTCTCAAGTTTATAATGAAACCTAATTAAATACTTAAATGCAAGAATTGAAGGTATTCGATTTTGATATCTGCTATCATAGATAACCTTTTTGATAAGTATTAGGCATAAGTTAATTAATGCACTACAGTCTCCTCCTTTGCCAATGCCAACCAGTATTTTCTTGTAATCAAGAACAATATTAAAATTCATGTTGAAATCAAACCATATTTTAAATTCGTCCCAGATGTTAATGGCATGAGCACAATCCCCCAAAATATGCTTTAAAGTCTCAGGGAAGTTACTGCATAAAGTACAATTCACATTATCAACAATTTTCATCTTAAATAATCTACTATTAGTCATTAAGCAATTCAAATTAATCTTGTATCATCAAGATTCTTGATGTACATGTAAGGTTCCAGTTGGTCATGGTTGTTACAGCTACTTTATCACTGAATCTTATGAACCCATTTACTCAAATGTGTTTGAAGTGTCAATCTGGTCATGAAGCAGCTCCTAACCCTAACCACCGAGGCACCTTTTCCAAAGGATTTTTTTCACAGCCAAAAAGCAAGGGGTAAGGTAAAAGGGTCCCCACGCCCCGGGGCTTAAACCCCGGACCTCTGGGTTCAGAGGCGAGCGATTTACCGCTAGGCCACGGGGGTCAACCATACTTGGCTCAGTATTCCTCGCCAAGTATATAGCCTGGGGCCATTATTACATCGAAAAACTGCCAAGCCGGGTGACACAAGCACACCGCATCATAGTTATTTGTAGTACTCAGAAGGGTTAGGGTTAATGTGAGTCTGCAGTTGGTCATTCCAGCCCTGGCTACTGTAACACTGAACCTTATGACCCCACTAACTATTATGTATTTGTATGCAGTCAAAGGTAATTAAACAAATAAGGCCATTTGCACTAGAATGTGCGGAAACAAATTGGAAGTTATTCATTATCAATTAAGATCTCCCGATTCCAGAGGTCATGACATCCATATTCATAGCAAAATAAACCACTTTTTAAAGCGGCTTGTGTTATTTTTCGTGAAACAAAGTGAAAATAAATCAGTTGGGCTCATTCAATTCAATCGCTTAAAGGAAAAGATAGTTGATTTTGGGAATTGAAGTTAAAATTGAATATAAGGAAGGGATATGGAATTTGCACTATTTTAAGCAATAAATGTGCTGCATGATTTGGGAAATGTGCCTTTTGAGGAAAAGTGTGTTTTTTGTTCAAAAATATGCATAAATGTGCTGTGGGATGAAAAAGTGGGGTGTTTTTTTGCCAAAAGGTTGGGTTTGTTTGCGCTTTTGCGCCATAGCGCATTTTCCCTAAGCCTTTGATATAAGGTAAAAGAGCCTCCCCCCCTGAAACATGCATTTTATTATAAGTTGACACTGGTTCAGATTTCAATTTGGACTCCAGACATGAGGCTATGTATAGAGCTAGTATAAGATGTTAATACAAATAAAATAAAAAAAATATTCAAGAGAAAGAGAATGTAGAATCATGAAATGTCCCTTTAAATTGTACACTGAATATATGTGATGCTTGGGAATGGTATTCTATCTGATTTCCCATAATGGCAGTGTCATTGTTAGAATCTACTCTATTTCATGGCTCATTGGGGTTTAAAGTGAGATATTCCACACTTGACCTAAATGGATACCATTTCTATGATGATATGGAGCATGATATATTGTTTGATAGCGACAAGTAAATACTAAGATACTAAAGATAAATATAAATATTAAATAAAGAAGAAAATGTTCATAAACGTGATTAACTATGTGAATATTTGATGTACTGTGTTTTTTAAAAGGATTTAGTAACCAGCCCTTACATTGTAAATTTGTATTTCCTGTTGAGGTGCAGTTTTCAAGTTTGGATGCAATCTCTTTATTGGGTGCCATCGATATAACAGTAACACCAACAAATTGCAATAGTGCAACATTGAAAGCTTTATCACAATAGATACTAGACAACTCCAGAAGATCTATGCCTGCTCACAGCCTACCCATGTACGTCTTGAAGCCCATTAGCTGCCAAAGGGATTCTAAGGAAAAGAAGACTCCTATATTTAAATCCATCCAAATGCCTACCCATGTACGTCTTGAAGCCCATTAGCTGCCAAAGGGATTCTAAGGAAAAGAAGACTCCTATATTTAAATCCATCCAAATTGGGCACCAAATGACCAACCATGTTACAGCTCTTGCAATCGGCTCAAGTCCCATACGACAAACCATAAACGTGTCAGCCGAGAACCGTAATTCTATATATGTGACATTTATATTTTGGGTCCCTGGGCCCTTCACGTTTGACCTTGGGCTGATACTACCAAAAGGCCCATCTCGGGACCATGGAGTATCAGTGTACCAAACAGGGCCTTAGCCAGGATTTGAAAGTGGGGTGTCCAGAGTGGGACCAAAATAAAGTGGAGTGAGCACGTTCCTGTGTAAATTGACCGGCATTGGCCGCATTGTGAACAAATATTCAAAAACGTTTTTAAAAAAATTAAGATTAAAATTATTTTAGGGCGTCCATTGGACGGCTTTAGCATTTTAAGGGTGTCCTCCATTTTCATGATAGGGCGGTGTCCATATGACGCCCAGACGGCCCTTTGGCTAATGCCTTGCTACCAAACTCTCTGGCTACTGTAGTTCTTCAACCAGAAAATATTTTATGAAGCGTCTGAAGGAAGAGAAGGAGAAAACTTAAAGGTAGATGACCCGATCACATTTTCGTAACACAGAATTATTTCAAACATACGGAGATTTTCATATCATATGAAAGCTTGTATTTTTCTCATCATCATACTGAAATTTGACGGCCTAAATCGGTATAATTACGGAGAAATCGATGAAATAACGTCAAATTACCGCGAACAGTGGTAACCACCGATACAGTTTGTGTACTACTCAATGGGTACAGTTCACAGCATCTTGTGCGTCTAAAATAAGAACCATTAGAGCTATGCAACTCAAACTTTGGAACACGACTTTTTTAAGGATGACCTTTCATGTAGAATAGAAAACTTCAAGTTGAAAATCGGAACATCTACCTTTAAACGAATATCATAGATGTTAGGATGCCAATTGCAATGCAGTACCGGACTGAGCTGAGTGTAACACCGGTGAGTGTAACACCGGAGACCATAGAGGAAGAAATTTGCCTACCTGACGTAAGGAGGAAAACGTTTGTTGTCGTTGCTAAATTAGCCCCTTTAAACCGGCTAAGTGGAAAATTGGAAACAACTATCAATATTTTTGTCCCTCTGACAAGTGGCTTTCAATCTTCAGTGGAAATATTCCTCTTGTTAAAATGAATATATAGCATTCTATAGTGTAATACATAATAAATAAATTGCATGGGTTTATTATTAGTGTAATACACAAATTGATGTACAGGGGCCAATGCCAACCAATAAACCATTATCAGCTTCCTTATAAAACAAGTAAGACAATTTTACAGTTAGTTTTTCTTCATAAAATCAGAAAGCAGTATTCATTCTTAGCTACAAAGGTGTCATTTTGAAGCATTCTAAAATCTCAAAATTTTGTGCACCCTTTTGCTGCGACTGTTAACATACACTCGTCAAAAGAAGTTCCTGGACACTCATTGAAGTTCAAATATTTCACATAAATATTTAATATAAATTAAACAATTGCATGTCAAAATAAGCAGACAATAATTCTCTATCATGTCTGTATGAAATTAAGATGTACGCATTCATGCATGGCTGAGCACATTCATTAAGCAATGGTAAGGTGCGTAAAAGGAAATTGCAAGAAATGAGCATTTACAGTCATTTGAATGGAGGGATTATCCAATTTGTTGCAATCTTCTTGCCATTGTCAAGTGAATGGGATCTGCCATGCATGAGTGATCATGTCTAAATTCCATGTTAAGCTGTTAGAGGATTACTTTCTGCTTATTTTGATATACAATTATATACATATAATCATATATATATATTCTATTAAATATTAATTTAATTTAAGTGTCCAAGAATTTCTTTTGCCGAGTGTATTTAAACTGAGTTAGAACCCTTTTACAATTATAACGGTGCTAACCCATATGCGCTAAGTGACCAATTGGGTAAAGAAGGCAAGAACTGGCTATGTGCCTGTCCAGTGCAAAACATGACACTACATGTAGCTCTGAGTATTCGTGGATCCCAGTTGATCTTTATTATTTTTTGAATTATTGACCAAAAAGGTGCAAAAAAGTGCCAAAAAGGTGATTTTCATGATTTTGGAGGTAACAAATCACATTTTTTGGCACTTTTTGGTCGTTAATTCAAAAAAAAATAAAGATTTTCAAAAAACAAACAAAAATTCCTAGGGAATTGTATCAGGAATATAATAAAACTAGTATGACCACATTTGACAAAATATATCTTGAGTTATCTTTGCAGAACCTAAAATAGGTCAAAAAACAAGTTTTTTCATAATTTTCTCCACCATGGGCAATTTCATTGTCATGGTTGGATTCATTGAACCCTTTTCTGCAAAAAACTGTATACTTTTATATAGATTAAATGAATAATGAAGAAGTTACGGCAGTTTTACGGAGGCTATGCTGAAGGTGTACAGCCGGCCCCTTAATCACATTTCAATTTCTTATAGCGCCACAAAATAGCCACATCACACCATTTTATTACATGCTGCCTGCCACATACATGCAGCGTTTGGAAGACTATTACCATCAATCCTATCGGGTTCCTTCAATATTTGTACGCTCATGGTTTGAGAACCACAGACACTCTGTCTATAGTGGCTTCAAAATCCATGTACCACTATCTAGTCATCCATGTACCACTGTTGTAGATAACTTGGAGCTCCTTTAACATACCATACCCAACAAAATCTATCAAGACATATTGTACTACTTGCCAATGTGAAGAAAAAATAATAATTGGGTTAGTTTTTTTGTAATGGTTTTTTTTGAATTTTTCTTTTTCATATTTTTTTTCCATATTTTTTTGTTAAAATATTTGTCTTTCTTTTTTTGAAGATTTGTTGTTGTTGTTGAAGATTTCTTTTGTGTGTGTTGGGTATTTACGTATAAATGTAATTGGGGTTTTTTTGTAACTTTTTTGTAACTTTTTTAAAAAACATTTTTGAATTTTTTTCTTCATGTTTTTTTCTTCATATATTTTTGTTGATATATTTTTCATATTTTTTTGTTTCACATTTTGTTTTGTTTTTGTTTTTGTGTGTGTGTGGGTATTATATGTGCGTATAAAACTTTAACAATGACAGCGTGGAGTCTAAACCCATGTATCACAGAGTGGAGTCCAAAGCCATGTATCATTTTGGGTCGCATACAAGTAAAATGTTCCATTCATGCTCTACGAGCACTCATGGAACAACTATTACTTACACAATATCAGTTTCGTTTATATCCTCATATGATTTCAACAGTCCCCAGTATTGTGAAAATATTTAGCATTTGGAATCTACTATTATACAATCCTAGGGCTATGTTATGCCAATGAAATCCATGTGTAAATAAATTTACCAAATAAGGTTATTGTTTTTATTGGAAACACATTGAGCTTGAACTTGGGTTTCTGTTAATGTGTTACATATGTTTCTGTCAGTTGTGGTAGCTCTAACCTAGCAAGATAAATCATCTAAATTGATCAAGCATTGCAGAATTAAGGAATATGGAGTGAGGTCAAACGTTCCTATGGATTATTGACAAGGACTGAATGCAAAGTCTATATAAGACGGTAAAGTTAGACAATGAATCAAATTAATATTGGGAAAGTAATTGATTACAAGGGAGATTTCATATGGGCATGCAGTTTTATGTCCAATTAAATGTCTGTGATTAGCTTGTTCTGGCAAAATGTTAAATTATTATTTTCATTCGAACTACTGAAACCTGTATGTTGATTATGAGTATATTTTTGCATGGATTGTAGGCCCTATTTGTAGTTTTTATTTATTTTTCTGTCGTTTTTAAGATTTTCTTCAGGCTGTTGACATTGTAAGGAGCTCAATAAGTCCGAAGTATTATTATTATTATTATTATTAGATGAGAGTTGCATCCAAAGTGGTTACTTGTATAATTAATTTGTGTTTATTTATGTTTTATTAGAATATACATTTGGAAATCAGTATACAGGGTGACCCAAAAAAATGTTAACACTCCGGGCACATAAGATACATTAAAAGGACAGAAACACACGGGTCTAATCTTGATGTATTATGAAAGCTGAGTAAATAAGCTTTCATTTGCATTTTATTGCGTTCCAATTGGTTATTTAGAACGGGAGATATGCTTCAGCAAACATGAGGAAGCAAAATAGGCTTGGTCCAATCCTCTCAGTATGAAAGTAAAGCTTTTAAGGGGAGACTGAACATGAAAATGCTATTTTTCAAAGTACTTAACCTATACACTTGAACTTTGGTCAGAAGATGTATTTGGGCAAGACTTTTCATTTTAAGCGAAAACAAATTACGTCACGGACACCGTTGCCATGGTAACGGCGGCCATCTTGGATTTTAAAAGCACTTTTTGCGCGCACCTTTTTACGGTAACGGTTTGTCCAATTGTGTTCAAATTTACTACATGTATTACCAATAAGTACATCTTGAATTACTCAGAGCGATTTTTTATTAGAAGTCGTCGTTTTCCGAAACGATACGATAAAAGTGTTAAAATAGTTGTAATTAATGCAAATTGGACCAAGCCGATTTTGCTTCCTCATGTTTGCTGAAGCATATCTCCCGTTCTAAATAACCAATTGGAACGCAATAAAATGCAAATGAAAGCTTATTTACTCAGCTTTCATAATACATCAAGATTAGACCCGTGTGTTCCTGTCCTTTTAAGATATCTTATGTGCCCGGAGTGTTAACATTTTTTTGGGTCACCCTGTATATGTTTGCATTTAATTTAATTAAATTGCTGCTGTTTATGATAACATTTACAGTGATATTATTAAAAAAAATCTAAATTTTTTTTTGCATTTATAAAATACAAATATGATAATTTTATAATTTTTACCAACAGTTTTTTTTTATTTATTAGCAACAAATATTGCATAAATGTGCATACACATCACATGATCCTCTACAACCAACTCACATGTATGTATACCATGCATTCTACCATGGAAAGATTCTACATACATAATTAGCATATCATGTATCCTTATTATGAACTAAACAGCTGTTGTATTCAGGATGTAGTTTTCATCAGAATCCCAATCTTTGTTAGAAAATACATCCTGGTGTCATCATTTCCTTGATCAAAATACTGGTTTTCATGCCTTGATTAATGAGCTATAGACAATACACAGGAATGTACTGCTCTAGTAGGTCACTATTTTTGGAATATAAATTATGCTAACATACGGTGCCGCTTTGGTGGAAAAAAATCCTCAACAACCAGCTTTTTCTGATGTTGGAAAATTCTAGTGGGTTCAATTTAGGAATATTCCAAATACAATAGCAAAAATGATTGTTTTATAGTCGTGGGAAAAGGTTTACTGCTCCAGTTGCACCCATCAAAACAGCCATTAGATAGAGAAAGCATGCTTAAATCTACATGATTAACCACATGAACCAAGGATATGTGGATATTATACATCTATAGATGAAAATATTACCCAAGAATATTATGTGGTAGATTGCTTGTACAAATAGTGAGCCGTATTTGAACCATAACCTGAATAGGTGGCAGTGAAAACACAAACATATGAACCGCAATACATGTAGTATACTTTGGATTTCCATCACAAAGACAATGGCATATTTTTCTATAATGTAACAATACCGCAATACTTGAGTTTTAAGTTCACAAAGCATGCATAGGTAATAAATTGACACATTATTTTTTATGTTTGTAGTTTTTATTCACATTTTGGTACTTTGTAATAATACTTAATCGATACTTAATTATTTAGTTATATTCGAATAATAATTTATTTACACTATATGTTGCAAAATACAATATATGTACATAGCACCGCACAATTGGTTCATTATATACAGTCATTTTTAATGATTTAATGCAGCCCAATCAAGCAGTATTCATAGAACTAATGGATATAACAATAGCATGTACGCAGAGTTGTCATAGCAACGTGTGGTTGTGTGCCGCGTGCATTCCTAGGTCATTGAACACAGTCTGATATCAACAAAATGCTGGTGTTGAATGTACGAGGGCGCTATACTATATTAATATCCTTGGAGTTGAAATCTGGTTATTTTATATTGCCCAGCACTAGTTGTTATGTTGTTAATGTCTAAAACATCCCAGTGTGGCTCATTGGTTATTGATCTATTAATAGATTCTCTGACTACCCCAATCACTGACTATTCCAATACAGTGTTCACAGCGGCGGCACCACAGGGGGGGGGGGGGGGGGCAAAAGCCCCCAAAAGAAATGGGGAAAAAAGAAGGGGAGAAAGAAAGAAAAAAAGGGAAAGAAAAGAAAAGGGAAAGAAAAGAGGAAAGGAAAGGAAAACAGGTCAATCGGTATATTGGAATGGCCTAGTTGCACCCCCACTTGGGATGTCAGTGGCTTGTCCAAATTGGGTGGGAGGGGGGGCTAGCTGATCTAATCCAGCTTGGAGGGGGCACCCCTTAACCTAGAAATTGACAGATAGACATGGCATGAGCAGTGGCATGTCCATAAGGGTTATGCACCCCGCCCCCCCCCCCCCCCCCCCCCCCTTGACTATTATTCGGGGGAATAACAGGGTTTTATATATTTTATTCTATCAAATTTCTTGACGGTCAAACCAAATTATTTACAAATAGTATAAATGAGTAGTATGAAAGTATGAACATTTATTTTGTGTGCTATGTGCGCGTGTCTAGAAATGTCTTTCTAAAAGCCCATTTCAAACCAAAATATACATTAATTATAGCCAGAATTGAGTATATAGAGAGAAAGAAATTCAGGAAACAGGTACCCCAGAACTAAATTCATTCGGGGTTGAGGGGGATGAGGGATTACACTTATTCGGGGAATTAAGAGGATTTTATATTAATTATTCTTTCAAATTTCAACGCGTCAATCGGGGGAATCGAAACCTAATTCGTCTAAAATTAATAGTATGAAAAATCATGTTCGGAAAATAAATAAATAACGAACGAACCTAAAGAGTAAAAATCCTGCTTCATTTTGCTATATGTGATAAGATTTTTTTTATTTTTAAAGCTTCCATTCACCGTTACCCCGCGAAAAAGTTTAGCAACATAACATTGTTAACCATCTATAGTACCAGCGGTTCTTAACCTGGGGGTCGTTTGGGGTTTTCCAGGGGATCATGAATGGATCATAAATATAGCTTTTTGGGGAACCATTTTAATATTTTGTTCTAAAAAGCTTAGAAAAACCCCCAAAAACGTTCAAATATGCAAAAAATGTCTGCTCGCTACGCTTGCATCGATCATATCACTAAACACTTTCAGTTTTATTATATCAGGCAGATTTGTTCGCAATTTTTTTTTGGGTCACAGTTCTGACCCGAACAATGTATGATGGGGTCGTGGGGCCGGCCAAAAAGGTTAGGAACCACTGACTGATATATTATATACTTACTTAAATCAAGAAAAGATCATCAGTATAATATGCACAACTTCTTTCTCGCATATAACGAAATAGCTGTCTAACTTTGATAAAATGCCAATATTGATTGGAAATGAAGTGATGGCTTTTCAATAAAATATCGGTCAAAAGTACACACCAAATCGCACCAAATGGGTTCGAAAATTGAATTGTTTTCAGACTCCCCCCTGTCCGCACTAGCGCGGAACTCGGTGCTTCACACCGCCGTGTTTCGCACATCACTGACAAAAATGCATTTACAATATATTTTAATTTTGGAATGGGCAAAAGTTAGCCCCCCGCCTATAGAAATACCCTGGCGCCGCCCCTGAGTGTTCATTCAAGCATGGATGTACGAGCCCTATGGTCCAAGCAAAGACGGTTGGTTCGAGGCAGCAACAAACTCTAGGCCCAATCCATGCTCATAATGCAATTAGCACAGTGGTGTACTTTATCTTTCCATGCAATGCTTTACAATAACATCTCAAATTAATAGAGCTCTGATACAAAAAGAGAGAGCGCCAAAGTAGTGCTTGACGATTTGCTGTGAAAAACCTTCACAGAATCATAATGGAAATATTCTTCCAATTAAATTAAGGAATTATTCAACATATTTGTTTCAATTTTCATCATAAAGCATTCCGACTCCCCTGTCGAACTGCTTTCCGGTTCGATGTTTTGATCTGACTCATTTGCATCTTTCCCGGAGATGCGGGCATTCCAAACTGAACTATTTCCAATATTTCAAACTAGAAACACGGGTCGCACCGACGTGACGTCACCCCATGTCACGCGCCAGCCCGTCACCTAAATTTCGCTTGGACACCTCGAAAGACGTGTTTCTGTCGGAGCTCCCGTATAACTGGATTTTAGGATCTTGAGTTGAGAGTTTGTCACGTGGCGTGCCTAATTCGTGTGGGTGATAAGTTTCCTGGATTTTATACGCTTAAAATCGGCTCGTTTTAGTTTCATTTCGGACCTTTTAAGTACCAAAATTCATTTAAAAACTGAACGTAAAATTCTAATTTTCCGAGGAGTCCGCCATTTTACTTGTGACGTATACAATATGGCGGCTCTTTGTTTTTAGTAATAATATTTTTCCGCAAGTCCGGATACGCTTTGGATCTTTATTGAACTCGTACTGGATCGCTGGGATTATTATTTGTGATGGACGATATCGTTTATGGATCTTGGTGATGTATCTTTATATAAATCGATGTAGTCTGTGTAATGTAGTTATTAACGTGTATACCTATTTTATGTATCCTTACAGCTTTACGTAAGCCCTCTGTGACATATTATAGTTGAGTCACGGATAATCCCCCCAGTGGTAGATAATTCCGTGTTATATATACGCGTTTGACTGAATTTGTATCTTTATTCACTACATCAATAGATTGATTATAATTCGTCTTACTACATTACTGAATCAGCCCAGCAGCTTAGTACTTTTCGCCGCTTAGCGCTTGGTTTATTACCTATCTACGTTCTACTTATACAGTGTTCTGTGTTTACATAATCCAATCATGTCGCACCAATGTTCCGAGTGCCCTGTTCTTATCCCCGATTGGGATTTACATGTATTATGTCTTGCCCACCGATCGTGCTCTCGAGCAGATCAGTGTGATTCCTTTTGTAAGGGTCTTACTCCTAGTCACTTTGATGCCTTGGAGAAGGGTTTTACTAAGGGTTTACGCACTCGCAGTATCAGTATTGTTAATGTTGTAGGTAGAAAGTCCGTTGGTACGCCCGACGGCCTCCTTCTCACGGGGGAGGGGAGCTCTGTTACAAGAGCTTCCGTGGCTGTTTCAGCTAACGATCAGGCTCGGTCTGATCGGCATGTAGAAACGGTCGGCGTGAGTGGTGGAAAGACGGGACTGGTCCCCGTTAAGTACGCTACTCCGTCAGGCGAGCTAGGCGAAAGCTCGGGGGTTATGTCGACCCCTGAGTTAGTACCTTTCACGCCGGGTGCCAGTAGCAGCGGTCCGAGAGAATCGGTGCCCGCAGCTACGGCGCTTTCTGCCAGTGAGAGTGTGGGGTTCGCCCCCGCATTAGTAGCTGGTTCGCTGGCGGTGGGAGTTGCCCTAGCTACCTCTGGTAGTATGGGTACACCTACCAGCCAGTCGGTGGTAACAACGATGGCGGGCGGCCCTGAGCCTGCCGTTGTTTGTTCCGCTAGTAGAACTCTCCGAGATCTACCCCCGCCCCCCGGTTTTCCTGTCGGCTTACGATTAGCCACGGTTGATAACCAGGGAGGGATTAGTCATAATCGCCCTATTCAGGCAGGATTGAGTGCTCACTCGTCCACGCCGAATGGTGGTATTATGTCTAGTGGATTTGCCAGTCATTATCCTCCCGGTCATGGTGATCGAGGATTAGGACAAGCTTATCCCATGATGAGTACCATTCCAACTGCTTCGGTGGTCACGGATAATACTCATGCGTTCTACTCTAACGCTCCTATGCAGCAACATGCTATGTTGCAGCAAGGGGGGGGGGGGGGTGAGTGGTTACGCAACAGCGGCAGGCGGTATGCAGAGTGCAGGGCCCTGGGCCCAGTACCAAGCATATCAGCCTTGGGCGCAAGCACCAGCATGGCAAGGGTCATACAACCCTTTGCTTACGCAGGCTGCTAGCCCTCCCGCTTATCCGTACGGTGTAGGAGCTTGGCAGTACGGACAGCCGCCGGGTATGGTTTACCCGTGGCAGTCTGGACAGCCAGCCGGTATGCAACTCGCCTCTCAGGCGCAGTATGCACCGCCTCCTCAAGTTCCGTCGGTAGTTAGTGCTGGGAATCCTACGGTGAACCCTGTTCGCCCGGATCTCGGCGGGAGTATCCCCTCTTCATCAGTACCAATCCAAGTCCCTGTGCCGGTTGCCGGCGTGGTGGATATGGATTTGTGTTCGGATGATGCCCGTCCAGAGAGTGAGGATGAATCCGGGTCGGATTCGTCTGACTCTTCGGCCGAGGGAAAGGGATCGGGAGAGGATGATGAGTCGGATTCCGACGAATCGGTACCTCTACCCCCGCTACCAGCTGAGGAGAGAGCTAATGGCTTTCCGTTAGACACGCACTCGATCCTGTCCCGCGTTGTGCGGGACCTAGGCATAGCCTACGAGTCGCGTCGTCCAGCGGTCACACCTAGTGTGTTTAGCGCTACGTGTCCATTACTCTCAGAATCAGTTGAGCCAGCGCTGACTCTTCCTGCAGACTTGGCGTCTGTCTGGGAGGCGGCGAAATCTCCTCCGTCTAAGAAGGCCTACAAGAAGGGCTGTCTAGTTACCGACGATGATTTCAATACGTATCTCAAGGTGCCTACCATGGACCCAGAAATACAAAAACGCCTACCAGTTGAGGGAAAAGCTCATGATCACGGAACGTACTCCCCGTATTGGGAGGAGTGTCTAAAGTCGGTTGACAGTCGCTTGCGGGCGTCTATCAGACTTTCTGCATTCAGTTCTACCGTTGCGGAACACCTTACCAGGTTGACTGCTTCAGGATCAGGCTCGGCGTCGGAGATTGCTCGTGAGGCGTATCTGTTGTCAGATCTCTCTCACAAATCCTTGCAGTCTTCGATGTCCGCGGCTCACAGGCTTACATCTCTACGCCAATCGAACGCTCTCTCCCTCCTGAGCGCGACCTATGGGCAGCAGTTCGCTGACTCGCTCAATAAGGTCGAGCTCTCTACTCAGGGATTTCTTTTCGGAAACCGTTTCTGCGAGCTGGTAGAACAGCGAGCTAGAGAGGTTCTCGATGAGAAGTCACTGGTAGATACGGAGGCGGCGTTGAAGAGCCAGAAGAGGAGGAAGAAATCGAAGAAATCTGGTAAACGGAGATCTTCGACGAAACCTTCCACTTCGGGTTCTTCTGGTGCGGTACCTTCAGTAGCCTTGCCCGCTGCCGCTTCGACTCCTTCCGGTGGGAAGAGACGTCGTGGTGGCCGGGGGAAGACTTCTGGTCCAGCAGCGTCTAAGGGCAGTAAGCGCCCTAAGACCTCTGGTAAGAAGTCAACTCCCTGAGGGCGCGGCGCCTGCCATCCACTCGTCCGGGGAGCTCTTAGCTCCTCTGCAGACGGTGGTGTCACCGGTGGACTCATATCCACCGGTGGGCGGGCGCTTGCTTCAGTTCAGCGCGGAATGGATCACCATTTCGCCGTCCAACTGGCTTCTGGAGACGGTAGAGCGGGGTTACAAGATCGAGTTTACTCTCACCCCGCCACCGCACTCGCGTCGCAGGCAAACACATTTGCCAGCCGACAGAGTACTTCGATCACTCCTGTTGAACGAGGTAGCGTCCCTTGTGGACAAGAGGGCCATAGTTCCTGTCTTCCCCCCGTTTCACGGGAGTTTTTGGTCTACGTTTTTCCTAGCACCAAAGAAGACAGGCGACTGGAGACCAATTCTCAACTTGAAGCCGCTGAACAGGTTTATCAAACCTCAGCGCTTCAGGATGGAAACATTGGCCTCCGTCCTCCGCTGCCCGATCAAAGGCTGTTGGGCAGCGTCCTTGGACCTCAAGGATGCTTACCTTCACGTTCCGATTGCTCCCAAGGACCAGAAATGGTTGCGTTTCCAAGTACAAGACCAGGCGTACATGTTCACATGTCTGCCCTTCGGCCTCTCCACAGCGCCCAGGGTGTTTACCCGGGTAGTGAGAGAGGTGGGAGCATACTTGAGACGCCGGGGCGTCAACATTTGTCAGTATCTGGACGATTGGCTGGTGTATGCGAAGTCTCGAGAAGAGACAGCGCACCACATACAGCTAGTCATCCAGGTGATTACGCGACTGGGTTTTGTAGTGAACTACAAGAAATCCAATCTCGTTCCGACACAGTCTCCGATATACCTCGGGGCACGACTAGACCTGTCGAAGGGTCAGGTTATGCCTTCCCTGGCACGAGTACACAACATGGCTGCCTGCGCTCGAATCCTAGCGGAAGCGAGTGTGGCGCCGGCGGTAGCATGGCTCAAAGTATTGGGCCTCATGGCCAGCATGGTAGATCTGATCCCGCTTTGTCGGTTCCATATGAGGATAATTCAGATTCACCTGCTGGCGCACTACAAGCCAAGTGTTCACTCAGTGTCCAGAATGGTTCCTATCTCAGACCTGATCAAAGAGGAACTCCACTGGTGGTACCAACCTGCCAACCTGACATCGGGGATGGTTTTTCCATCTCCGCCGACGAGTCGTGTCATCACGACAGACGCGTCAATGTTGGGTTGGGGAGGCCATTGGCTAGACAACCGCGCCTTCGGCCGGTGGTCAAGCATAGAGGCTCAGGTACACATCAACCTGCTCGAACTTTGGGCAGTGGAGAAGACTCTCCAATGGTTCGAATCCGATCTACAGGGACACAGTGTCCTTGTCCAGACGGACAACTCGACGGTGGTAGCTTACCTGAACAGGGAGGGCGGGACAAGATCTCCCACCCTCTGTTGCCACACCATGAGACTCATAACATGGTGTCGAGATCACCAGATCACTCTGCGGGCGATTCACATCGCGGGTGTCACAAACATCCTTGCAGACGATCTTTCCAGGGGACGAACGTCCGACCCCACGGAGATATCGTTAGCACCTCAGATAGCACAGACAATCTTTGTACGATTTTGTCACCCAGCGATCGACCTGTTTGCGTCATACCAGAACAAACAGCTACCGGTGTATTGCTCTCGGACTCGCGATCCGAGGGCGTACGCCGCAGACGCTCTATCAGTGGATTGGACAGGACTGACGGCTTACGCCTTCCCCCCAATATCGCTGCTTCCAAAAGTGGTAGAAAAGGTGGCAAGAGACGACTGTTACGTCCTGCTCATAGCCCCTTTCTGGCCGAAACACGTGTGGTTTCGTCCAATGGTAGATCTTCTTGTGGGTCGCCCCATGTTGCTACCTCCACTTCAGGACCTGCTCAGGCAGGGAGTTCACGGCGAATTCCTTCCAAACGAGCACCTACAGTTGACTGTTTGGCCATTATCCGGCAACGATGCCAGGAGAAAGGCTTTTCTCAAAGGTCTGCAGGCTTGGTCGCATCGGGTCGACGCCAATCCACGCTCAAGACATATTCTAAGCGTTTGGCTCCCTACTACGAGTGGTGTAATGAGAGAGGTATCTCTCCCACTCGAGCAGATGTAAATAGCATTTCGCTATTTTTAACTGAGAGGTTTGATTCAGGACTCCAGGCAGCTACTGTCCGGAATTATAAGTCCGCGATCATGTCAGTCCACGTAGGTTTTGAGGACGGATCCACTGTCAATGATGGCGGTGAGATCGGTCTTCTACTGAAGGGGATGTTCAACGAGAGGCCACCAGTCAGGAAGATCGTACCTGCCTGGGAACTTAACACTGTTCTCGAGTACATTAAGGGTCCGCCTTTTGAGCCTATGGCGAAAGCGACCCTCAAAAATATTACTCTTAAGACTGTTATTCTCGTGGCCCTTGCTTCTGCGCAAAGGTCTTCTGAACTTCATGCATTGTCATTTTCTTCAATGTCTCTTTCTCGCGCGGGTGTGACAATGTCTTTTGTTCCTGGCTTTGTAGCCAAGAACGAGACTAGTTCGCACTCGTACTCCACCCTTTACCTTCCTTCCCTCAGTGCCGGATCATCTGTGCACGATGATAGGTTATGGTGCCCCGTTCGCTGTCTAAGGTATTACTCAGATAGGACGTCCGGAGTGCGAGGTAAAAACAATGATCAACTTTTTTTGACGCACTCCGAGCCACATAAGCCTGCGGCGAAAAGTACTATTGCTCGCTGGCTGGTTCAGGTAGTCAAAGACTCTAACGCAATTATTAATGACGAGCGTGTTACGGCACACTCAACACGAAGTATTGCTACCTCATGGGCCTACCACCGGGGGTTGTCCGTGAGAGAGATATGTGAGGCCGTTTCATGGAAGGCCACCTCAACGTTTTCCGCTGCCTACTACAGGAGCATTAACGGAAACTCGCTCAGGGGCCAATTCGCCCGCAAGGTTCTAGCCGGACCAGTTGCGGGCAGAAATCCAAGAAATTAGGTTAGTTGGTCTATCAGTTATTTATTTATAGGTTGAGCTAGGCTTCTCGGGTTTTGAGTAAAAACGCTAGACTGAAGCTAAGCTTACCGTGGTTCGATTTTCTGGTTCTGACATCAGTAATTATGATGTGGGCCTTTCAAGATCTGATCCTTTAAATTAATAAATAATATACGCGGTGTTTGGCTTTTTATCGCACCTCCTCCAGGTTCTGTGCTAAACTGGGTTGATGCAAATGAGTCAGATCAAAACATCGAACCGGAAAGCAGTTCGACAGGGGAGTCTCTCCCAGAACTTATTGTTCTAGGGACTCCCCTGTCGAAGCCTGCTTACCGTTGTTCGATGTTTTGATCGCCCGGCCGCCCTAAGCCCCCTGCGACAAAAAGCAGAAGTAGTTTGGATTATTTCGAGGTAGTCCAAGCGAAATTTGGGTGACGGGCTGGCGCGTGACATGGGGTGACGTCACGTCGGTGCGACCCGTGTTTCTAGTTTGAAATATTGGAAATAGTTCAGTTTGGAATGCCCGCATCTCCGGGAAAGATGCAAATGAGTCAGATCAAAACATCGAACAACGGTAAGCAGGCTTCGACAGGGGAGTCCCTAGAACAATAAGTTCTGGGAGAATACTTATCTGTTCACTTGTATATATACAGTTGCGACCGTAGTTGGAAATACTGTAACCGGTGTTAACACGGTGTCAAACATGGCATTCTATTTACGAACGCAAAATAAAACCACTCAGAAAATAAGTTGCCCAACAAACCCCGACAGTTGATTTCAACTTCCAAACCAAGATCTTTATGATTATTTAAATCAAATCTGCAAGAAAATCTGCTTTTAAAATCAAAATCAAGGATAGAGGGCGTCATTTGGGAAAGATCACATAATATGACTTAGAATTGGAAATTCCACAATGATAGTGTGAAAAACACTCAAAATCATTGTCATCATCATCATCTGCTTCAATGGATGACTTGTTGAAGGAGGCCCTCTAGCACCGAAATTGGCCAAGTCATATAAATTCAGAAAACAAACTGATAGAGCAAGCCTTAAGAGATCAAATGTAACCATAGTCTATAGAATGAAAGTACCCCCTCTATATCTGCATCAAGTTAGTGGTAATACCATTTACATGCATGGATAACTCTACAGATGACTGGTCAGAAATAGGGTCACGCTGAGAACCACCCACTTCCTGGAGTATAACCAATGTTTTGGCAGTGTTCATGCTGTGACTCAAAATAACCCCCGAACATCGCTATTTCTATTTCTATTCTACAGGGGTCACTTCAATTGGCTTCAGCTTGACCGCAAAGTCCTCGACCACGAGTTCCCACGGAAAACCGGAACGTTGTCGCTCTATTTCCAAGTGCAGTTTTTCATCGAGAGCATCTCGCATCTACGTGACAGTATTACCATAGAGCTATTTTATCTGCAAGCTAAATCAGCACTTTTCAAGGTGAGATATGTATTACAAAAATGATGATAATGCCTATTATGTTTTGAGTGGCAGATTTTTTGTAAGTATCGGTGTGATCTGATTATTTTGCATGAGTTGATGTCAATAGGGGTATCAAAACCCTAATCCATCATGAATTCACTGCATATACAGGATATAAAAGAAATGACAAATTATACATTTGTGTAACTTGTATGTAGACATAGGCTTGGACAAACCATAAAACTGAAATTGTTATGAATTGTTCTGCTATGAAATGGTAGAGACCATTGCTTGAGGCAAATGCCCACACTTAAGATTTATACACAGTGACTTCTCAAAATAAGTGATCAAGTCAATTGCTAATAATTTAGTATGCTATTATTAATATTTTGGGATTCGCTACTTTGACAACCAATTTTAGCTCATTCATTTCTAAGTCATAATTGTATGGCTACTTACACTTTAAGATCATTTTGCTTACTTTTGTGCTTAATTTGCAATGAAGAAATAGTTAGCCACAATAATTCTATTACCATTCATAAACGTATGTAAATGTTAGAGACTCATAAAAGATGATCAAATTAACAATTTGTGCTACATTTTACCAAATCAGAGATCATAATAAACAGATTTGATTCACAGCATACTAAAAAATTCCTGCTCAATTTGTAAAACTTCCATCACAACATCATGTGTAATTTTCTCTCCCGGTTTCCCATCATTAAACACTCACTGATTATCCATCCAGCCTCAATGTAGACTTTGTCTGGAGTAGAAATAATAACCTTGAATTCAGCACTGAACCATAAAGATATACAATCGGATTGATTTCAAGTGATTATTTTATGCATTAAATGTCTCATTGTCATTATATGTAATCAAGGAGAACAGAATCTAAATCTTCCTTCAATGAAGCTGCTCATTCAAGAAGAAGAGATTCAATAACACTTCTGCCGCTTATCACAATAAATCGTAGACAAATGTCAGTTATAATGCATGTGCTATCTTATGAAGATATCTCTTCTTATCTGATGAAGCAGGTGTTCCATTCAATGTGTATGGTTTCAGCTTCACTTGACTGTATACTCTACACACACACATCCGCCTGTCCAAGTTGATAGAAATCTACTATTTCCACCCTGCTCAATTTCAACCATTGAAAAACAACTGTATTGTATTTATATGATGTGTTTCATCGTTAATAACAGACCCGAAACTTTTCCACTTTTAAGCTGATTTCAGGTTTAAATTTATGTGTTTCTTTTGTTTTCAGCCCAATTTGAGCTATTTCACCCCAATTTCACACACTTTTTCAGCTTTGTTAGTATTTTCAGTTTTTTTCACTGAAGGCCAATTTCTGTTGGTCAATAAATGTAGCAAGCATGGCAATGAAACGAAGGGAATGCAATAACATCATGGGCAATTTAGCAATCCCACATTCATAATTTCCTTGTTACTTTCAATTTTGTATAGCCTTACAAATAAATGCCCACATCATATACATGGACGTACAAGTACAATATTGACATCCCTAACCATTTATAGAGTTTTTGTACAAATAAATGACAGAAGTTGTTTTCTATCATTAGTACTCATCCTGGATTCGTGGTTGATAATCAATATAATTCTAACAGGTGATATTGATTGGTTGCTTTACTCTCACACATATCCGTTACTCTGTGATGACATGGCATTGAAATGAGGTACCATATCATGAACGGTCTGTATGCACAGTAATATATTCAATTTAGTGCTTCACATCATCTATAAAATAAATACCATTCCTGCTAAAACATACTACTACTTCCAAGCCTATCTCTAAGCGCATGTGTGGAAGGTTTTCGAGGACGTAATCAATCGAGCCTATGTTGTGAGCACAGTATACTGCACGAACAAGTAACTGAGGTAGCATAGGTATGGAATCACTAGCCCAACTGTGATGGTGGGGAACAATAACAATTACAGAAGACTCCAAAAAGGGAAGGGATAAGACAACATAAAAAAAGAGAATACACGATGTTTTGGCAAGAAAAATTTTCCCTTTTCAAGTAGAAAATATAAAGATTGGTACATATACAGTATGGTACAGGATAAAAGGGCAGGGTATTGCTCTGTTAACCTTAACTCCCCGGGTGTGTTTTTCTGAATTAAACTATCAGGGGAGAAAAACGGGTCAAATTTGAGGGGGAAATCAGTCTCCGCACGCGCCGCGGATCGAACCCGGGCCGTGTGCGTGCAAGTCTACCGACTGAGCTACACGGGCAGGCCTCGAAATAAGGAGGGCCCTCGGGTCAAAAGCCCTTAAAAAATAGTGAGGACCCTTGACTCTTCTATCATAGGGGTCCTCAGGACCCAACATAAATAAAATACATACAGAAAATTGTGTGCATTTTTTTAAACAAAAAATGTTGCTGATGATATATCCTATGATATAGTACTTTAATATTAACAGCAGGGTTTAAAATATGGGGAATCCACATTATGTTATGATTGTATGTTATCCAGACATCTTGAATCCAAAAGTAGCCCCACTCATGTCGAATTTCAAATGTTTTTGGACCCTTGAAAATAAGTGAGGACCATTGGAATTTCAGAGGCAAGGGTCCAGAGGACCCTTTGATTTTTGTTCTTATTTTGAGGCCTGTACATGGGTAATGTTCAAAAAACTTGAGTTTTTTTAACAAGTTGAACCACGCACTGAGCGTGGCACGAGATTGATGGGTGACGACCACAGCCTCATCAAATTTCACCACAACTTATATGACATTTAGACATTCATTTATATCATTTACTAATAATATGGAAGAGCGAATGCTGGACACGATATACGAACACGAAGTAGACATGACATATGCAAGGAACACAATGGTGGACACGACGAACTCAGCGTGGACATGACAGAAATGAGCTGCCGGAGGGAGCCGGGGCGAAAATGTTTCCCATGAGCCCTGTGGCTTAGTGGTGGGATGATGGGCCGGCGTGCGGAGGGTCCCCAGATTGAATCCAGGCCGGTCCCCGGCGATTGATTTTGTTGGTGTTTTCTCAGTCTTAAAATATTGTGATCATGGTTAAAAACCTGGTTAGAGGGTTAGGGTTAAAGGTATATTATGTGATCTTTCCAGGGAACGCCCTCAACATCGAAAAAAATTAAAAGCAGATTTTCTTGCAGATTTTCATTTCTGATCATAAATCGTACATACAGGGCGATACGATTTTTAATTACTTCAAAATCATGGTTTTAGAGTGAAAATAAACTGTCGGGATAACACTTGTGACAGTTTATATTTTCACTCTAAATTCACTCTAAAACCATGATTTTGAGGTAATTAGGAATCGTATCGCTCTGTAACTTGGAACGTATGTACGATTTATGATCAGAAATGTAAATCTGCAAGAAAATCTACTTTCTAAAAAAAATCATGAATAGAGGGCGCTCTCTGAAAAAACCCTTATTATATGCCTTTAACAATTTGCATTTAATTTAAAGCCTGTCTTGTTACTTGTTTTGAAGCAGATTTAATTCAATAAACCAAGGCTACCAACATACCAAGGTGGTCTTCAACAGAAGCAAAGATTTTCTAGTCATACCCTGGCGGCCTTACCTAGAATTGATATCCTAATAATATTAGTGGTTGAACCCCTATAGCTCTTCTGATATTGCTGCACTGGCCAAGTAAGTAGTAAAGGAAATTGGTTAACTTATCAATTTCACTGATATCAAGATATAATTATTGGTCAGGTTGATATCATTTGGTGTTACACCTAAGGAAATATTCCATATTACATGTAGACTATGAGGCAACATGATACTCATAAACCAATATCGTTTGATTTAATAAGATATAAATCTGTGATGGGAAAACATGCAGCGTCTAGATTTACTGATCATACCCCCCCCCCCCCCTCCCACCTGTAGGATACCATGGTTGATTAAGGTTTTCTATACTTTGAGGACCTCTGTGAACTCATTCCACAGCCCCTTGTCAAATGTAGCTTGGAACCACAAAATGCACAGCTTATACAAATCATGTCTTTGAAAAGTAGCTTGTCTTATGACTTGTAACTGTTGTAATGATAAATTCATGTGAATTCTAGGATATCAGGTATCATCAATGTAAATGATAATTTTACAAGATTTTAAGAAATTAAATGGCCTTAAATGATCCCAAGGCTTTAATCATAATCATAATACACTAAGTTTTAACATGGTTTTAACTAGCAGTACAATATAATTATAGTGTGTAACAATATTGAAGCTGGAACAACACATACTATCAAATTTAATTTATACAGGCGTAAACCTGACTTTAATAATATGAAACTAGTTACGGAAATATGCCTAGATTGGCTAATGCACACGGACCGTGAGAGTTTGTATGACCTGTGTTGTTACCATCGTGCCAATTTGCATAGGGATGCACACAACTGTAAATAGGACCCTTATACATACAAGTGTTTATGGGTCAACCAAGTACCAAGTAATATTATTATTTCACTATATGCGGTTCATTGTGTAACCTTAAAAGCACACTGGCATATGAATAGAAAAGGATACAGGGTTAATTAAACACTTGCAAACTAAAAAAAATAAAATAATAATACAACGACTCTTGTATAGCGCTTTACACCGAAGTCCCATAGCGCTTACAAATAACAAAAGAAAGCAACAAAAAACAGAGCAAAACATACAAGTATATGAAAGTCACAATATGCCAGGAAACTAAAGACACAAAATAACATTAAATGTTACAAAATGCCATTTCAAAGAGATATGTTTTCAGAGATGATTTGAATTGATTAAGAGTCTGAGAGTTCTTAATATAAAATGGTAATTTGTTCCAGAGTTCACAAGATGCATGGCGAAAACTACGATGACCATATGAAGTTGTACTAACCAATGGTGGAACAAGATTATTAATGACAAAAAGTATCTTATTCCTATCACTTACACATACTGGATTGCTCTGTCACTCAAAGTTATAGAAATGTGTATACTTTATTTTGCAAATTTAAAATAACTGATATTTTAGATGAGACATTTTTTTGTAAATCTGGACATTTTACTGTGTTACTTTCACTGTAAAATTGTCAGTTTCGCAAGTATTTAATTTTGTGAATCCACATCCATGTAGGCATCCATAGGCCACAAACATTTACAATACACTTTTTGGGTAATACTGTAAAACCACTTAAATTTCGTGATGAATTTAATTTCGTGAATTTCGTGAGGGATGTGGATTCGCAAAATTAAATACTTGCGAAACTGACAATTTTACAGTGAAAGTAACACAGTAAAATGTCCAGATTTACAAAAAAATGTCTCATCTAAAATATCAGTTATTTTAAATTTGCAAAATAAAGTATACACATTTCTATAACTTTGAGCGACAGAGCAATCCAGTATGTGTGAGTGATAGGAAAAAGATACTTTTGTCATCAATAGAATAAAATTGTAAATTGCAATCATAGAAAATGAAGATTTTTGTTTTGTTTTTTGTTAAACAATAAATGTAATTGAAAATTGTTTTTACATAAAAAATAACAACAATATTGTCTAGAATTGTGGTATTCAATGACTAAAAATTAAAATACATAATTACTAGTGGGTCACAACTGTCAACTGACATTTTTATGAGAATTTGGAATTTGAATATTTATGCTTTATGGGGTAAATATAAAAACTTGATAAAGGTTTGTTTTAGCTACAACAATAAGAGAATAAAAATATGGACAAAACCCATCCATTGTCACACAATAGTCCTGGGAAACCAAAACAAAATATCCATCTTTTATTTTCTTTCTAATGCATAGAATCATGATTATATCACATTCCAAAATTATTTTTTCATGGAAAGTGATAGCAATCTTACCCATCTTTAAAATTAACGAATCCAGATTTTTTTCTTATTCGTGGTACGATGCTTTCGAGCGCGAGTATTGACTGTGCCACACAGCTTGGGTGTGGCGCTTTGAAGTGAATGGAGAACGCTGAAAACACGCGTTTTCGCCTGATGTCGGAATTGCCATCAATTAGGGCCTGATATAAGGCAGCAAAAAAATTGAAGTGTTCAATCAAATGCCATATATTTGATGATTAACATATTAAACCACCCCACTGCATTAGAACAACAAATAAATGGCAAAACAAACTAGAGCTAATTGTGATTCATTGGACCAAATCTGGTGATTGTAGCATGTAAGCTGTACGAGAAGAAGCATTTTAAAGGAGCGTTTGGAAGAAAGAAAGAAACGGGAGGATCACAGTATATTGGCTCGCTGCGCGAAGCCAATAAAAATGAATACAGAAATGCAGTTGTGCAAGTGAAGTGGTTTTTGGTATGCTTGGCTCACTGCATTACAACGCAAGCTACACACCAGAGTACATTATTCAATACTAGCCTCAAGTATGATTCATGTAATTTATTAAAAACACAAACTAAATAGACTACTGTATTTTAAAATGAAACCATTTTCTAGAAAATCATATCAAAGAAAAAGTGTTTTTGCTTTTGGAATTGTGGTATGCAACTATACACTACAGCCATTTAGAGCACATGCAATTGCGCATATGCTTTGAATTTAAAATTAATTGCTTTTAAATTAATTTACTAATGTGAAATTTGATTATGATAGTATGGTGCAATGGTACTACATGGTTCATTCACCCTTTATATATAGTACTGCAATTTTTGGTTATATTACACATGACATACTGACGAGGCAGTTAAATTGTGTTCCATAATAGTCTGAACATGACTTCAACTCAAGAAAGAAAGAAAATAAATAAATATACATCCATGTTTTTGTTAACAACATGTAGTTAACAGTTATGTTTAGCAGCAGAAATTGTTTTTAAAAATTGATGAAAGCAATGATGAGGAAAAGCAGAAAATCCTGAAAGTCTGCATTTCCTGACATTGGTACAACAAGATTAGATAAATTATATTAAAACATTCAACTTTGATATTTAACAAAAATACACTCTCAACTCAAAATGATTGAGCCGAAGTATGTTATCAGTGTGTTCATCATGCTCTGTTTAGGCCTGTATTTCAGTCCGGGTGTTCAGTGGTCATTACAAGAGGGGTATCAGGCGTGTCCAAAAAAACTTGTAATTAGTGTAGTTTTACAAGCCAGAGCACGTTACGTACGTAACGTGAATAGGGTATCAAAAACAAGCAAAATTAAGAAAAAGAGTATACTTTTCACATAATTGGCTTACGTAGTTGCTTCGTGAGGATTATAGCCATGGCGGGAGGCTCAATTTGTATCCGTCGCATAAGTGATCTGATAGATCAGCTCGGCATTTGTTTCATAATACTTTTAGGGAAGGAAAAATTGATTTGAAATGTATCATACTCGCTAAGAGGTTTAAACTATACAAATTACTCCCTTAGGGTATCAACATATTTTGACTACTTGTTTAGGGTATTGGAAATATTGATATTACTTGCTTAGGGTATGTAAAATACTGTCCATACTTGTTTAGGAGGCACTTTTTCACATCAACGCAATTACTTATTTAGGATACTTTTTGAAAGTCCTTGGACGCGTCTGATATCCTCTTGTAATATAATGACCACTGAGCGAGCACCCTGCGTTTGAATAATGTTAACGCTTTCCATGCGGCAGGCGGCTACAGACGACATTCCAAATTTTGACAAAATGTTTCACAAATTTCAACATTGTTTAATTTTATTACCATATTTGGAATCACCATGAGAAATGCATTGAAATAAGTACAAACATGCCTATTTTTGGTTCAGTAATCGTTGAGGTAGACCTTGAAAGTTGGGAAAGGTTTCTGAAAAATCTGTTTTGTATATGGTAGAACTAATAGCCGCGTGGAAAGTGTTAATGAGGGCTTTGAAGTCTTATTACCCTGCCTGGCCCCTCTAATAATAGTGTATAGAGTGGTCCAAAAAAAGATTTACACGAGGCAAATTTATCAAAATTGGGGAAATATGTTTAAATTATTTTAAGATATTCCTAAACTAAAATATCTTGTTGGTATATGGTGAAAACGGCGTTGAAATTAAAGCTCAAATTAAGAAATAGCGTCAATTTAAAGAAAACTTGTCAAATACAAGTTTGTCCACACGTAAGTCTATGGCAGTCATGGAATGTTTTTACATATAAACTCCTCAAAAAAAGTTTAGTAAGTTTTTTGAGCCACCTATTTCTCATTTATTCGAGACCTGTTTGTATCCTTTTATGCATCAGTGGATTAGCTAATTTCCTCCTCTAAAATGACACCACTTTTGTAACAATCGCTTGCTTCATGGATGAGTACCTCCCCTTTGTTGACAGGTATAATTAGGGCCTACTATTGAGTTGACAATATCCCATAGACTTGTGTAACACGTGGACAAACTGGTGTTTGACCATTACTCTTTAAACCGTTGCCATTTCTCTATTTATACTTCATTTTCAACGCCGTGTTCATCATAAATCACTAAGATAATGGCGTTTAAGATAATATTAAAACAATTATTAGTTGTCTCGTCCATTTCAAGAAATATTCATCTTAAGGTTGTTCCCCTGGCTAGCATTTTTTTTATATATTCAAGTATAAGGTAGAGCTGGTTGAGTACAACAAAAAAGTCTTTTACTGGAGGTGAATTGAGGGGGGGGGGGGGGGGGGGGGCAAGGTTTAACAGATATAACCATTTGAAGTCATTTTGAATTCTTTTGTTTTTTATTGTTTTTCGGCCAACAGAGGGCAGTCTATTTTCTTTTGTTTGATATTGGTTTTTTTGACTCCCAGGTAAAGTTTTCTATGAAAAGTTAATTTTTTGTTTTTGCTCTCATTTTTTATTGAAAACTTCTGCAGACTCCCGCAGCACAGGAAATAAGGAGAGTAGTATAACAAACATAAACACCAAGTGGTAATACATTTAGGAAAGTGCATGAACTTGAAAAAATTAATTAAGTGCATCAATTAGCCTAATTTTGTAATGACCTAAAGCTTCCTTAGATAATTAAGTATAATTAAATATGCAGATGTCTTACAGCCTCCCGCAGCACAGGAAAGTTTCTAAAAACTATAATTAACAAGCTCCCAAAATTTCAGCTTTGTAGCATTTATACTTTTCTTGTAAAAATTAATTAAACATTTTTGCATAGATTAATTATTTTGCTAGGGGGTCAAAAAAACAATAAGAAACAAAAGAAATGAACGCTTCAATTTTGCTTCATTTTGGACAATAAAATTGTCATATCTATAAAACCGTACCTCAGATCAAGCTCAGATTTCAGATTATTGTGGAGCACAGCAAGCTCTATTGGAATATCAAATGAAAAATTAGCCATAGGAACCCCCTTAAAAAGTGTAAACCTTTTTTTGGACCACTCTGTGTACTGTTTGTGACTGTCAAAAATAACTTTGATGTTAGAGTAGGGTTCGAACAAGAAACCTGGCCCTCCTATAATCCAGTCTATCCAGGGAAATACTAAAGATTGAATATAGAAACACTGAGTCATTTCATCCTACCTGTGGGGCGGTTCTCAGGTTGATAGCGGTTCTCGGTTTGGGAGCAGTCTCTGGGTACTACAAGAAACCTCATACAAAGAATGAAGGGTTTATAGCACCCCAATGAAAAAGTGCGGAAATAATGTTGGATCAAATATCTCTGTGGTTTTATACTTGCACCTGGTATGGAATGTCAGTGGTGTTTCCCTGGCATTATTTCGGTATTGGATCCCGTATTGGGTTTTGTCAATTTTAATATAAGATTGAAATATGAAGCCTATAATCAGCACCAGGACATCATATCACACTGTGTATAGCGACCAACTGTGAGAGAAATATTAGCTGATATTATATCAATGTACACGGTACATCTAACCATGGAAGTAACTTCCATGATCTAACCGAGGCCGGCTGTCTGGCTGGCTCCACCCAATGTTCAAGTTTCGGTTTTAGTAAACTGGGGAAAAAATCTCACTATATTAACGTATTGTCATTGTCAGTATGAGATTAATGTTACAATCATGCCAACATATTTTTATTTTGAAGATTTTATTACATTTTTGCAGATGGTAAAATAAGCTTCTCAGTAAACTATACAATTTTAAGCTATGTCTGGCCATGAAGCTAGAAGACCGGTCTTCTAGCTTCATGGTCTGGCCACGTTTACACTTAGGAAGGAAATCTGGTATTATTTAATTAAAAATACAAAGTTAAAAATCAGTCATCACATTAATGCCCTGTGAATAACACTGGTTGAACTTGAGGAGAAAAGGGCCAAATGTATGTGGTTATGTGATATTGTGTTGAGGCAAAGTAAGTTACTCTTTGTGGGGCATAATGTGATCGTACCTGAGGGAGGTAATAGAGATGAAATGTTTGACAAACTGTGGTTCTGGCACGTCTTCAAATATTCTAGACTTGCAACTATCTATTGGTTGCCCAAGCGTAGGTTATACACCTGTATGATCTATGTGATATTCATTGTAATTCATGGTGGGGAAGGGAGGGCTATGGGGATTGCTTTGTGAATGTAAGAAGTCTGAGAGTGAAGTTTAAAATGATATATAAACCACTCACTGAATGATGTACTGTAAAAGCCAATATTTTCGCACATTTTGATATCATGGACATTTCGCAAATTGTTTACTAGTTGACTAACGTGGCATTATATCTAGATCTAGACCGCATTATGTTTACTATTTTCACATGCAATGCATATAAAAAACGGTAGTCCCTTTACAAAATTTTCAGGAAATGGATCTTGTACTTATTTTAAAGTCTCTGGGTATAGCACTCATTGCTCTTATAATATTATTATACAGACATGCTATATTTCTTGTATGCTATATCAGATATATATTTGTGAAAAACAGTTGGAAATGTTAACCTTATCAAATACATAGCCCACATGAAGCATGAAGCTTATAAATATTTTGATGATTTTGATATAGCCCGACCAATGCGTGGTAGTCTTCTGCTATTCAGTACAGACACACTAGCTGAAAACACTTGTGTTGCAATTTCAAATATGTATGCAACAGGGAAAATTTAAACGCTCCTTGAATTTGACCTGTATCAACGGTGTTCTTGGATGTTGAATCATTCCATTTCTGTATTCTCCTTGAGAAAATCAAGGCTCTGAAGTTGAGATCACTTAGCTATAGTATGTCCAGTATCAAATTAGCACACCTCAGTACAGGAAAATGTAATACAAAAATTGTTGGTGCAGACAAACTTGAAGAGTTTAACATACAGGGGGGAATGCTGATGATTTTCACTTCCCTCTCACCATTACGTATAGTACACTACAGTAGATCAAACTTAACCCTTATGTTACACTGTACATGTAGATAAATTTGTATTTGTATTCTACTTAACCCAAATTGTGTTGCCGTCAGCGACGCACCCTATAATCTCAAAAAATAAAGGTCGCATTTAATTTTAATTTTTAATATTTTTAATATTTAAATTTTACTCAAATTGTCAAAATATTACTATTTTTTTGCTTGAAATGAATAAGGGTGTTTTCAATAAATTGTTTTAAAACTATTTTCACTCTAGAAACATTTGTCAAATTGACATTTACCAATTTTGTCTTGACATGAACCACATTCTGTCAGTAATATTTGTCAGTGAAAGTAAAAAGAACAGAAAGGAAAATCGACCAATTGACCTGTCATCAAGTTTGTTGGTACTAGAGGGCAACACAACAAATGTTTTTTTGTTGGCCTAAAGGTCTCTCTCTATCTCTCTCTGATGGTTATCAATGTATGTATTTTATTTTAATAACACCCTCACATGTTTTACTACTACTTCTACTCTTAGATATTCATGATATTGACAGCCGAACTACACAGAAATATTCTCAATACGTGACTCATGTCAGAGGTAGTTAAGTTATCCCTTTTAGCAGATACTACTATCTCTCAATTTAAAGAGACATATTAACCATTAACTCCCATCATTGACATGATTGCATGGATTGCTTACATGCAATATTACATTAGGTCTCGTCATGTCTCATCTTTCTCTAAATGCTATCTTTCTCTTACTCTCTCTCTCTCTCTCTTGCTCCAGGGTGATATCGAGGTAGATAGTGAAACTGCGTTTGAATTAGCATCGTATGTGTTACAGGCAACTGATGGGGACCATGCAAGGTAAGTTAGATCTGTGGTGGGTTTTAGCATCAGGGATTATATGAATACTGGTTATTGGTGGTAAGCATGTACGGGAAGGCACCAGGTCTTCTGAGGGAAGGAAGTCTTTGTGCATGCTGATAAGACCAAAGGAGGTGTAGAAAATGAATTTATGTAACTCTTTGCAATAATTACATAAGTTGATAAGTTGAATGTGAACTAGGATACCTCAGGGTTGTAGGACCTAAATAAATAATAAATAAATAGATAAATCTATGATAGAGTAATCCTTAGTATTTATAGGTCAGGGTATTTCTAGATGGAGGGTTTTGTTATTGTTTTTTAACATGCAATTCATTACACTAATTTATTTGCTGTGTGTAGGTCTTTCTTCAAAAGTCACCAATTGAAGATGTGAGGTGACAGGGTGAGGGTATTGTAAAGAAACTCCAGTAATTGAAAAACATTTTAAGGGGATTTGCAGGGTTGTCGCCACACCGGTCGGGTGCAGTATATTAAGTATTAATTTTTGTATGGATAGAATCATTAACCTGCCTCTTAAAATAAGAAATTAGGTGGCAGGAACCCTCACAGTGCATTAAAAAAAAACCTAAAAAACCTTAAGAAGGCCTATGGACCCCATGATGTGATCCACTGCACTTCCTTCGCTACACTTACTCTGTTCCCGTCAGTAAAATTAGTCGGCACTCAAAATGTTCTAGCTGCATCCCTGGGGATTTGCAATTTTTATTAATAAGTTCAGGATTGACCAATTGTTCAATTGTCAATTATTGATAATATATTCAATGATCAAGTGATTAACATTTTTATAAACCTTACCGGCTGTGACCAAACAATAACAAGATGAATATCATGAATTAATCAAATCTCACAAATACTACATGTAGAAACATTTACCCAGTGAAGTGACTGCATCGGTATTTGGTATTCACATCATGATGGTTGACAACGTAGTTGAACACTCAGATGTTCAACTCTGTTTGATGTTGAGCGTACTGGATACATATATTCAATAGTGGTTCATTATGCTAATTAGCACCTCCCATTGTTTTCACAAATGGCAAAGAGGTAAGCACACTTTGGTATATTTCTTCAATAATAAGATAAATGTTGTTTGATAGTGACCAGTATTGTCAACTTTGAGAACCAGACGGACAGACACTCTGTGCATTCTGAGAGGAGTAAAAGCGATTACTGTAAAAGTGGAAATGTTTGTGCAACATTTATTTTCACGCTTTTCACGCTAAGATCAGCAAGCGCGAAAATAAAAATGCGCGAATATATTCCTTTTGCATGTAGGTCTATGTAAGGAAGCTCAAAATCGTGAAAATAAAAACAAGCAAAATTGTTCAAAATGCGTGAAGCATGAACATTTCCACACACGAAAATGTCCACTTAATGACAGTTTTCTTCCAATGCTCTTCTGAACTTGACTCATATGTATAGTTTTGGTAAATTGAAGATTTACTTAAACTTGGATTGGTTATTGGTAAAACAGCTTTAGAGAAGAGCTATTTGTTAGAGAAGAGCTATTTGATTAACAGCCTGCCAAATTAAAAGACAAATCCTGCATAAACACAATTATTCTGTCACCTTTGCAGTGTTGTTCATACAATGATCTATAATAAAAACGCAAATCGCTGTCAGAGAAGTTGAGGGGAGACAACACAGAGAGAATTTTGGTATTAGGTAGCATTTGGTTGCATACCGCATCACACATTTATTTCAGATATACATTTCTTCACACAAAACATGCATTACATCCAAAGAATTTTGAATGTAGAAAAAGTAATATTTTAACAACCTGCCAAGGATGTAACGAAATGCGAATGATAAGAACGCTTGCCTGGAAATCAGGAAACAAGTTCAAAAAGCGCGGGGAAAAACCGAAAGCCGCACGAAACGATAGGAAAAAGGTGCGAGAAAAATGGAAGCTGCTTGGACCCGGCAATTATGTGACGCTAAGTGCTGTGCAATTTTTTTTAATTTTTTTTTTTTAGAAAATTGGCTATGAGGTTTGCAATTTTTTATTTATTTTTGCTAATCCAAGCTTCAGAGACCCTTTTTTAAAACTTTTTTTCTAAAAATCAAAAAAATCAAAATCAAAAAAAAAAAAAAATTACCCCCCCCCCCCCCCCATAAAAAGAAGTTTTTTTAGGCCTCGGCGCATAGACCTACGCGCCATAGCTCATTTCACATACCAGTACGGGCGGGCTTCAGAGACAGACTATCTTCTTTGTTTGGCCTTAAATATTTTAGGGAAATCATTCAAGATGGTTGGTAAAGCAAATGTAATTGCCCCAATCAAATTACTTTATGTTCTCACCTGGTTGATGTGGCAGCCTAGAATTGGCACCTGACGTGCCCCCAACTGCCCCACCACTGAATCTTTACCAATATAGTTATCCTTGTTACGCACATGCATGTAAGGCCAAATAAAAAGATATTCATGTTAAGCGGCCGCCTGCTTCCTTTTTAGGGGCCGCCTCCTTTTCTTTTTTCTTTCTTTTTTTTAAATTAAAAAAAGAAAGTATTTTTTGACTTAAGCACACCTTGTATGAAGCTGTTTGCCCCATGAAATAAACTGGTTCTCTTTGTCTCAGAACATAGGACAAGACATCATTTTGGTCTCATTTTCTGTTTCATCTTGCCCATAAGAAGCCAATATGTATTTTCATGAGTCCAAGTGGCTGTCATTTTGAAAAAAGCAGGCAACCATCTTCAAAAATAGCCTGGCCAACTATCTTGACAAAATGTTTCGTGCGGCCATTTTGGAGAAAAAGAAAAAAGGGGCCTCCTCCTTCCTTATTTTCAAAAAGGCAGGACGCTAAACATGTTTTATTTTGCCTAAGCATTTCTGAAGAAAATACCCAAATTAACTTACGGGATTTACAAGATTGCTATCTTTAGTATGTAAGTATTTTTTGTATTGTTTTGTAGGAAGTGCACATGAGTTGTGTCATTGTACTCTCTCCTGTATTGGCCCATGCAACCATAATAGGACATGGGTTAGTGATTTCACATAGCTAATAATTGTCACACTAAGCCATAAATTTGATGAATTAAGTAAAACCTTATTATTTTATGTAAATATCATATAGAATTAATTTCAGTTTCACTATTTCGATCATTTGAAGGCTAAATGTATTAACTTGTTGAAACTTGTAATCTATTGGTTGGAATTTGAATATCAAATCATAAATTAGCTCAAAATTTCTAGATATGGTATGGTAGTGATTTTATTCTAATATGTATTGAAATAATATCTTTCACAATACTACTTTAGGCCGCCCCCCCCCCCCCCCCCAAAAAAAAGGGTCTGCCTCACATATTTGGGGAAATATCTATGCTATATGCTTTTTCTTTTTTTTTCAAAAGAAAAAATAGCTACGTTAAATGCAGAAATTCTTTTTTTTATAGTGTTTTTGGCCCACTTTTCTTCTTTTTCTCTCCTGACAATTAAAAAATAGAAGCCAACAATTGGTCTCAACACGTATGGTTATGCGGCAAAAGTGACTCCACATACGCGGGTATGTGAGACAGACTTTTTTCTTCTTGGCCTTAACTTGATTCAATGTAGTGTATTGCACATGATGATCATGTTTGTAGAGAGTCCAAGAGATCATTCTTATTGTTGTCCAGTGGTGCAGTTATAGAAGTATTCCTCAGTAGACCACCAAATATCATTGCAAAAGTCTTCCTTTTGAAAAAAGCCTGCCTATGTAGGGAAATGAGAGTCAAAACAATTGGCTCAGTTGACCCAGAAACAAAATGACCCTCTCATTACAGAGAGTAGTGTTGTTTTTCCAACTCAGTAGAATATTGTTTTTCCAGTCCAGTAACCTAGACTATACTGTATTGTAATAAATGAGGTCAGGTTTGGAGATTTACTCACATATTCCTCATGGCAAACAATAATGATAGCAATTTTATGTCATTTTAATTTGAGTTTAATGCACAGCAAATGTAGGTTTTGAATAAAGGAACAATTTAGTAGGCCTACATCAGGTACCTTAGATAGGGAACATGTCATAATCTATGTGCTCAAGTCACAATACCGTACCATTGTTGCCCATAAGAATCCTTATTAAAAACATGTAGCATTCTAAATAAACTCGAATAATAGCCATATAATTACAGTTTGGTCTCATTTAAATATTAATTTAATAACCCGATGTTCTTTTACAATCCATTTATTTAAAACAGGCTATTTAGTCAATTTCATTCTTTAAAATGACATGACAAATCCCCCTGCCCAAGCGAATGTTAATCAAAATAATCATTGATGTAGGGTACACACATGAAGTTTTCGTGGAAATAGTGAACCATCGGGTCAAGTTTTAGCTTATATATATAGTCTTGTGTTTATTTATACTTATGAATTATATTTTGACATTTATAATAGGGGAGGCTATGTTTATACATGTATACTATGTAATAATAGTTAGCAGGGATTGTGATCACAGATAGATACAATTATATTTAAAAGAAATTGAACATATTTGATAAGGAAACACAACCCCTAAAGTGCCAACACATTTTGAGTGGGTTGAAACTCGGGGGGGGGGGGGGGATTTGGTTTGGTCGGAGTGTGCAGCTGGAGATTCAAAATCCCTACCCATTTCTAAGGGTGATTTTGGAAAAATCGGTACGCATTTTTAGGGGTTTTGCTTCATTTTAGACTGACCCACTGGAGCGGCACGTCCCCGTATGCCTTACATACGTAAGTTCATATCAAGACAAAATAGGTAAATGTTTTACTAATGTTTTTAGTGTGATTATAGTTTTAAACTATGTATTCAAGCAAATGTATTCATTTCAAGCATAAAATATTTTGACAATTTGGGAGGGTAAAATTTAAATCCTTTAATTTTAGGGTCAGCAACACAATATTTTTTGTTTGCCTAATTCATTGAACCTTGTCATACACAATATTGCTATTTTATAGCTTGCATTAGTGTCAGTGATAACTATTCTTATCATCACTGCAAGGGGGGAATCAATGACACTGGCAGTCTAATAATGTTGTTAACAGACATTTCTGGTCTGAATTGAAGCATTGATAGATAATTGACTGCATTGATTGCTATAGAAATAGAATGTGTTAACATTGAATTGGTTCTTTTGTATTCAGATGAGATTTTGTGTATCATTAGAAGTGATACATACATGCGTTTAATGCTAGAAATACACAAAGCTAGGTGTACTATGTTTGGGAAAGGAACCGTAACCGTAAATGTAACAATAAATAATATCATAGTTTCCTTGGGTACTCAAAAAATCAACAATAAATACCTCTTTATTTAGTAGAACAATTGTAAATCTAACTCACAAATATATGTAAAAAACTAATACATTCAGCAATAAAGAGTGCTCAATACCCATGTTTATGGGTAGAGCAATAGAACATGCACTGGTCACAACACTTGTGTGTTCACAACACGCCTTGCAATATTCAGGAGTAAATCTAACTCCATATTTTGTGCCTGAAACAGTACCATATAACCATCTACTTTAACTATTTATTACTTGAGACAATGAACATGAACTAGCCTTTAATCAGTGTGACATCCAGTAGGGAGGGAGTCTTGTCATTTTAAATATTTATGATCCCCTCTGGCAAATAGTATAGAGTTATGGTCTATTGGAAGTAGTGTGATATTTAACATCTGCTTTATTTTGATTTTGAGTTTTAATGGTTAATATTTACTGCCGTATGATCACTCAGTAAGGACACTTACTAGTTCAAGTTGAGTATGATGGGCCATATGTAAGCCCCGGAGGTTCCCGCGATCACGGTTTTCTCGGCGTGAATCTCGGGTTTTACCATTTGCCTCGGTTTTCTAAAAGTATGCCGAGATTTCGCGAAATTGTTGGGTTTTTTCCTCAACAAAACAAAATTTCAAATTTCTACACAAAAATCGACCGTAATTAGTCCAAGAAAATCTTGAAATGTCATGTTAAATTTCGATCTATCGTACCAATCATACCAATGCAAACTTGGTTGGGAAAATCCCCCCGGAAAATACCTTTTATATGTAAACAATGTCTGGTTCCCGTATGTTACTTTCCCCATGTTACGCCGCGCCGTAAAATTTGTATCATCAAATTGAGATCGCACATGTTCTGACCTAATGCATCCAATAATGATTAATGATGCGGGATCATGCCGCCTAGGTTGCTGGAAATGGGTTTTTATAAAGAATTGACTAAGACTCTGCCGCCCTCTACATTTCGCTATCAATTTAACGCACGGTAATTTTTCGGATCGACTGGAAGCCACTGGGGGATGTACTCAATCAAGATGGCGGCGCGTGTTCAAAACAAATATTTCTTCCGTATCAAAAATGTCAAAACGGAGGACATTAATTGGAATTTTACGCAAATTATGAAACCCCTTTGCCAGGGATTAATTTGGAAATCAATATAAAGTAAGCTTATTTACTTTTTAAAGAGGTGATATTTGGGGGCGATTTTTCGGGTCACATTTTTGGTCGCGGTTTCTCGCATTTGGTTTATTTTCGCGGTTTTTCTTGGTTTTGGTTGCAAATCCCGTGAATCGCGGTTTTAGTAATCTCGCCTCGCGGTTTTTGCCTAAAAAAATCGCGGGATCCTCTGGGGCCTAGCCATATGACCCATAACATAATCATAGACACAGTACCTTTTTGTCTATGAAATAATGCACATCATATATCGTCAGCCTAATAATAAAATAATTGCCTATTAAAAGTAATTTTTACTACTTTTGAGATAAATAAAATTAAAAAAAACTAGTTTTGTTACTTTGTTACTTTTATTAACCATTTAAAGCATACTAACATGTTGATACAATACAAAAATTATGGCAATGATGTCATGTCTCAATAATATTCCGTAACCAATTAAAATGACTTTAACTACATACCGGTGTGACTTAGGCAGATTGTGTATTTTACTTGGCACTTTTTTTACATCAACAAACTGACTTAGGCAATTTGACTGTGCTCATTCTAACATTATGAAAGTTCTTAGAAATTCACTATAGTAGGCCTACTCTGCCTTTTTTACATTAAGACTCTGACACTGCAATCAACTTTCTAAACTTATAAAACACTTTGCTGTCTAAATAGTCACACTATTTGATTAAGACAATGCAATAAATATGCCTACGTCACATGCATGACTTAGGCAATAATCCTTTTGATTTGGTAGCACGATTTAGAGTGGAATATTTACATAGGCACTTAAACCCCCGGGGTGCTCAGTGGTCATTACAAGGGGGGTATCATGCGCGTCCAAGGACTTTCAAAAAGTACCCTAAATAAGTAATTGCATAAATGTGAAAAAGTACCCCCTAAGGACAGTTTTTGCATACCCTAAGCAAGTCATTTCAGTATTTTCATACCCTAAACAAGTAATCCAAATACCTTGATACCCTAACATACCCTAAGCACGTAATTTGTATATTTTGAATCCTAAGCTTAATAGTCTTTAGCAAGCCCCAGGAGAAAGCCGTATTCTACTTTAAACATACGCACGATACCCCTTTTGTTGCCGTTGAATACTATAAATGGCAAGACTTGCTAAAAGTCTATGTGGATTCTCCGAATTCCCGTCATTTTTTACACAACACAAAGAACGGGACGAAGAGGCGCCTATTGAAAAATCGCCAGAACAGGGCCGATGCCAGGATGAATTGCGACGGGAACAGATTGAGGAATATAACGCGGCTATTAAAAAATGTCATAGATAAAAGAAAATAAGGACCCTAAATACGTAAGACCATTATACCCTTTTTCCTGATTTTCCTTGTTTTGATACCCTAAACATGTTACGTACGTAACGTGCCCTGGCTTCAAAAACCACCCTAATTACGTGATTTCTTAGACGCGCATGATACCCTCTTGTAATGACCATTGAGTACCCCGGGCTTAAACCATAGGTGCCTCCCATGGTAAAGAGCTGATTTAGACTAAAATCTCAATTTGTTAAAAAAATGACTTAGGCAATTATTTTATTAAGCTGACGATATACATTTATGGTGGTGAATGTATAATAATTGATGTGGCACATTAGCGGAAATGACACTTGATTTTAAACAAGTACAAGATGGAATTATGCCAAATATTGCACAATTATTGTCATTAGCAGTTATTTCAATGCCGAGGTTGACTATTTTATTATATTATGGTGTATTTATTGACTTCCGCTTACGGAATTGTGACATATATTGGCAATTCCTCAATGCATTGTGTGTATATTTTTTCTGTGTTAAAGGTTAAATAGACAACTGGATGAATATGTGATGTTTTATATTCACATTTATTACAATAGATATTGTAAACTATAGAATTCCAATTTATTTTATTTAATTTACAGACCATTGAACCAGACTATTGGTTCTGGTTGATTGGACCTGCTTGTGGAATGACGCAAAGGGTTGGGGGCGTTAATTGTAAAGGTGGTATTGTTAACGATTGTAACCATGAGAATTCAAAGAATGCTGTACAACACACGAACGAGCGACATTGACAGGCAATCATATGGTCCTACATGTACAATAGGTCCTATTGTAACTATTAGCGGATAATATTGCTCTTTTGACATTCCATGGATGTGCAAGATACCCCCCCCCCCCCCCCCCCACCCCCCTTGTAATGACTATTGAACTCACCTTTATGTAATAACCATTGATTTCCTGAGTTTTCTGTTACTATAAATACTATATAGACATATTTCCAACAATGCGTGCGTACACGCGTATGTGCGTAAACTCCAAAGTGCGTACTGGGCAATTTAAAAAATGACTGTGCTTCCTGATTGGTCAATCGTGACACACATGCCTGCATAGTTGTTCGCGCATTTATGATCTGGACGCAGCTTCGCAATAGCAACAAACACACTCGCTTGAAATAGCTTGAATTATGCAGTAGAGACAGTGACTATTGTACCCTTAAAAGGGGCACTTTTTGACATCCCCATAATATGATTATCATTTGATATTTCATAGCACATAATAAGAATCAAACCAATCAAGATAAATCCTTCAACAGGTTACAGGATCTGTGAACAGGTTGTCTGTGTAGATATCAGTGGTCAAGTTGATAGTCATGTATGGTCAGTTTGACACCAGGCCTCAAATGTTGTCACACCAAAGGCTCCATGGTCACACTGTCAGGTCTATGAGGATATATTGCTCCAAGCAAAGAGTCTGATGAGGTCAATATTAATTTTGCCCAACACAACTACTTGTGCTTATAGTTCAAATTTAAGAAAGAAATGGTCCATTTTCGTGTTAGAAACTGGAGCAATGAAGCCTTGTGTGTTACACTCTGCAAAACATTGACATTTTAGTTAAATTGAAAAGATGCTGTTTAATCAGCAGCAATATGAAAGAATATATATTTGAACAACTTTAACTTAAAATAGCACTGAAAAACCAAAAATATTTGTGTGCATTTAAATTTCGCTAATTTTGCGAGGAGCACTTACTCACAAAAATTCCATGCTGCGAATATCGCCAAGCTACCTTGCAGCAGTGCATTGCAAAGTAACTCCAAAGTTTACTTTCACAAAATGTTCATGCCGTGAATGCCCAGTATTGTTGATTCGTGAAATTTTAAACTCGCGAACATATCTGGTTTTACATTATTGAATTTTGAACCTCTTATTTGATTGAATGTCTAGTGTGACTTATGAAATGCGATTTGATATCAATAACAACCAATGTTATGACTCTATTGTCAAATATAAGTAATATGTTGTCATGGTGTTAATGCTTTATGAGGTCAATACACAATGCTAAGAATAAGATACACTGTTAATGTTAGATCTTTTTTGGCACATTTATTGTAGGGCAGGGTAATGGAAAGTATAATAATTATATTATCTGTTATTTATTGTTAAGCAAACAAAGTGCAACATTTACGGGAGTTCATTTACAAAATGTCATACAGGTTAGTTCATCAGATTGCGCATGATTTTATTGTATTTTATATCGCAGCAAAATGTTACAAATTAATGAATCATTGTTATGTTTGTGCATTTGTTTCAGCGACCAGAAGGCTCGAAATGAATTAAAAAAGCTACCAGTATTACCTCAGAGCACTCTCAAAGAACACCCATCATTACAGTACTGTGAAGAGCGGATTCTATTCTTCTACAAGCGTTTAGGAGGCCTTAGCCGTGGACAATGCATTGTATGGTAAGTTTAAATAGCTATCAGTTATACTCTATTTGTCTTCCTCTGGACAGTGACATATCTTTCTATGCTCGTATGTATACACCAGTGCGTCAACTAGACGCACACGTTTACGTGCTGCAATTAGTAGAATATGCAGTTACGTCACTGTCTCGTGATATAAATAGACTATAGTAAGTACATAGTTTGTTCGTATCAACCGGCGGGAAGTTTTTCACTGAAAAAATGAACCTAGCCTATATACTTGGCGCAGTATACTGCGCCAAGTAGCCTTGACACTTGTGGTGTACTGGAAAATCCCAAGTCCCGTGTGCTGGAGGTCAGAGGCTCAAATCCGAGGGGAGGGGGGGGGGGGGGGGGGGGGGGGGTGGGAGTCGCTGCGATATTTTGGATCACTTTGCAGAAAAATTGTCTAAATAAGTGGGGGTGGAGTTAGGGTTAGGAAGCAATTATTATTATTTATTTTTTTTCCAAATAAGTTTGGTTTATATAACCCTAACCCTACTATATACCACAATATACCACGACAGAGTTTGTTCATATCATCCGGCGTGGAAGTTTTTCACTCGTGGTGTACTGGAAAATCCCAAGTCTTGTGTGTTGGCGGTCCGTGGTTCAAATCCGGGGGGGGGGGGGGGGAGGTGTCGCGGCGTTATTTTGGGTCACTTTTCGCCTTGCGGAAAAATTGTCTGAAAAAAGTGGGGGTAGAGTTAGGGTTAAGTGACTGCACCATGTGCATCATTGGCACACCCACTCAAGTTGTGTGGATATGCTAACGTTTTGATGGAGTAAGTCCATATGATTTAGTGCAACAAGTAGTAAAGGACTCAGTGACATTATTGTTTCAAGGAAACAAAATGGATAAAAATGGAATTAAGGATGAAAGGTTTCGATATCATTGCGTCATGCACACTTTTGTACAATTCCAGCCAGCCAATACCGGTAAGTGAGTTAAAAGTGATTTCGCATTAGGTATACGCCACGGTTGTGTTTCAACTAAGATATGACCAGGGTATCACAGTGTCAGTTAACCTCATGGTAGGAGTTCTTTATATTCTTTGTCAGCTCTGGATTTCTTATTAAATGATGCTTGTTTAAAAGAAAGTGGTTAGTTGTTATTCAATTTGCAATCTTTTCTAACAAAAAGAAAGAAAGGAGCCAATTGAGTGTGCACGAAACCTTGTCTTGACTGTGAGTCACCTGATAGAGATAGACAGTGTGGTGTGCAGTGGTTGCAGGGATAGATCTACTACTAAGTGTAAGTAGTTCAGATAGGAGAATTCATCGCGATGAGAGTGAAGGCTGAAGACGAGAACAAGAAACAATGATAAATGGATGCGCATACGAGTAGCTATGAGCAGATAGTATAATTCCTCCCTACTAAATGTCCCCGTTGAACGACATGAAGCGGTAGGGTATACAAGGTAGTTCCTGCTTGTCAGCACCAGTCGCACATGGATCGACTAGAGTAAAACATGGCTTTAAATTCTTCAATTATGAGCTAGAGCGTACAATGATAAATGGATACGAGTAACTATGAGCATAACACCTGAAGCATCTATGAAGGTAAATTGTGTTTCTAAAGCTTATGTAATGTACGCACGCAAGAATCTTGTGAGTTGTTTATTTATTTATTTATAACAATAGGCTGAAGAGCCAGGACAAACCCAATAGTGAACAAGCACTAAATTAAAGGGATGCCCGAAGAATAAGCTGTACAGACACAGACCGGGATGATCCCCTACTCTTTACGAAGGAGTCTGTGACCTTTTAACGTGCTCGGGGATAGCTCTTCCGATACACGGGACCAACATTTCTATGTGACTTCCGAACCACGGTGCGCCTATGTACATGCCTATGAGACGAGGCTGTGTTGGTGTATCGTATTGAACTCACGCTCAAACGATCCACCAACAGAACTACGGTGCACAGCAGTGTAATGACGCTCTAACCGACTGCGCCACCTCGCCCCATCAACTGGAATCTCTCATCAACTGGATTTTAGAAACACTTTGTTACCAGAATTTCCACTTGGTGACTTTACACTAGTATGCAGTGTTTGCCCAAATTGTACTATAGGGAGTACCACTTTTACTTCCATGCAACAGCATAGATAGATAGATAGGTGAATGCTCTTTCCATAAGAGCGTTCCGACTAGGGACACTAACCTCTAGGTTAGCATCAAATTCGCTAACCTAGAGGTTAAACTTTTGGATAACTGCCATGTGAATCGGTCATGGTTAACTAACCCGAGTATAAAGCTGGAATGTTAACCCTAAAAGATCTTGCGGTTAACTAACCCCAAAGCATTAACCGAGAGTGTGTGCGTCTTGTGATACCATCCGTAATGCTAACCGCGAGCAATTTTATGACCCGTGACCCAGGTCTTACCGCTAAATAAAGATGAAGAGTCGCATGACCATGAGTTAACCTCGAAGCTACCGCAGTAGTATCGCTATACTCAAGGTTAAGTTTGTCGTCTGGACAGGCACTCTGGGTAAGCATAAAAAGAATTAAGCTCGTAACTATTCTCGAGCTTAGTGGCCATCTGAACAAGCCTCATATGACTAACATTTGGAAAGACATTATGCCAAAAATTGAGATACATGCCTTTACCTGGTGTCAATATTTCTATGTTAAGGCATCAAGTTTAATAGCATTTAGTGTACCTGACATTCTAAGCCGGTCCTGGAAGCCAGCAGCTAGTTATTAATTAATGACAATTAGTTATTCATTGTATGTCATCTTAGTGGACACGATCAGTGTATCATGGGTCAATGGAAGGAGCTTGGTTGGATCAGGGACATTAAAGAATAGAGATAATGAGCCAAGTTGTACAATGTTCCATATAGAATCCATGTCATTATAGCTATATCATGCTAGGATTATGTGAGATCACAATCTATTATTGAACATAATCCAGAATGAATCCCCATTTTGGGTGCCTTTGTGAACCTATCGTCACAGACAAACTATACTCTGTCCCCGGGGTGCTCAGTGGTCTTTACAAGAGGGGTATCATGCGTGTCCAAGAAATCACGTAATTAGGGTAGTTTTTCAAGCTGGGGCACGTTACGTACGTAACGTGAATAGGGTATCAAAATAAGCCAAATTAAGAAAAAGGGTATACTTTTTACATCATTGGCTTTCGTATTTAGGGTCCTTATTTGCTCTATGAGGATTATTAATAGCCATGATACAAGGGCGAGATATATTTCTCAAATTGTATCCTTCGCAAGTGATCTGATAGATCAGCTCGGCATTTGTTTCATAATACTTTTAGCTTATAGGGAAGGAAAAAAGGGTTAGAAATGTGTCATATGGGGTAGAAGGTTTAAACTATTCAAATTACTTGCTTAGGGTATCAAAATATTTTGAGTACTTGTTTAGGGTATCAAAATATGTTAAGTACTTGTTTAGGGTATTGGAAATACTATTATTATTTGCTTAGGGTATGTAAAATACTGTGCCATACTTGTTTAGGGTGTTTTTTTTCACATTAACACGATTATGTATTTAGGGTACTTTTTGAAAGTCCTTGGACGTGCATGATACCCCCTTGTAATGACCACTGAGCACCCCGGGGACTCTGTCTACCTTCCTCTTTGCACTGACATCATATTCAGATACCCCCTTGTAATGACCACTGAGCACCCCGGGACTCTGTCTACCTTCCTCTTTGCACTGACATCATATTCAAGCAGTCAATAGCTTAATATTGCACCTGTGATATTGATGTGATCAAAACCTGGTTGCTTGCACAAAATAAAGCCCTGCTCAATGGTATTTGTACTGATGTCACTGCACAGAGCAAGGAAGACTTGATTGCAATGTAGGTGGGTGGCTGGCTACCCTGCTATTGAATACATCACCTATGGTGTTCTGACATGAAAAATATAAACCAACCTTTCCCCCAATGACTACCAAAAAGTAGCACCTAAGGGCCCATATTTTAGTCGATATAAAGTAGCGTCCGAAGGTCCCGCCATCAACAACATGTCAGCGATCGATGACGGTCCTTCAGTAAGCAGGATACTAATGCATGATGCCCAGCTATAGTCGATGCTTTCTCACCCACTGCCTACTGCCACGTGAAGCGCTGATTACCGGTAGCGTCGCAGGTGTAAGAGTAAGACCAGTTTTGTCAGCTCTCTAGTCACCTTATATCTTCGGTACTGTTCATGTGTCAAGAAGCTATTCGCAACTTTGCCGATTTTGACAGTGTCCACGGTATATGAAAAAGGTAACTTAATAAGCGCCCACCCAAAATCACTTTGCTAAGTGCCCTGGGCACTTAATAGGGATAATATTAATACGGTACTTGTAAATCAGGTGGGATATGGACCACTTTGTCATCAGAGTCACCCAAGTTTCCATATATTGCTCGAACGTTGCCGGTAATTGCCAATTATTAAGTTTAGACTGTCAACAAGGTTCATTTGTATTTATAATTAAGTTTGATAATGAACACGTTTTTGTTAGGATAACTAAAATAATTAGGGGTTTTATTAGTATTTAAAATGGGACAATGGTATGGTCAACTGCTATATATTACAATGGGCTAATGCATTGGTTTATGCACCCAATTTGGACTTGCAATAGCCATATATATCTGAAGGCAATTCATTTCTTTACAAACACTGCACACCTATGCTGCATTGGACTATTGAAATGAGCTACTGTAAAACAAGTTTTTTTCGCGGCATGTTTTTTTCGCGAATTGCTAATCATCACTAGTTTCTCGGAAACTTAATTTCGCGAATCTTAAATTTCATTTAATACTAAAAATTATTTGCTACACGTTAAAAGATGTGAGACTGCCGAATTTTGAAACCTACACTCAATTATAAAATAAGTACGATATGGTTTTGGCCGAATTCTGAGCTATTCTGTGCCTTTCGTAGGCACAACAGTTACTATTACTAACAGCATGAACAGTATTGGTGTTTTTAGCCCTCCATTTCTTCTAAAACCTCCACTGATCCGATGGTTCAAGCAGGCATTATGGGCAAGTCAACCATCGCTATTCGGTTTTCCTTCGATGTTGAATCACAGACCGGTGCTGGTCCGCAAAAGAGGAAACTAACACAGGACAAAATACGCACAGAGATGAATCTGTCGCGATATTACAGTGAGTAAATCAATCGCAAATACGACAATTCTGAACTGAAAAAAGTCAAATGAACACGATTTTCAACTGATATCATTGCAATGACTTTAAAATGAATCGTGTGTGTCAATTAAGCTTTGTTTTTATGTACACTGGATACACATAGATACTGGTAGTATCAATGTGAATCCAGTGTTAAGGCTGCCGAATTATGCTACCATTTCTATCATTTTCAAACACATTAATTCGCTGCAATATAATTTCGCGAATTTGAGCCATTCGCGAATTTAAATTGCTCGCGAAATTAACTTGTTTTACAGTATATAATTCTACTATTGTTTGAGGCAATCACAATTCTTTTCAAGGAATGTTCATATTTTGACTTTTAAATTCTAAATGTATCCTCCACATGTCGCCTTGGTCTGATCATGTTCTTACTTTTAACAGTAAAACAAAGCCTTCCAATTCTTCCCCAATAAGGGAAATGGTTGTTCACATTGGCATTTGATTTGAATTTATAATAGACACACTGCCATAACATTGTATTTTGTATTGGCAATCACTTGATGTATTTGAAGATTCCATTTGTGACCTTCTTTCATTTTGCACTATTATGTATGATAAGTGATTCCAAACATTATATTCAGAATCATTATGCCAGCATCAATCAATATGCATATGGAGCTATTAATACCTAACCAGCCAGGCTATGTTTTTGTGTGTGGAAACCGGGGGAGTGGGACAAAGTATGACCTTTTTTACCCAACAAATCGCTGCGAAACCCCGGGATTCGACCCGGACCCTCCGATCACCACCGCAGCGTCCCTAACCACTGAGCTAAGCTGCCAACACTTGCCCAGGCATTGACTTCGTACCTACATATCAGCTCGGACGATGAAATCATCCAATCAATGCTGTATGTAGCGGACATTGCTTTTGGCCGTAGTGAATCGCCGTGTCTAGGAAGGTTAGGGATAAAGGGGCATTGAGAGATTCGTATGGGAGGGTGCCCTCAATTTTCCTGGAAACTGTTTTTTTTTACTCCAAAGTAAAACTTAGGCATATACTAACTACCATCTGAAACTGTTTACCTTAATTTGCAGTATATCAGGTAATAGTTAACAATTTGGTAAATTCGATGTAGATTATCAAAATTATCAGCAGAATTCGGCACACACGGCTTTACCAGAATGTCTATAGCGCCATCACTTCAACCCTTTACCCATGAAATATTATGTTTCAGAGTTCTATTTATACCTTATCTATTGAAACTATTTTTTTCCTTTCAAATTTCATTTTTGTCACTCTTGGTGCCCCTTCAATATTTCACTTCATGATACTGTACAAATGTTGTTAACATTTGCTATCATGTGTTTATTTTATGTTCACATTGACAATACACAAATCAAGTTTTCTGTGATTGAAAGATCATGTTCCTACTCATCCATGTAAATTAAGAATTCTTGTCTATTGTATCAGGTCAAGGTTGTCTTATTCATGTATGCACATACTGAATTTGCTACAAATGATCATGTGCAAAAGATATACACCTAGCACACAAAGTCCCTGACCAGGTGCTTTGAGGTTGGCTAATTCAAAATATATAATCGGTACCAAAAATCTGAGATATACATTAAATTAGCAAATTTCTTCTCCGCAGTTTGATACTTCATTCAAGAAAATCAAATGGATACTTTTAAAGTTATGGCGATATCAATGGCCGCGCATAACAACACCAAAGTTGCACTAGGTATAGGACATCATTGATATCTGTGTGATTACTGTCATAACTGTGTGCTATCTGAACGAGCCAGATGAATGGGTCTGGAGTGATAACCGCAATTTGCGGGACAAAGGGTGTGACTAGCTGTGAAGAATAAAAGTCTTAGCTGATTAGCTGTGAGTTTTTTCAGTGTGTAATCACACACAAATCAATGATTTCCTATACCTAGTGCAACTTTTCCGTTGTTATGCGCGGTCATTGAAATCGCCATAACTTTAAAGGTATCCATTCGATTGTGTTGAATGAGGTATCAAATTGCGGAGAAGAAATCTGCTCATTTAATGTATATCTCAGATTTTTGGTACCGATTATCTATTTTGAATTAGCCAACCTCAAAGCACCTGGTCAGGGACTTTATGTGCTAGGTGTATACATGTATGTATAGTTGTCAAGGATCACTGTGCACATTCAGGTATGTAGGTGGGTCTGTATATCACAATAAGAATCAGAGCTAGTTTGATAAGATCTATACAACTAGTAATTCTTTATGTTAGGTTTACAAACTTTTATTTATATACTTTAAGATATATATGGTGCATATCGCATGCCTTATTACCAGCGTTCAAGAATCCAATCACTTATCAAACTATCCTATTGATCATCACTTTCCTGCTGTTGCCAATTTGCGTTGAAATATCAATTTGCACCATATACTCTACATGTGTATTTATTCTTATCATATGAGCAATGATATAGGAGCCAATCTGTCTCAAATTTCCACGATGAAATTTTAATGACTATCTAGTCTTGTACACCCTATCAAGTGTTGAGATACATGTCATATCCACCCGATTAAAGCTTCCTAATTCAAATCCTATATGTGTGCCTACATTTTGTACTACTACTATACACAGTGTGGCATCTGTGTAAGAGATTACAGAATGAAATCTTCAGTGTTATGCCTGACATGGACGAATCATCCAGTTGAATGGAAATTATCAATTTGGTTTCATTTTAATCTCTATTTTTGGACAATTTTGAAATCAAATGTGAAATCAGAGCAAGATTAATGCATGCATGCATGTCCTCATTGAAGATTTAGTAATTAATGATGTGGGCCATTTCAAAAGGAAAACATCATGATAAATTGTTCAATATAATGTCTTTTAATTTATATTGCAAGTCTTGCAAGTATGTGACAGAGACATTTAAGTTGCAGGGAAAGCGTAGCGTTTCAACACATAGACAGTGGATACATCATTATGTGGTCAACATGTGATTGGTAGGATCCCTGGTAGGATCCCTGCAAGCCTCCTAATTGGACACGTATTCTAGAGGGAATTGAACCTGGTTGATCAGTCAATTGAGATGAAAAGTACATATGACTGTCTGTAATAAATATAGATCACTCTATCTTGTTTAGATCTTTGTGTTTTGTTTATGATTGCTTAATTATGGTTTTTAGGTTGTCCATAAGACAGACCTTATGGCTGCATCCTTTGTCTGTCTGTGTGTGTGTCAGTCTGTCTGTCATTTGGTAAACACTTTCTGATTTTCTTTGATTTCTTTTTCATACAAAATCCAACAATGAGGTAACATGGTACTAAGATGCAACATGGGAACCTTCACATGTCAATGAGGTCAAAGGTCGCATTTTAAGGTCAAAGGTCATCTGAGACAAAGTTGTAAAATCAGCTGAAAACCTCAAAAAAATGACATTTCTTTTTCATAGACCCATTGCAACCATTATTATGTTTTGAGGTGTCCATGTGTGATATCAAATTGGATAGATTGAGTCTAATATGTATTGGTCTCGCCAAGAGTTTTAAAATATTTTAAAAAACCTCCTACTCATAGCTCTACCAATACATGTGGGACTCAAATTACTAAGTCGATCCACTTTTATACCAAACTTGGATCATATGTGCAACATGGCAACCTTCATATGGGTGTTTCCACAGTAATGATACCTTTTTTTTTTTGTGGCTCTAAATGTTGTTTCAAATTGATTTTCTAGCTCATATTTGGCCAACACTACTGTAAAGTAGCAGGGAGATAGCGAGCAAAATTTCAGAATCCTAGCTAAATGTTGATTTTTTTTTTTACACAAACCCTATGGTAACGGTTGTAACATTTTTTTGACATACATATGTTACAACCGTTAACTTTTCAATTTTGACATACAAAATATAAAAGGCTAAATCTTGAAAAGTTGACCATGTATGTGGGTTGTGCTTATTTCTTCAGTTGACGGACATCAATTACTTGAAACAAAACCAACTGGGGGTAATTTTGATCAATATCAGGGTCTGGAGAACTCTCCGAATGCGTAACGGTTGTAACGTATGTCAATGTTACAACCGTTATAAAAACAGTCAGGAAATGTCATAAAATGTCATGAAATTCGAAAAAATGACAATATTTCAAAGTCCTTTCACATTATTTAGGTAGCCTCAATGTGTTGAATTACAAAAAACAAGGAAAGCCCTCCTAACAATTAATATCTGCTTCAGGAGGCCATTCAGTATGTCTGTATGTCAAACATTACTAAATGGCCTACTGAAGCACATATTAATTGTTAGGAGGGCTTTCCTTGATTTTTGTAATTCAACACATTAAGGCTACCTGAATAAAGGGAAAGGACTTTGAAATATTGTCATTTTTTCAAGTTTCATGACATTTTATGACATTTTATGACTAATTTTATAACGGTTGTAACATTGACATACGTTACACCCGTTACGCATTCGGACAGTTCTCCAGACCCTGATATTTATCAAAATTACCCCCAGTTGGTTTTGTTTCAAGTAATTGATGTCCGCCAACTGAAGAAATAAGCACAACCCACATACATGGTCAACTTTTCAAGATTTAGGCTTTTATATTTTGTATGTCAAGATTGAAAAGTTAACGGTTGTAACATGTGTATGTCAAAAAAATGTTACAACCGTTACCATAGGGTTTGTGTAAAAAAAAAAATCAACATTTAGCTAGGATTCTGAAATTTTGCTCGCTATCTCCCTGCTACTTTACAGTAGTGTTGGCCAAATATGAGCTAGAAAATCAATTTGAAACAACATTTAGAGCCACAAAAAAAAAAAGGTATCATTACTGTGGAAATACCCATATGTCAAATAGGTCAAAGGTCACATATCAAGGTCAAAAGGTCATATGAGGTCAAGTTGTAAAATATGCTGACAACATCCAAAAAGACATTTATTTTTCATACAAAACTTGGATCATACATGCTACATGGCAACCTTCATATGTCAAAGAGGTCAAAGGTCACATATCAAGGTCAAAGATTATCTGAGGTAAAGTTATAAAATATGCTGAAAACATCCAAAAAGACACATCTTTTTCATACAAAACTTGGATCATACTTGCAACATGGCAACCTTCATATGTCAATGAGGTCAAATGTCATATATTAAGGTCAAAGGTCAGTTGTGATCAAATGGGAAATTAACTGAAAACATTCAAAAATACTAAGACCGATTGGACTGATTAGAAGCAAGTCCAATTGTAAACTAACTAATAACTTGTTTCATAGCTGCATCATGAACATCTTCATGTTAATGAAGTCGTGTACAATTGTTATCATTCTTTATTCTCATTCACTTGGAGGCTATGTTTCCTTTCCTGATTATGGACGACCTATATCAGATGTGTCTGTATGTTTTACTGATCAAAAAGGATAAACAGAAAACCATTTTTAACAATATGAACATATTTTGGTTTAGATCTGCTTTGGATAAATAATGCTCTTGTAAGCTTACGTATATTCTGCGTTTCTAATACGCAGATTTGGGATTCAACACTCCAGCAAGCCTGGAAGCGAGTGTGTGCAACCCGATGTAGACAATCTGTGCATATTGCAATGAGCGCATTACATAATAAAAGGGATTTAAAAGTCTGAAGTGATTGAGATTGTGGATTAACCCTGCCTGGGGTTAATAAAATATAAATGCACCCATGTGTAGGGATTGCTATGATAATTCAATTTCACATCTGTTGTATTTGATAGTATTTGAAACACAGCGGATCAACAAATTATAAAACCTGCACAAACGCATTACATGGTTTTGGAAGTTTGTTTGCAAATTAAATGCCCAACTATTCCCACGCCTACATATTGCTCTCAATTTAATTACCCATGGGTAATGATCTACCGTAGAACAACGCTACAAGTAAAATCCTACCTGCATTTTATATAATCTAGTGATACTTGAGTGAGTCTTAGTGACTTTAATGCTAAGGCTTTGTCAAGATTTAGCCAAGCGATATGACTTTGGACCTTTACGATATCATAATGTTTAGATTGTTAGATCTGAAAAGCATGAACTTGCTTGTTAAATATGGCTGTGGATGGTATGGCATGGTATTGATTGGTACATGTAGGATCATTGGAAATTGTTAATTATCAACAAATCTTAGGCCGTATTCTCATACTAAACATGGTTTTAGCTTAAATCTGTGACTAACTAAACTTGTGTCTAAATTAAACGTGATTTTATCTTTTAAATGATGTGTTTAACAAAACCTGCTTTTAGACTCTCGCGGCGATCTCGTCCCCAGAGTGGCAGTGCGTTCACTGTATACAGGTATTTAGTTTATTGTGGGCCGCAGCTGCACAGCACCAGGAACATGTTTAGGGACGCACCATTAGATTTTCAGGGGGTAGGAAGTTGGGTTCGGGGGATTTTTTTTGCTTTTGGACGCCGTAAGGGTGGATTTTTTTTTTTGCGCCGCCGATTTTTAATTTTTATATATTTATTCATATTGAGTTGGGTGGGGATAAGTTTTTTGGTTTTTTTTAACTCACCAGGGAGGGGGGGGGGGGCCTGGATAGAGGGGGGAATTTTTTCTTCCAAAAACTTCCTACCACCCCTCCCCCCCCCCCCTCCCATATCCTGAAAATCTAATGGTGCGTCCCTTTAAAATGTTGATATACAGGGTGTCTCAAAAAAAAACGTGCACGTGTTTACCCAACTTATTGACCATGAACTTCTAGAATTTAGTGTGGCCATTGTATACATATTGATAGACCAAAAACTTAGCTTTCATATGCCGTTTATTTCATCTAATTTGGTTTTGTCAATCCTGAGATATGGTCAATTAACTAAAGCTACCTAAAATCGAAGTTGTGCCACTTTTACGGGGAAAATGCTTAAGATAAGCATTAAAACCCTCGTCCTCTTAAGGGAGGGTGGTCGCCGATTGCGCTAGAACGCAAAAAAGAGTGACCTAGGGCGTCTAGGTGATCGCTTTTACATTCCCTGCGCTCATTTTGACGCAAACAAATTGAGGCTGCCACCTTACCCGGGGGTAGGGTAAGCCGTCAAAGTCCGATTGTAGGGGGGTGGTTGCCACCTTACAATATTTTTTTTAAATCGCCATTTTGAAAAATATTTTTATTGTATGTCCCTGAAATATTTTAGCATAGGCCTATGTTAGAAACAACATTTCCATCACTTATAAGCAAAAAATCGGGTGAAATTCCGATATTTAGAACTTTTTTGGCGAAGATTTCTATGATATTTCACTGTCCAGCGAATACGGCGGGATTTTGAGGTCGGCATTGTTTGGTGACGTCATTGTGACGTCATGCGTGGGATGTTTGTACTTATTTTAGTATGTATGGATAGAGGGAACCTCTAGCTATAACATGGTACCCAAATAAGCATACTCTGCATTTCGGATTGGATTTTTTTAGGGGTGGTAACCCCGGTGGTAACAACCGGCCCCTCTCTCCGGAGTAACCCTTTCTATTCATTGCAAACTGTAAAGTGGCACAACGTCGACTTTAGGTAGCTTTAGTTAATTGGTCATATCTCAAGATTGACAAATCCAAATCAGATAAAATGAACGGAATATGAAAGCTAACCGTTATGGCTATCACTATGTATACAATTGTTACACCAAATTCTATAAGTTCACGGTCAATAAGCTGGGTAAACACGTGCACGTTTTTTTTTGAGACACCCTGTACCGCATGTTATAAATACTGAGGTAAAACCCATTTGGAAGGCCCATTTATATAATGTGGTTAATGGCTCTCAAAATAGGCCTACTGCCTTTGTTATTATTTGTGTCTTTTCTATGCTTTTTGTTTTGTTTGGCTGTAAAAATTGCAAAAGTTGTCGCAAAATATAGTCTTACCTTGATGGGATGGACATTCTGATGTTTGTTCACATTGGGATAAATGGTATACATTGCAAATTACAAATTACTACATGAACTCCTCTCCCCAAGCGCATGCTTTGACATTGATTTGTATGACGTCATCGACCGAGTTCATATGTGGGCACCAAATTGCTGCCCAGGGCAGATCTGGTAGGAGCACATGTATGGCGTGTGGAGGGTCCACGGATCGAATCCGGGTCAGACTGCGGTGGTTTGTTTGTTCAAAATCCCTCGATTTCCCCCTTCCCCCGATCCACACCAAAATCCCTCCGACGGGGTTAGGGTTAAACAGACCTGCCAACTAGTACGATTTTCCCGTATTTAATACGGAAATTGGAAGAAAATACGACTATACGATTTGTTCCCACAAAATTACGATTTTCCCTTTTTTCCCATTAAAAATAATAATAATAATAATGATAAAAACATAGCCAAATCATTCCTTTAATAGTTTGAGTTTGTTTTCATTCTCCAAAATATTTCCTTTTCATCTCAATATTGCATTATATGTATACTATTATCCTCTCAGTAATTACCAAAACCCGTTCAAAAACTCATCTCTGCAGGGTCCCTATGTGAACAATTGCATTGCTGTCTTTAAGCCTACATGAACTTTACCCTTGGAGATGATATTGATTGTTAAAATGAATGCTAGCCTCATAGGCTGCCGAAATACATGTAGTATGATCTTACACGTGGCGGCCAGTCCCAATTATATTATTTACTATTTGAATTTGAATTTGAATTTGAATTTGATCACAGAGTAACAATGTGAAAGTCAAAGCTCATTTGACAGAGGCCAAGTTGCATATGCAAAAGGTGAAAGGTCATACAGTACAATTCCATTCCCAATGCATGATGGAGGATAATAATTATTTTGCGTGAATATTTATTAGTGGCATTTTGACTAAGGTTCCCTTGTTTGACAAAGCTTAGAAAATGTTCAGGTCTACAATTGGCTGAAATTAGGTTTCAATTGCACATTTGTGATTATGTTAATGAGCTAATTTGCATATTTTCCTATATTATTAGTTTTAGCTCTAACTCTTGAATACAATGACAGATAAACTTCCAAGTAAGCTAGGATGGTTAAACATGGTCAGTTCTAACACAGGTCCAAATTAGCTCTCATTTTCATTTGTGTAAATATGATAATTAGCTAATTTGCATATTTTGGCTCAATACTTGAATTGGCTGTAACTCCTTAATGAAAGGACTATCTTAATTAAATATAACTCTTCAATGAATAGACTGACTAAACCTCTACAAAACTAGGATGGTTATACATGACTAGATCTATCATTGGTCAATGTTAGGGCTGATTCGTATGGTTGTAATTATGCTAATGAGCTCATTTGCATATTTTGGTCAAATCTTTGATTTGGCTCTTAATCTTGGAAACAAAGAGTGATAAACTTCCAAGTAGGCTAGTATGGTAGGACATGATCAGCTCCACCAATGGCCCAAGCTAAATCTCAGTTACATTTGTGTTAATATGATAATTAGCTAATTTGCATATTTTGGCTCAATACTTGAATTGGCTGTAACTCCTTAATGCAAGGACTATCTCAATTAACTGTAACTCTTCAATGAATACAATGATTTAACCTCTATCTCATATATGGTGCACCATGGTAATGGTACAAACATAAGTGTTGAAGTAGATAAGATAGAGAAACTGATTGAAACTCGGCTCAATGCGGCATTTAAAATTCGTAAGTTAGTATCAGAGGTATGGAAAAGTCAAGGGGAAAAGTATACGGTGTTATTTTGACAAAATACAGTTTTATATGGGAAAATACAGCTTTTGGGATTTAAAATACAGTTTTGTGAGTTTAGAAGTTGGCAGGTCTGGTTAAAGAGTTACTTGTATTTGTGTATGAAATGTTCACACAAAGTATGAAGAAGTATTGATTTTTGAATGAAAGTTTAACAGCATTCTTTGTATGAACCCATTTCTGTGGTGTACAGAAAAGAATTACTTATCCTTTTGGGTGAATAATACTTGGGCAGACAATCTGTGAATGATGACTTTTTTTATGCACAATAACACAATCTGGAGTCAACGTTTTTTGACTGACCAAACACCCTTATTAAGTGATATTTGTTCTGGTGTTTTTGTGGTAAATGCTTATAAGACTAAAGGTTGTTAATGGCTTTGCGGACAACATTGTGTAGTTGGCCTCTAATCTGACTTTCTCAATAGCTATTGAACTTTGTTAAAAATAACTCAATTGATCTTAAAATAACCTGCAAATGTGCTTAATTAAATCCAGGCGATATTGAATTCATCTACATTAACCAACACGCTGCATGAAATTGTCTGCTACTCATATGACCACTGAGTAAAAACCATAAGCCATTGTTTACCCAATTTTTCGTATCCACAAGGTAAATTCCTATGCGATATTGTAATGGGTCTCTGATGATAGATTGCATAGGGGTAAACAACTTTGTGCACTCTACGTGCTCCTCCTAGGAATACATCAACATAATATCATAGGAATCTGGGTGCAGATATTTGTTGTTGTGACTATTGCATTGCTATCGTTATGCACAGAAGTATTTTAGATTGAATGGTTATTAGTGCTGTTATCAAATGGTAGTATTTTCACTTGAAATCATTGAAAAATATAATTTATTTTGACATTGTATTAAACCTTTCACACATAAAATTGCATATATTCCTATTGCAGTAACTGCACAGTGCATCAAGTGCAGGCTGTTTGAGTAGTTATAGTTCAGTGCTCTGTACTCTTGGTTTGATGGGTTATTGTAATTCTGTGGGTGGCTTCTTCTGATGACTCCTTCAGTAAGAGGTGTATAAATCATGAAGTAGACCACATCATCATACACTGCTGTTCCCTCAGGTAGTGACTCATATACTACACCTGAGTGTTGAGATGGTGGAGGAATGCATGGCAGGCAGGTATACTCCTCACCTGCCCTACATCTCACAAGGCTGGCAAGGAATCTTATAGTGTGTTTCTATTGAGACTGTTATCCGGAATGATTCGGAATGATTCGGTATAATAGCTTAATAGAAACTGACCCACTCCGCTATAATGCGGATTATAGCGGAGCGACTTCCCTCCGGTATTTATCCTACTTCTGTAAGGATAATACCGTAGGCACGATCCGGATTGCCTTAGTAGAAACTCACTTCGTTCCGATACAGTGCGTAAGCAGTATAGAAACAGGAAGTAAGCATTGTTTTGATGTGCACGTTTCGTTAGAAATATCGAATGAAAGTAGTCATAAAACCTATATTTTTCGTACTAAATGCAGACAAAATGTTTTGTACAATGTTGAAATTAATGATTAACATGTTTTGCGCAACCTTTTGTACAAATATAGCCCGTAATTTTGTTTTTTAATGTTTTTCATATTACATTTTTTAATTAACCGCTTGGTTTGATTTTTTTAACGTTGCGTTGAAGGGAATATTTCATTAGAAATAAATACGAGAAAGTATTAATATAACTTAATTTTTCTTGCTAAATGCAGCAAAAAATGTTTTATACAGTGTTTAAATTAGTATAAATGCTGTTGTTGTTCAACATTTTGGAAAACATATTCGACAAAACAAGATTGTAATACTTTCTCACACTATATTTTTTAGTTTATTCTTGGTATATAGCACGTGCGCTCAATGTTCATAGTCTCGACGCGATATACAATGAACATCGTTACAACTGGTTACATGGTATTTACATTGAATTGCGTACTGGGGGATGATGTTGGAAGTGATGAATATAATACGAACTTTATTCGGCAAGGCACGCACGTCACGATGTGACACGCAACTTCGTATCCTCCTCGGAAAACAGTCGCCAATAGAAACAGACCGGAATCCGCTATGATGCGGTATGATGCGGTAGGCAAATTATTCGGAATCATTCAGAATCCTCAATAGAAACACGCTAAAAGGTGTACTGGTCTGGTAGCTGTACCAAATCCACAAATTCCTACTAAATACATACCCCAGAGATCATCTCACTATTTTCTGAATAGATTATGTCATTCATAATCACCAAACAAATACATTAATAAATAAAATTGTAAAAAAAATGGCTTACTCCTAAAGTCAAACCCCTCTTTTATTAGGGGTGCAAGCATTTGAATTCATAAATGTAAAGCAGCCTCAATAACACTATGATCAATCCTAAATTGAGATTCATCATGGGTCATTGTAAAGAATGTAAAGAAGATTTAAATTGATTCTTTATTTCTACTTTATTTATTTTCATATTTCATCAATTGGTACATTCTTTGTATTTTCCAAGCAAATCATGAGTATATCTAGCTTTATTAAATCAGCCATTTTGACGTCCTATATGTCTGTTGACAATTATGAACCGAGCATTATCATATCTGAAGTTTGAAGGAAAACTGATTGTGTACCAGCCCAGCCCACATGTCCTATACAACTAATTCAATATCCCTTAAAACAGTGTGCTACTGTCGTACCTAATACATCTATAAAACACTCGGCTAAGAATAGCGCAATAAATGTTGGCGCTTCTCCGATTAATAAAATTCAATCACAGCAAGAATATTGAATCATTACGCTTCTTATTGACCAACCGTAATTTATGACTAATGCAAAATTGAATTTATTAGTGTTTTTTCTCTGGATGTCATTGCTTATTTGCATACAAAGTGATGACTGTAACATTGTATCAGAAGTCCTAGTGATGACATTCAAGGTTGTTACAGATTATATATTTTGTTGCAAAGTTTACCATTTGTAATACTTTATAAGGCCTAAAATGTTGGGTTTGGATTGCCCTTTCACCTTATTTTTTGGGGGGTCGGTAGGTCGATTTTTTATTTCAAAGAATGACCAAATCACACTGGAAATACACTGAGGTTTATAGTTATTTTTTGAATTTTTAAAAAAAATAAAAAAAACGTGACTGAGTTTTCCCGATTGTTAATACAGTCGGTCAGGAAAGGGCAATCAAAAAAAAAGAGGCCTAATTAGAGAATTAAGGTATTGTTTTAGACCGTGCCCGTGTTATATTGTCTGCGGGCGGTAGTAGTATTTTAAGTGAAACAACAATGCTGCAGGTGAAGTTATTCCACACAAAAAAGAATACTACCGAACGCGTTTATATCAGACAATATGTATAACATGGGTAAGGTCTAAAACAACCCATTTATACTCATTTTTAAACAGTCATACTTTAGACATTTATTTAATCAATGTATTTATTGACAGTATAAATCTTGATAGTAAATGTTTCGAATCATGATATGAAAAACCATTTGCAAAAATGCAAATCATTTAAATTTAGAGCAGTGCGAAAAAATTAATTGCATAAAACTATATATTGTTAAATACTTAGTCATTTCAAATTGGTTATTATTAGTATTAGTAAAAGTAAATAGACCGCTGTTACATTGCTTCAAAAAAGTCAATCTAACAAAATAGCGACATATTTCTGATCCTAATTGGTATTATGATTAAAATTATGATATCTGAGCTTTCCATACCCTCTGTTATTAAAAATCATATCAATTCACTACACATTGTGGATTTCAATTAACAAGTTTCTAATTGCGATTATAAACTACATGCCGATATTAGTCATCTTATTTTGCAGGGATTTGCTTCCCACTGTGTTGTGGTTGGTGTTGGCTAGTTTTGGTCACAATTCAGTTGAGGATCTACCATAATTTGTGTGTTTATGGTTTTATACAACATTCCAATTGGTTGAATAGGAATGAATCTGGGGAAGTTTGTTGACCAGTTTCCCCAAATAGTGCGCTCATTTAATATTTATCATGTTTATCATCAAATATAGTAGTAGTAGCAGGGACTCCCCCATGGATCAAAGGTCACAACAATCAATTGAGTCCCACACAGTGTTGGTAGATGTTTCTCAATTGATTTTAATGTTATTGCACAGCAAAAGTGATCACGTAAAACATTCCTTTATGATATTTCTTAATGTCAATAATCAGTAGAGTTTAAATTCTCTGACATGCTTTACTTGTAGCTTGTATTATAATTGTAAATCAAGTACAAATTTGAACTGTTGTAATATGTGATTATGGATAGTATCTAGAAACACTTTGGTGTCATACAACAAGCAGCCTTTTCACCCGTGTACGTACTGAACAGAGTGGGCGATTGGTAGTATTGGCTGTTTGACTGTGAATCATGGTTGTGCTATTTACCACATAGATGTCTTTAATATACCAACCATCAGGTTCACTGTGAGCAAAACATCAGGATAATAATACACACAACAGTTGAGAGGATATACAACATTAGGATGAAACATATATGAACATAGCCATTGGATTTATATAGCCAGTCCAATATATTCACATTGAATGCAAAGCATAGCAGCCAGTCAGCCAGCAGCCAGCCCACTACAGTCTATTATTGTGTGTGGAAATAACGGTGCCAGGTTATTCACTGATCAATCAAATCTTTTGAAATTGGCTTGGAGTCTGTGCATTGAAACGTGAACAGGTGTATGGCTGTGTATGTAGTGTAGGGGTGTACAGGTAGGTTTCTTTACTCAAAATTGTCACTAAGATGCTACATTTTTAGTAGGTTGTAAAATCTTGACTTTATTATTACGTTCATTACATCCTTGACTGGATTCATGTACAAATGAAAATTGTCCATACTAAATCATAATATGCTTCACATTATAAGCTAGATCTATTTTGGTATTGGTTGTATTTTTGTGAGACATGTTGAGAGTATGTTGCTCAGTAGGATAATTCTCAGGGAAAAGACATGTTATGTTTGCCAATTTATGTCCTTCTGAACCATGAAATGATAAGGGAATTTGCCATTTTCCAAGCGATGCACTGTGCCGCTGATATTTATAATACAATTTTTAAATTAGGATTGTATTTCATGAGTGAATAATGTGTGTGAAAAGGTGCCAACAAATGAGTCTAATTTAATGCTGTTGACAGTTTGAATTTGGAAGTTTTTTCACAGTGTTATATGAAGATATGTATACATATTTAACTGGTATATTGAATTTCTTTTTGTGATCACAATTGCATTTAAGGTTACCATTTAAACTGATTTATATTCACAACAATAGTAGTTAATACTATGATCAAATTATGGTAACTCAGAAATTGGAGTAAAGTCACATTCAAAATTAATAAATAAGTCTTCTAAACTTTGGAAGTCCCATAATGCATCCGTCAATTGCAGTCCCGGCTCCTGGGTACCCGGGGCACTGCGGGGAAGTCGGCATCAACTCGCTTTTGAAAAATCGAGTAACTGACGTCTTCCCGACGAAGTACCCGCCGAATACCCGGCAATGCGGGGCAATATTTGATGACGAGTTTCCGACGAAGTCTCGGGCCCTATACCCCGGGGAAATTGTGCGTGTCCTCGCCGACCTCCCGACGAAGTCCCCGCCGTACGTAGTCAGTCAGTACCGTGCTAGATAGCGACTCAGCATCATCATTTTAGATTAAAAGAGTTTCTGAGCTGTATTTGTTGTCAACGGCATGTGACAAACAGCCCGCAACACGCTCTGTGTGTGCTTTGTTTTATGTGTCACACGTTATGAATATTTAATGAGATCGGGTATCCGATTTTCTTACCTAAATGACAACTTATTAATTCTGCAAGTTATTCCTGGCAGAGAAGTTTCATCATTTTCAATATATTCCCATTAATTTCTGGCGCATTTTGATACATGTATGTTTACGCTGAAGAAAGTTTGTTTTCATTCATTACCGCGCGTCGCCATGTTTATTCATAAGAGTACATCCACTAGTATTCAAGATTACCGGACGTTCCCTGCCACTGTACAATTAATTGAACGATGTATGAGGGCGGCATAGTCTCAGTTTATTTGTATTTTATTTGTGCGAATCCATTAAAAGTGCGCCCAATTGTGCGACTAAAATTGGGAGTCAGCAATGTTTCTCGCGTTACCATCTTTGATTTTATTTATTTTAATCTGAGTAGCATCGATCCGCTGTGGTCAGTATTTGCGCTACGTAGTGTGCAATACTAGCAACGAATGTTGCACCCTGTCAATGCGACATCGCGCACGCAATTATTTTCAAACACGTGTGGTGGTGGAATAGTCCCTTGGCTTGAGCGTGTCTGCACACGAACATGTACATGTACAAATCGTACATGTACACACATGGTGGTATTGGTAAATTGTACAGTCACTGCTAGTGATCATTGGGGAAATCCCCAACATTCACAGCGCTGTTTACGTTGCAATTACGTTTCAAGTCAAGAATGCAGCGTTGATATTTTGATGATGATGAGAGAGCATGAGACGCAATTATGAATTAATGATGATTGATAAACGAATATAGGTGCAAAACAAGGAATAAATTTTAAACAGACGACAAGCTGAAAATGTATTGTGATTTCACAGTGAATTTTTTTATTCGACGTCTTTTAATAAAGGTAAAGGATAATCCATAGATCGGTAGGGTGGATCGGCAACTTGCATTTTTTTCCCGATTCCGATTCAATACCGATTCATTGCAGATCGGCGCCGATTCCGATCTCCCGATCTGGATCGGCCAACACTACGGGCCGGAGTAGTAGTCACTCACTATTGCCATTGATTGATGTCCGAAATTTTTGCGGATTACGAGTCTCTGCCGAAGTACCCGACAAGTTCCCCGGGCCCCCACTCCCGGCTCCTCCGACTCCACGACGAGTACTCCGACATTTTCCCGGCTAGCGGGGCAGAAATTGCCGCCGAGTTCCCCGCCATGTCCCGGCTAGTTCCCCGTAGTGCCCCGGGTACCCAGGAGCCGGGACTGCAATTGACGGATGCATAACCAAATGATATGGTTTAGTGAAGTAATAGTATTTTGTATTATATACCTGCCATAAAGGAAACGATAAGGAAGCAATACAACTTAATAATGTATAGTGGGTGAATTGGCTGCCAAGTATTACTGTAGTATTTTTATCTTGGATAAATTTAAAAGTTTTTCTTCTTCAATTTTCAACATTTTTTCCCCAAAGTGAGTTTACCCATTAATGATCTTGGACTATTTAAAACATGTATCGTATTATCATTAGTAAGCGCCCATGCCCCTATAAGCACCCACCCCTGTTTTTCTCAATGACTACCAACAAACAATCCTAATATAACCGCCTACCTTTTCAATTACCGTAGCACTGTACAACAACATTTTTCACCACGGCGTCCTTCAGTAAAAGCAGTACCAGTAAGCCTGGTTTGATCGCCGCCGCCCGCTCTCCCCGATGCGAGCGGCCATCTTTGTTTTTTATTCATGGCTTAAATACAACACCGCGCATGCTCAAAACTACCGAGAATAAACAAAGTTTTCAGAAGGGCACTTGAAGCTTGTCGGAACATTGACGTCATGTAATGTGGCCACAGTGAGACCACTGCAACGCCGCAATGTTGATTTCCCCCTCAAATTTTAAACAGTTTACTTTTTGATTGCAGATGGTTTTCCACTAAGTGCAACCATGCCGAATTTCGACAGTGTTTACGATAAATGAGTTAAAAAAAGTAACTTTATAAGCGCCCACCCAAAATGACTTTGCTAATCGCCCTGGGCGCTTAATAGGGATAATACGGCAGTGGGATGAGAATTTTGTAAATTGATGGGTAAGACTAGAGGCAAACTAGGACCCCAGTGTTGGTTATATTGATTGATTTACACAACACATAAAGCAACTTATATAATATTTATATCCAACGTTGAGATATTAGACATATGATAGAATAGATTGCATTTAGTTTTGTCTCAGATCTAATAAATAATTCAGTTTGATAAATGCATTGCATGGCATCTTTCTGAATATAAGTAAAGGATCATTTTGCGGATTGGCTTACATTACACTTGAGCAGGAATTAGATTGTATTTTTGCAGATAATTTCTACACAGGGGAGATGTACATGTAATTTATATTGTTTTGACATATAACTTAAAAGATTTAGAAATTATATGAAAGATTCAAAACCATTATTTTATTAGGTATCGTCAAATTGTATTTACTGGTTATTGTAAATGGCTTATGTTGGTAGCAATCTTTTGAAAAAGTGCATCAACAACTAACCATGAAACAACATGGTTGCGTACGTTTCTTTTTATTTCATCCCATTTTTTAAACATAATTTTACGTTCCTTTGTGTGTATCAATGCTCCATGTTGCTGTTATATTCTTTGCCTTCCCTTTTCTTTTATGGGTATTTTTGTGTACAGCGCTCTGAGGTTTTTATACATGTTGCGCTTCATAATACGTTATATTATTATTATTATTATTTTGACCTAGATGCCATTTCATGAAAACATGAGTAAGGGTGTGTGTCTTAATAGTAGACCCATACCTTCTTTCATTCATTTGATTGACAACATTTAATATGAGTAATTGATCATTTGATTGTTAAGGTTATCAATGTCAATTTTTAGGGATGGTTATTTATTTACACATGTGGGCTCCCCCTTTGGCACATATCTCCTTCAGCAACTGTTCCATACAATAAATGTCTCCCAGTTCTGTTCCATCAAACTATCTGAGTTAAATTTAGTTGTGTCAACTCAACAGCAGCAGTCAACACAGACTCAAACAATAAACCTGGGAAGAACACCAGGTCAAAGGTCTTGTTTTGAATCATATCATATTCAGTTGAACTAAAAGGTGGATCACAAGTTGAGCTACATGTAAATATTGCAAGGGTCAGCAGGTCAACTCACAGATGAGGTTGCTGAGCGTACACCGATGCCAGCTGAGTTAGGTTACCTATAATACATGTATGCTATGAGCTACATTATTTAGTACTAGAATATAGTTCAAAGTGATCGCTTCAACTTGTAGATAAGCCTACACACTTAAAACAACTGTCTCTTGACTATATTCTCAGTTCATTTGTAATGTAAGGAGGTAAATAGTGAAACAATATACCACCTGTAAGTTTCATCTGACACTACCAGACCATAAGCTGGTTCCAGACACACTGTGTAGATAGATGGAGCATCATAAAACTTTAAATTTGGTTTCAATCATAGATTATATATTACCAGATTTCAAGTTATATTACACATACTTTTCATATTGAATATAATCCCAGCATAACCAAATGGACACCAGAAATGTTAATATCAAGATGCAAGTGAGCTTCTGTCGTACTAGTGTCATCAGGTCAATTCATAAAACGTGCCCATGATCTTGAAATCAGTTCCTCATGGTACTGTGGTTGTTTGGTGGATGGAGTTATGATGTAGAGAGATAGGTATGGAGTATTGTACAGTCATATCTCTGTTATGTCATGGTGATGGTATTATTGAATGACGAGGTAACTGCCAATGTAGGGATTGATGCATGGATGTTTTATTTACATTAAATACACCATGTACTTGTATATCTTGATCAGTTCTGACACTGACATTATCAGATCAGATTATACATGTAACTTATAAGTAGGGTGTGTTAACTACAGCCAACATGTACAGTACACATTGTGGCATACATGTATGAAGCAGCTAATGGTTAGCTTGTAACCAGAATGAATGCCAAGAATGGAAAATAATTTTAAAAAACCCAAAATATTGAATCAGTTACGAAGAAGAATAACCTGATAAATTTATAATAAAAGTGAATGCTTCATGTTGCTTTGGAAAGAATACCACCAATATCTGAATGCTAATTTTAAAACCCAGATTGTAGTAAGAGCCAAAAGCCTAGTTTGCACTGTTTCCTTCATTCAGTTCCTTCATTCAGGTAGCCTCCATCTTGAGAAGACAGCAGATTGTGATGTTACATGAGACAAGTTTTCAACAGCTCATTTTCTCTAGTAGAAGTGTTTTTGTTATTGTAATTTAGTAAGAAAATTGAAGTGGCCAAACTATACATAGCCATTGGCCCATTTCTGTCTATCAGCAACAGCGATTTACACAGAAAGAGTAGTTGTTTTAACCCTTACTTGGCCACAAGTTATATTCTCTGTCATAATTCCATGATGTTTAAAGGCCATCCACTTTGCAAAGCATGTAATTGCCATAGAGCAGACCACAAACAACAGATTCTCAGACAGTTAGGCTCACCAACATACCTGTACAATAGAATTAAGTAAATACAATGTACCCTGTAGACAATATTACTTACTCCTTGAAACCAGCCCCTCAAGTATCCATTGTCTTTGCCTCATGATGGTAAGGTAATGGGGTAAGATGGGGGTTTTGTCTTAGGGCTGTATGTCCAAAAACATTAAGGTGACTCACAGACCACAGGGGGCTATTTGTGTTGAATCTGGTGAGAAACCTCCTTGAAATGTACTTAAGTTGGTTGACCCTTTGACATGTACACAAAGTTGTGTGTCCCTACTCATGTATTTGGTCGTGAATGGATTGGCAAACATTTTTTAAGGTATATTATCTATGTTTTAAAATGTTAAGGTTTACAAATAGTTGGGACAGTTGGGCCTACATGTACATCTGATTTGTTAATGTTATGTGCCGATACTCTCAGAATCCACCACCTGGCGTAGAGGTGCAACATGTTTTGTTATTTTGAATGGGCATGCATATTTATAAACATTCTGAAATGTCTATTTAGTTATGAATGGAATGTAATCGTTAATAATAAAGTTCACTACACAAAAAGTTGAAAACCAAAATGGGAAATGAAGATTTTGGAAGAGGCTTTCACCAAACTCAAGTAGTCTGGAAATATTATTCTTTTAAAACTTTCAAGCGATACATGTAGGCAGTGAATTACTGTCACTGATGTAGGACAGTCTGGGAATATAACGATACATGTAGGCAAAATTACTGTCACTGATGTAGGACAGTCTGGGAATATAACGATACATGTAGGCAGTGAATTACTGTCACTGATGTAGGACAGTCTGGGAATATAACGATACATGTAGGCAGTGAATTACTGTCAGTGATGTAGGACAGTCTGGGAATATAACTGACCTCATTATTCAAACTATTCAAGTTAGAGTACATACCACACACACACACACATTCAACACAATAGAGGTATAAAAGGAAAGTATTCATTGAAATCCAGTTTACTATTCTCATTTCACACATCCTTGCTATAAATCCTAATCGGCTTTTCAACTAAGTTTTCAGTGTCTATTGATTGGATTGTGGGATTGCTGAGTGCTGCTGTAAAGAAAAGGCTTGCATGGTTTGGATTGCAAGATTATTATAGTGTACATTTACCTTGAATATATCAGTACTAATAAGTACTTTATATTCAACTGGAAATGTTCATTTTGCATCTCAATAATGTTCATACCTTTAGTTCATTACATTAATTCCTCAAAAGATAGTAATTATGCTAATTAAATATGACCCTATGAACAATTGTGTAAAAAAAAATATCCAACCATTCTGATGACTCTATAGTCTATAATTTATGTGTACAACTATGCAATATTCATAAGACTCCATTGAAAATAGTGGCAGTAGATTTATTTGTAATTCCTGGCACAATTTGGGAATCCAACACACAAACTAGTCTCAATACAAATCTTGATCAAGGCGTTGCCATGCTTTATTAATACTTGATGACAGTGTATAGCATAATTTTCAATGTTATGCGTTCGATTCAACAGTTGCTGCTAAAATCAAACTCTGAAAATGGTATCAATTTGACAAAGTTTGAAAAATTAAACAGGTAGTTCAACAGTGTAGTCCATTGTTCTGTTCTTCAGGAATTTGTTGTATGTTCAATCATCACTCACGTTGTGTGTAAGGTAAAACTTTGGAATGAAATCATTACCATAAAGGCAATCAAGGTTGGTATGTGGTGTAAGGGATTGTGTTTCGATGCTGATATACTGCATGATATTCACATCACAAGCTTACTCCAAATCGAACTAAACCAATGTTTGCCCAAAGTCGAACAGAAATGGAAGGTAATTTGTTGCTTAGTATTCAATTCATCAGGTTAAAGTTCAGGCATATTTATTTTAAGATATGGAACAGTTCTCTTAAATAGTTTGCATCCAAAATTAAATGGAATACGGAAAATGTTTGTTTTGTAAGAATAAGTAACAAATTGAATATTTCTATAACCCAATCTCCACACGCGTGATGCTGCATTGGCTCGAATACGTCACCTACCGCAGGCATATGTGGGCACGAAGTTTATGCCCGCATATGCGCTGGGGAGTTTGCTTAGTTGATAGGGGCACAGACTGGGGTGCGGAGGGTCCCGGGATCGAATCCCAGGGGTGCTCGGTGATTTTTCGGGTTTCAAAATTGTACTTTTTTCCCCCTCCCCCTATACACGCAAAAACATAGCTGTGGGAGTTAGGGTTAATATGACATTTTATGTGGCATTTCATGATTTCAAAATGGACACATGATTACATTAAGTATTACTGTATTATCCCCATTAAGCACCCACACCTGTTTTTCTCAATGACTACCAACAAACAATCCCTTATAAGCGCCCACGTTT